>CM041293.1:115902210-116232210 GCA_023052935.1 Piezodorus guildinii | reverse complement strand
AAACCGTCGCAGATGCTTTTGGCAATTTCTTTTCTGAAATCTACACCTCTGGCTCAAGCAATAACGATTGTGAAGTCATAGATTATGTGAATAGAAGTATACATGATGACTCCGCCGATTATAATATCCCGTTCTCAAAGTGGGAACTAAAAAATATTTTGTCCTCCGTTACAGGATCCACTCCTGGCCCCGATCTGGTCCATTATGACATGATTAAACATCTACCTAGCAATACGCTTACATGGCTGCTTAATTATTATAATCATGTTTGGTCCACGGGACAATTTCCGACTTTCTGGCGTCACTCATTTGTCATCCCTATTCCAAAAAATGAAAAAGATAAGCGTTTACTCAACAGCTATCGCCCCATATTCCTCACTAGTTGTTTGAGCAAAATTATGGAGCGTATGGTAAACAAAAGACTGATGTGGACGATAGAAAACAACAATTTGCTTCAACCATTTCAATCTGGATTCCGCAAAGGCCGCTGCACAGTTGATCACCTAGTCACACTTGAAACCGAAATCCAATACGCCTTTATCAATTCCCAGCAACTAATAGCCATATTCTTCGACATGACTAAAGCTTTTGATAACATTAACCATTCAGTGATCCTCAGCAAACTCTCGTCCAATGGGATACATGGTCATCTATTCCATTACATACAGGAATTCCTTCAACATCGTTTCTTTAGAATTAGGATAGGATGCGAACTGTCTGCGAACCAAGAACAGATGAAAGGAGTTCCACAAGGCTGTGTGCTTAGTCCGACTTTGTTTTGCCTCGCTATCAACGAACTGGGGCTCAACCTACCTCGAGGTGTCAAACCGATGCTGTTCGCAGATGATTTCGCCATTGCCTGCCGTTCTGGAAACGTTACTACTATACAGCACAAGCTACAAGACGCTATTAATCGCATCAACAACTGGTCACATTCCATTGATCTCGAATTCTCCTCCGAAAAAACCAGAGCTCTCCATTTCAGCAGGAAAAGAAATACTCCCGCCTCTCCTACACTTTACCTCGGAAATTCTCCCATTCTTTATACAAATAGTCATAAATTTTTGGGGTTGACGTTCGATAAAAGACTATCATGGGAACCACATGTTTCAGCACTTAAATCGGCTACAACAAAAAAACTTTCTATATTAAGATACCTTAGCAATACTTCCTGGGGATCCGATCGCTCTACGATGTTTAAGATCTACCAACATTTAGTTTGTTCCAAATTAGATCATGCATGCTTTGTTTATGGATCGGCTCGTTTTCGTACTGTAAATAAGCTAGATACAGTGCACCATATGGGCATCAGAAACGCAACCGGGGCCTTCCGAACAAGCCCAGTTCTTAGTTTATGCGCCGAAGCAGGTATACCTCCGCTTTTATTTAGAAGAAAAAAACTAGCTGTGAACTATATATCGAAATTAATTCTCCAACCTGATCATCCTACCCATAGCTCCATATTTAAACCAAAATTCACAAATGCTTTTAGAAACAAACCTAACTCAACCCTCCCTTTAACAGAAAGAATGTCTTCCGCCATCGATTTCCTTAAAAGCTTACCTATCTGCAAACCAGAACCTCTAAACCCTCCGTGGCTTCACAAACCCCCCAATATTATGCTTGACTTGTCACGATTACTCAAAACCAATACCTCCCCTTCCGAATACAAAAATGAATTTACCACTCTGCTCCATACTCTTCCGGATACCTTTTTAATCTATACAGATGGATCAAAATCAGAAGAATCTACAGCCTGCTCATTCGTTACACACAACTCGACACACAAAATAAAATTACATAAACTATGTAACATTTATACTGCAGAGCTTCAAGCAATAGTTTCAGCTTTACACTACGCTATGTCAGTTCCCTCACACTCAATTACCATAGTTACCGACTCACTGAGTGCCTTAAAAGGTTTAAATAGCATGTACTCTCCCCAACCTCTCGTCCTAAAGATACACCGATATATCCATATGCTCCGAGAATTGGAAAAGACAGTATGCTTTATTTGGATCCCAAGCCATGTGGGGATAGTGGGTAATGAGCTGGCGGATAGGGCCGCCAAACAAGCGCTCACCCTTCCGGGTCAAGGTGTAGCTATCCTAACACCGCGAGATATGTCTCAGCCGCTCCGAAAGGAAATATCGGCTGCCTGGCAGTCCATGTGGGACGAGAGTCCTGCTAGCAAACTGAAAGTCGTCAAAACAAAAGTGGGGCCTTGGTCCTCATCATGTCGCTCAGACCGCAGAGAGGAAGTTGTCCTGGCCAGATTAAGGATTGGCCACACTAACATGACCCATCTTCATCTCATTACCAAGCAACCACCTCCTAAGTGCCCACATTGTAACAGTATCCTGACCATCAGCCACATTTTAGAAGAATGCCTTTCTTATAGGACAGGTTTAAACAAATTTGGGCTTATACCTAATATATCCTTCATACTTTCCGATAATGAAAACAACATCTCGGCGCTGTTCAGGTTTCTTAAGAAACACCTACTATTTAATAAAATATAGTCTTTTAATTTAACTTATTTTTATTTTATTTATTTTTTTTAATTATTTATTTATTTTTTTACTATTTTATCTAATTATTATACACCTAGTTTATTAGTTTTGATTTATTTATTTATTTATTCTTAAAGAGAACTATAGGCGTTGATGACCCCTGGGTTTTACGCCTCAAAACCCCAAACAACAACAACTTTCCGTTCTAGATTTTTGAAATAGAAATATGACATTGTTAACAAATCATGAAATTTACATATTCTTCTATGATTGTTAATTTATGAAATATTTCTTAGTCGTATAATTGGCAGGTTTTATTTATTTATGTTTTATTTTTTATTGAGATTTACAACTTTACTAATTAATACATCAAGTAAATTAGCTGTCTGGTAAAATACATGAAGAGAAAATGCCCACAGGCAGCACTCCACTGGGTAATCTAAATAGAAGGTCTCGAGGCCATCTTCTTTTCAGACGCCTCGGAGGATTGTCAGAAATGGAAGAAGAAGCAAGGATTAAAACTAGTGGGTTAGAGTGGTAGTGGAGTTTGTCATGAAAGGATTGATACCTGGTTCGGGCCAAATCAGCATCAAATGGGATATTAACGTCTATATGGATGAGTTTATTCGTGACAAAGTAAGGAGCTTTGAGGATTTTGGATTGTAAGGATTGAATACGGGAAGAATTCGATGGTTTAGTAAAGCCCTAAAGTCCAAATAGGCCTTATGATGGCGATATAGATGAGCCTTTTGTAGATAAGTGGAAGGTTAGAGCGTCTGTCCAGTAAGTGTTGAAGTAAGCGAAAGCGGCGTGCAATTTCTTGGCGTTTCGGTCTTGTGTGAAGATTCCATGTTAGACGTTTGTCAAGTAGGAGTCATAGATAGCGAATCTGTTCAACTGAGACAAGCGAAATATTACTAAAGGATGTCATAGGCTTACGACGAATGGTAAAGGTGATTTGGTGGGATTTGTTGGAATTGATTTTAATTCTCCTATT
This sequence comes from Piezodorus guildinii, assembly GCA_023052935.1. Classification (NCBI taxonomy): domain Eukaryota; kingdom Metazoa; phylum Arthropoda; class Insecta; order Hemiptera; family Pentatomidae; genus Piezodorus; species Piezodorus guildinii. Next base: position 116,228,700 of record CM041293.1, on the reverse strand, counting down.
CTGACAGCATACCTGAAGGTCGCTGATGTGGGATTGAAGAGTTTAAGTGGCAATAGAAGGATCGTTATTTACGGTAAAAAGTAAGGTGTTGCGATGGGTTGGAATATCAGCGGTATAGACTGTGTAAAGGATGGGTCCAGGTTTTATTAAAAATGAAATTTTCAATCTGCTGTATCCATTGTTATTAATGTTGTAAAGGGTCATTATAGTTTTAGTGTGAGGGTAGTAATCCTGTGGGCTTATTTATTTTAGTAATCAGAGCGCAACAAACACCTGATTTTTAACCTTATTACCGTCATTATTGTCTTCACAAATCCACAGAACACCTATCGAAATATTTTTTCCGTTCTTGCAGTATTTTTTTTCTTGAAACTGCCCCATATTTTCGGCTACTTCAACAATTATTGGACAAACTCACATAACTTTTACATAACTTGAAAAGTCTCAATTACATGACTATCAGGAGACCGATATATACCTACGGAGTAGAGCTTTAGGGCTCTACTTGACTATCAAATTCTTTCATTTAAATTATCCAATCTAAAATCCTTCGTAAAGTCCTCAATGTTCCTTAAGCTAATAATCTCACCCATAAAGGCATTAATGTTCCATATGTTTCTGATTTGATCCGAAGCAAGTACGTACTATTCCGTTCTAGACAAATTCAGTTCCGTTCTGAATCATTTGTTTAAATCCTTGCTTGAGAAGAAGATGGACCCAAGACCTTCTGGCCTAGAATTTTAGAGTACTGCCAATAGGTACTTTCTCTATATGTGTATCATAACTTTTGTTTTTGTATTACACTCACATTTATCATCAGTAGTTGCAGTTGTAAATTTCAATGAATATATTTTTAAAAACAATTGTTTGATTTGATGGTTTTAATTTTGCCTGAAATATGAATGCGCTTATAGGAGAAAATAATTGACATTCATTACTATGATGTGTACGTAACATTTCATTCATTATCTATTACAACTAGTAAAATACTTTAGCCACTAGACCGATAATGTCAATGACGATAGAGCGATGATTGGTCTATTTTACGACTTCATTTGCTGATTGTTAATACTATAATCATAAAAAATGTGGTGCGGGCAACACACGACTTTCACTTACCTCCGTTTTGAAAATCGATTAAAGAATTTTCAAATACAGTTAGAGATAAAAATTAGTGAAACTATTATAGTATTAATTTAATTTAATTTCTATAGAAACATTTGTTTTTAAAAAAAATCAATATCATCTAAAATAATCAGTTAGTTTTATCGGCTTTTCATCACTTTTTATTAACTTTTAAAAGCATGTGTATAAGATAATATTTTTTCTGAATACTTTAGCTTTCAAAAAGTATATGATACATGTATATTACTGTTCTTATGTTCAAAAACAAAAAATTGTATTAAAAAATATTTTTTCAGTTTTCTCCTTTAGCTGTGTTTCAAATTCGCACAACTTACATATTTAGCTGTTATTTATCAATGCTAAAATTTGGTCATTTTTATAGAATCTACAAAATTAAAAGTACTTTAGAGGAAGAAAATTTAAAATATCGGCATTTAAGCTCTGTCACACGATTTCAATCATTCGTTTCTTCAAACCGATTAATCCGATAATCGATTAATTCAAATGATCCTATAATCGTTATTCGATTATGGCCACCCCTAGTATAATGTGGCACTTCTGGTAAGCTGATTTTGATAAAACGTTTCTGTAACCCTTGGGTCTCCCTCTGCTTGTCTTTCCATCCGGTGTGCCCTCGTAAAGTCGTTTTGGCATCCTGCTGTCCTCCATTCTCATCAAGTGGCCAAACCATTTCAATCTCTGGATTCTGATGCTGTAGTTCTCTTGACTAATGCTATTACTTAATGTTTAGGCACTTATTGTTAGTTTGGGGCCGACACCGTATGTCAGGTTTCTTATCCTGATATTAATCATTAGTTTATATCAATGCATGGTATTTGAATCGGATTCAAACTAGACAGCAGTTTTGTCTAATTTTTTTAATCTTATAAGTGTTTTTTTTAGTATAGAAAAAATATGTATTTTAAACTTACAATGACTGTAATTGTAATTCCATGTTTCTATTAGCTTGTCGCGATTAATTTATATCTTCTCTATTGACGATTTTATGTATCTATTTGGTCTAACGACACTGTCGGTGGCATAGGTCAGAACGTTTGGGCCTCAACTGGCTCTAATTCAATTAATGAATGTATAGCCCATTTGGTCAGTGGTAACTAGAAATAACTGCTTTCATCTTCGAAACCTATATTTAGAATTGATAGTGACCAATATTTATCTAGAGAGATTGAAAAATAAATTATGAGTGTTTTTTACTCCCACTTACTAAATATAGTAAGAGAAAGTATTGCGATCGTGAAAATTATCGTGATTCCGGTTTTCAACGAAAATACACGTTTTAGAGTCCCCTGAGTCCAAATGACCAAGTCCCACAAAAGTGTGTGTGGTAACTCCAGCTCGAAAAGGAAAAGTCCTATGGAACTGAAATGAGACAAGTATGTGTCTGAGATGCTGCAAAAACTTTTCCATCAAAATTAGCTAACCAGAAGAGCCATTTTGTCCTTTTTTACGATTTTCCCCAAAACGGCTTGAACGATTTTGACTAAACTCGCTCTATCGATGTAAAATTTAATGGGCTTTAATTTCATGTAGGTTTGAAATAGTCTGATAAGGCTTACATGGCGATATTTTTAATTTTCTTCCTCTAAAGTACCTTTAATTTTGTAGATTCTATAAAAATAACCATATCAATTTGTTATCATTGATTAAAAAAAAAACCAGGTAAATGTATAAGTTGAACGAATTCCATATCCTACTAAAGGAGAAAACTGCAAAAATATTTTTTTATTGCAATTTTTTGTTTTTGAACATAAGAACAGTATAGATATGTATATTAATGTACCGTTAGAAAGCTGAAGATTTTAGTAAAAATATTATCTTATACACAATCTTGTAAAATTTAATAAAGAGTGTAAAGTCGATAAAATTAACTAATTGTTTAAATAATAATATAATTTATTTTTTAGTAAAACATCGATTGTTGGAGGGAAAATATTAAAAATTATTTATTATCCAACGTTTTAATCCAAGTTGCGGATCTTCAGCACCGGGTCTCTAGGCAAAGTACGGAAACTGAATGACCGAGGTCTTGTGGAGGGGAGACCTGATATATACCTGCAACGTGGGCCGAAACGTTGGATAATAAATACGCAATTTAATGTCCATTTTGTCCAAGATAAGAGGCTCTGACCTGATACTTTGGCTTGATCTGATAACGTTGTTGGCTTTCAATTGATAAACTTACACAAACAGAAAATTATAATTTATAAAGTCTGTTATTGTGTAACTTATTTCTGGTTTTTAATATTAAGATTAACAATAAGAGGAATATTATACTAATATTGTAATTATAATATTATACTATATATATTTTATTATATAATAAAATTAATATTATACTTATAAAAAGAAATGAAATTCTCCTTTTTCAGTTAACTCTCCTTTGACATATCATACAATAAATTTCGCAGTATTTCGATTAATTAATTATTACAGATATTTTTTACTTTCTGCCACCACTGTTTTTTTCATCCTTCCGTGCATAATTTATCTAAATCACATTAAAAAAAAAAAATAAAAAAAAAATAATTCATATGAGAGGTAATACTTTTTTTGGAAAACAAACATTTTTTATCACCGAGTTCAATACCTCTGGTTCAAGATATCTGGTTTAAGATATTGACAAACCTCTCTCACACCTAATTAGTAAAGTTGTTTATAAATACAAATAATAATAATATACTTATATGTTATTTAGGTTATTCGTGATATTTTGATGGTCTCAAATTTTTGACCGATAGTAAATATAATTTCTATTCATCTTGACATGTGAGCCCAAGAACCCTTGAGTCGACAGTGTTAGTCCTAGTTAGTGTACTAAGGAATTTGGTTGCAGTCGATAAAAATTGGTGGGAAAGTGTTTTATCTAAACATGTTTTACTTGTCATGATTTAGTCGAATTTTGTTGAACAAGAATATGGGAGTTTTCATTTAGAAATTATCTTCTTGCAAATAAAATTACCGTCCTTTTCGCTTTTCTCTAACGATTTGCCTGGGTCTGATTTAGAAATTGATGAAGGAATAGCCTGCTCACTGACCGGAAAACTTGCGACTACAAACTTTTCTCTCAACTTCTCTACGGCTGACCTGAGTGGAAATGGGGTCGAGTTTTCCGCCGATAAGTGCCTCAGCTTCTCTTTGAGGTGTCTCCCCTCGGAAAATTTCCTTTGCTTGTGCACTCATGGATGAGTTGGCTCATGGCAACTCTGTCTCCCTCTTGACTTGAAGAGGGATGCTTTCTGTACTTTATTTTTTATAAATAAAGTGCTTTTTGATTTTTTTTTTTTTTTATGAACAAATAATTATCTCAATGAAATGATGTGTTTTTGTAATAAAAAATGTGTATTATTGAATAACCGTTCCCTTCATGACATCTTTCCTATTTACATGTTATATTCATCGTTTTTAATTAAATTTAAAACTTTAATTACAAAAAGGCATATCTACATGACTATCATAAGACTGATATGGACTTAAGGAGTAGAGATTTGGGGCTCTACTAAACCATCAAATTCTTCCTGTATCCAATCCCTATAATCCAAAATCCTTCGTAAAACCTCAATGTTCCTTACTTTGTAACTAATAAACTGATCCATAAAGACCTTAATGTTCCGTATTTTGCTAATTTGGCCTGAACCAGATATCATTCCTTTCATGACAAACTCCATTCCCACTCTAACCCACTAGTTTCAATCATCGCTTCCTCTACAATCCTCCGAGGCGTCTGAAAAGATGGCCCTGAGACCTTCTAGTTTAACATAGTTTTTTGAGAGCTGCCAATGGGTAGTATCACCACATGTGAATCATGACAGTATAATCTTGTATCTCATTTACTAGATGTATATCATTATACAGTTGTAAATATCAATAAATCTATTTAAAAAAAAAAACATTTAAAACTAAGATTTAATGACATGGAAAAGAACGAATATATAATTTGTTTTGTTTAATTACAAACCTGATTTCACTGTTTAATTAGAAAACGACTCACTTGTTCCATAACATTTACTGAGTATGTGTCGTTGAATCTCACATTCAAAATTTTACAGAAAAAAATTGAGAATGGAGAAACTTAGACTGCAAAAAATAGTTCTAAAACATTTTAATCAACGGATTACTGAAATTTAAAATCAATACCTCTTAAGTTATTAATTAAGGATTTTCTCGATATTTAGTGATATTTAAAAAATATATATATTTATTGGTATTTAAAACTATATAATGATATACATCTAGTAAATGTGATATAAGATTATACTGCCATGATTCACATGTAGTTCTCGCATATGCAGATGACGTGGTCATTATTGGTAGATCCCTGCCGAGCATCAGAGCGGCCTTTGAAGCAATGGACAAGGAAGCAGGAAAGATCGGCCTAAAAGTCAACGAGCTGAAAACAAAGATAATGGTAATAGGCAAACGAATGGACCAGAGGCAGAGTCATTATGAAATGGGACCCTATAAAATAGAACTGGTAAGAAGTTTTCAATATCTAGGCTCTATTATAAATGATGATCTGAAGGAAGAAGAAGAGGTAAGGAAGCGTATAGCGGCTGGTAATAGAGCCTATTTTTCCTTATCAAAGATATTTAGAAGCAAGCTTTTGAGCCGCTCCACCAAGCTGATGCTATACAAAACCCTTGTAAGACCAGTGGTTACGTACGGTGGAGAAACGTGGATCCTCAACAACAAAAATGTGGACCTGCTTGATAGGTTTGAACGGGTAATCCTAAGGAGAATCCTGGGAGCCGTATTTGAGGATGGTCAATGGCGGCGGAGGAAAAATAAGGAATTGTTTCAGCTCTACCAGGATATCAGTATCTCCTCTCATATTAAGATACAGAGGTTAAAATGGATTGGGCACGTGATGAGGATGAACTGTGATAGGGTTGCAAGTAGAGTGTTCAGGAATGTTCCGGATGGCCGGCGCCGCCGTGGCAGACCGAAGGGTCGATGGAAGGATGGAGTAGGGAAGGATCTTAGACAGCTCGGGATCTCTCTGAGAGGAGCTGAGGATCGAGAAGGATGGTTGGCGACTGTTGAGCAGGCCAAGGGCGGCCTCATGCGCCTGTTGAGCCAGTAGAAGAAGAAGAAGAAGATTCACATGTAGGGATACTACCCATTGGCAGCTCACCAAATAGTGAAATTAGTTGGAAATCGTGGACTTTGATTTTCATTGTGCCTATGCAAAGGAAAATTTAAATTCCCCCAATTCATCTTTGAAGGATTGAAATCAATAATGGGCAGAGTGACTAAAAAATAAATAAAAATAATTTGAATGTTGAAAACAAACCAATCATGGATAGATGTGCATAATGACTATTAATGATTAAAGAATTTAAATGGGTTTTTTTTAGGGTGCTGGCAGTGTCCATTAACTTGCCTTTTAGGTCCTAATTCAATTGGCACTTAGCTCGTTATTGACGTCCTGTCTTCAATTATTAATAGTCATTGAGTGGCGTATTGTGGTCTTGTAGTAGATGATGTCATATGGAATGTCTTTGGTCCCCTTTTTGATATCGTTATACTTAATCTTTTATTAGTCATTCGATTGATTTTTATTACTGTTTTGTATTATATGCTTTAAATAAAGTTTTAAGAAACTCTCTTTTTTACTTATGAAAGTGAAAGGTAGAGCTATGTGCCAAGATTCTATGCTAAACCGCACCTGAATTTCTCTGTCTCTTTGAAGGGAGAGGTGAAATTAACGTATCTGTTTGTTTTAAAATTTAAATTATATCTAAGAATTATTTTTCATGAATAAATACTAACTATAAGAGTGTCGATTTGGTGTATGCTAAAATTAGACCATTTTGTAATTCTACGTTCTTCGAATGGCATTATTGGACGTTCTGTGGAATGGAATGAATTTAATTGGAATTAATAGTTCGTAAATATTTATGCTGCATAGGTCATAATTAATTAATGCTGTGGATGTTCGTATCTAGCTTGGTTCTTGCATGGTTTAATTGATTACTTCTTTAAAAATCTGCTGCGCGCAACACACATTTCACTTACCTCGCTTGTCATAATAAATTTAATAGCTATGAAATTAACTTAGAGATTGAAAATCTGGTGCAGGCAACGCACGACTTTCACCTACCTCTGTTTTAAAAATCTATCAAAGAATTTTCAAATACAGTTAAAGATAAAAATTTGTGAAACGATTAAAAAATTGATAAAATTGCATTCTACAGAAACATGTGTTTAATTGAAAAATCGATTATATTATTATCTAAAATAATCAATTAGATTTATCGGCTTTCTTTAGCTTTCCAACGGTATATTATACATGTATATTACTGTTCTTATGTTCAAAAACAAAAATTTTAAAATATTATTTGAGATCATCCTCTTGTTATTGTAATAAAAAAGTATTCATTTCTTAAACAGCCTAATCATTATTTGTAGTAAATGCGTAAAGTAGAATGACAATAGGAGAAAATTGTTTTCAAATCTCTTGCCCGAAGACATAAAGTCAACTTCTGTGAGTGCTGTAATATTTCACGGTTTAAATATAAAACAGGAAGGGGAAAGAAACCCCGGTCCACTGTGAGTTTGGCCTGCCACCAAGCAACTGTGGCACTAACATTGAGTAGACTTGTTTCAAGATATTTTGGGAAATTGAGGGCAATCCTCTATGCTAATGGTTCCTCGACAGAGGCTGCTGCAGCTGAGAAATAGGACGCTTAATTGAAAAGACTGAATATTATAATTACCTATTAAACTATTGGGTAGTAAAATAAGTTCATACCTTTTTTACTTTCACTTACCTATTTATGAAATATATAGAATGATAACTAACCTAAATAATGATAAATAACCTATATTTTTTCCTCCAACATGTGATTCAGTCAGACAATTCCTATTGACACAATTTAATACTCGTGATTGAAAATTCAATACTTGAGGAACCTTAGTGACAATTGAAAGTTAAAGGTGATACCGACTGAGAGGTCCGACTCGACAACCAGTTACTGAACTACCATTCCAGCCATAGAGACCGCTAATCCAGTCTTTGGTGCCACCAATCCAGCCACGGGACCAAACTGCGCCGTTCCGTCTACCCATTACAAACCAACGGGCTCGGGAGCCCGTCTTCAGGTGAAAATTGATCAAAAATTTCGCAAATAATAAGAGGGTTGAATAATCTATCCAGTCCCTTTTGAGCCTTCTCTAAGACGTCGTTCAGTTTAGTTAACTTAGCTATAACCATCCAAAGAGCCTCTAAAAAAAAACGGAATTCTTTTAATCCGTATTTTGATTCTACGTATCTTGAAACAAAATTTTGAGATACGTAGGTTTTTTTTTTGTTTTTTTTATTTATTTTTTTTGTTTTTTTGGTGGTTACAAAGGTTCATTATTCATAAAATAATTGATTAGACATACATAATGCTGTTCTGCAAGTAGACCAGTGTCTTAAGTGACCACTTGACAACATTAACATGGATGTTAGATGAGGAAGATGGTTGGGGGTGCGGTCATAAATTAAAAACACACATTTAAAATAAGTGTTATTTTAATTATGTGCCGACGTTTCGGCCTACAATGTGGGCCTTCATCAGGGCTAAAAGAAACAAGATAACAACCAATGTAATTATAAACTTAATAATGCGTTAGGTATATAATAATAATATGACAGTAATAAATTATGGGAACATAAATAAAATTAAATGTAAAATGATAATAAGATGACAATTATAAAGTATGGAAATAAGGTGACAGTTATAAAGTATTGAAATAAACAAAATCAAGATGATAGTTATAAAGTATGGAAGTAAACATAATTGAGATGATAATATTGTAATACTTCCATACTTTATAACTATCATCTTGATTTTGTTTATTTCAATACTTTATAACTGTCACCTTATTTCCATACTTTATAATTGTCATCTTATTATCATTTTACATTTAATTTTATTTATGTTCCCATAATTTATTACTGTCATATTATTATTATATACCTAACGCATTATTAAGTTTATAATTACATTGGTTGTTATCTTGTTTCTTTTAGCCCTGATGAAGGCCCACGTTGTAGGCCGAAACGTCGGCACATAATTAAAATAACACTTATTTTAAATGTGTGTTTTTAATTTATGACCGCACCCCCAACCATCTTCCTCATCTAATTTCTCAACGGTCAACAAAACTCTATCATTATAACATGGGATGTAACCAAACTAATAAATTAAAATTAAAATAAATATAAAAACTTCCTTAATTTGAAATATACATCAAATGCATCTTACAGCAATATATGTTTAGTTTGTTTGTTTACCTACCTTATTGTGCCGAGTCGCTTCTTTTCTAAATAGTAATTATCTTTCGAAAAACCGGTACCTTGAGGTTAGTATCCTGAAGTAACTACCCTGCACTCCTAATTTTCATTATAAATAAGTATAGTGTCAGATTGTTATTTTCTTTCGTTGAACAAATAAGAATTAAAATTCATCCACATTTCGCTGTAGTATTCGGAAAATGGAACTACAATGTCTTCCTTTAATTGATTTGATACTATTTTTAGAACTTGTAATTTGTGAAAACGGTGAAGAGATAATTTTCCTGTAAAAATATTATATCGGGCCTTTCAAACGACAGAGAGCAAAAGACTACAATTCCCGATTCTTATCTAATGCTCCTGTTGTGAGCTAACTGTTGCAAGGCACGCTATTTGCTATTGCCAATTAATATCAGAGTTGCATTTTCATTAAAATCTTGCCTTGAACTTTCTTGAAACGATGATTCCGTATGTTTAATCTCTCGGTATTAATTGCCATTGAAAATCCACAGATTCTTTTATCATACCTCAATTATGCTGCAAATTGATCAATTTTAACCATTAATGAATACAATTATAAACTGTAAATTTACTCTATGCTTCAAAGTTGACAAATAATCCTAGAATTGATTTGCAGTTAGTACCTATAATTAATAAAATTCCAGTTGGATTTAAAACCTCTATGAATTTATTTGTGTAACAGTATGGATTCCACTTTATTTTGTTCCACAAGTATGTTTTGTAATGTTGTGTTTAGATTTGTAAATTTTTAAAAACATTTTTATTATATATTCATAGAGGTTTTTCTATGTTAAATGGATGTATATATTTATTCAGGATGGTTGAAAGGTAAAATGCCCAAAATATCAATTGTTTTACATCTGAGTTAATTTAAATTACATAGTTTTTTTATTGATCCATATTTTCACTTTCACTTATCTATATATAGAATATATAGTAAGGGAAAGTATTGCGATCGTGAAAATTTTCGAATTCCAGTTTTCAACGGAAATACACGTTTTAGGGTCTCTTGAGTCCAAATGACCAAGTACCGCAAAAAGGTCTGTGTGTGTGGTAACTCCCGCGAGTTAACGAAAAGTCCTATGTAACTGATATTTCATATTTAAGACAACTATACGCCCGAAATGTTACAAAAACTTTTTTATCAAAATCAGCTTACCAGAACTTTATTCATCACTTTACCATGCACTTTGCACCTTTTTACGATTTTCTTAAAAACAGCTCAAACGATTTTGATCAAACTCGCTATATCGATGTAAAATTTAATGGGCTTTATCATGATGTAGGATTCATTCTGATTGAAATAGTCTAAAAGGGCTTAAATGCCGATATTTCAAAATTTCTTCCTCTAAAGTAGCTTTAATTTTGAGGGTTTTTAAAAAAAATTAAAACATCATCTTATTGATAAATAACTAAAGGAGAAAAGTGCAAACATATTTTTTAATGCAATTTTTGTGTTTTTAAGCACGAGAATAGTAGTATAGATGTATAATATACCGTTGGATAGCTAAAGATTTTAGAAAAAATATAATCTAATACACGGAATTTCAAAGGTTAATGGAGAGTGATGATAGGCCAATAAAACTTAACTGATTTTGTAGATACAAATATAATAGGTAATTTTATTATATTTAACCCATGTTTACACTGAAATTCAAAATAATTAATCTTTAACAATTTATTTGTATCATTAAATTTATTTAAAAATTCTTAAATTGATTTTAACAACGGAGGTAAATGAAAGTCTTGGGTCGCGATTTTTCTTATTATTTTACATGAAATTTATTGGTTTTCCTATTTCTTTGTAACTCCGTATTAAGAGGTCATGAAAATTAGGATTCAGAGTAGATTATTTTACATTCTATATATTGACTCGTCTTAGTTTTTTAAAAAAATATTTCAGCGTTTTGTTAACTTATTACTCCTAATTGTTTTTATTAAAATATTTTTTAAAATTTTATTTCCATAGACGTTACGATCAAGCATCCCAACCATAAATTGTTAGACACTGCCCTTGAAAACTATATAATAATGTTTAAAATTGGTTATTTTATTTAATAATTTTATACAATGTATAAAATTTTAAAGTTATAAAATTAATTTTTAATATCAGCTAACACGCAAATAAAGTGATGAGAAGGTCTTTTCTTCAAACGTTCCCAACAGGACGTCTAGAATTTCCAAGTAACAGAGATGGAGAAATTGATACTGGATTAGAATGGTGTCTGATAAAACAGTAGATGTTGTATTTAATGTTAAATTATTCTTGACATAATGGTATGTGGCGTTATGGATAGCACCATACCTCATGTGGATATTGTTTTCATTGATAAAAAAAATCTTTCAACTTATATATCTGTGGCGGTCGTGAAAAACAAGATAACTCGAGTTATTTCAAAAATGAGTTAACTTCAAGTCGCTCACCTGTGAAATGAAAGATTTTGACTTAACCACTTATTCATGACCGGCACAGATATTTAAGTTGAACGATTTCGATATCCAACTAAAGGAGAAAACTGCATAAATTTTTTTTTTAATGCAATTTTTCTTTTGAACAGTCTTGAACTTAAGAAAAGTAATATAAATGTATAATATACCGTCGGAAAAACTAAATATTTTAGGAAAAAATATTATCTTATATCTACACAAGGTTGTAAAAGTTGATAAAGAGTAATGAATAGCCGGTATAACTAACTCATTGTTTTAGAAAATGATATAATAGAGTTTTTAATAAACACACGTTTCTATAGAAATTCAATTTAATTAATTCTCGGTTAGTTTCACTAATTTTCATCTCTTGATTTGAAAATTTCTTTTATCGATTTTAACAACGTAGGTGAGTAAAAGTCGGGTGTTGCCGGCTCCAGATTTTTTTAATGTATACGATTAATAAACATGAACTACAGAATAATTTCTAATTTGTTTATGTTGATACCATTTGTGTGACTGATTTTTTTTGTTAGAGTATTGAATATTTTTTTTAATGTTGTATGCTTTAGTTGTTTTTACTTACTTGTCAACAGTTACTTTTTGATGGAATTTCATTCCGCTTTGCCGTCAAAACAGATGCAGTACGAAATTTCATTTAAAAAAAAAAAATCATACTGCTGTTTTATCTTGTTATTCTTACTCGGCCTTCAAGGCCTCCATCTGTTTCGCCGGTAGATCACTAAACAACCATGAATAGGATTTTATGTCCTATATTAAGCTGAGTGAATGATACACCTTAGGCCTTATTATCTCTAGCACATGTGCTTCCTTTATTTTTAAGATGCTAAATGCATGTCCTTATTGTTTTGTCGTTATTTTAATTCGGTATTCAAGTTAATGTTTATCGTATTACCTACTCAAACTACGTTCAGCTGTGAATATTCAGAGTAAATATTATAAAGTTGATTCACCTTCTCGGACTCTCTATGATGAAGGCCCACAAATGCAATAAATGTGTTATTTCTTAAAGACCTCACCAACTCCCTCTCCCTTCCCCCCAACCATCTTCTCCTTCAGTAAATATAATATTTTAAAAAGCAACAACATACCTTTATTCAAATTATTACACAATGGTTTATTATTTCCAAATAACAATATTAGAATATTACTGTTTATATAGCTGTTGATAGACAATTAAGTATTATGAAAAGCAATAAATAATTTAAAGGAAAATGGCATAGCACCATTAATAATTTTAAAACGCTAAATGAATATACCTAAAATAAATGTTAAACGTACCTAAAAAAAACAAAATTAAAATTAAAATAAATAAAAAAAACCCACTAAAATTTGATATTCCTAAATTCGTACCGGGGGGCAGGGGCAAATGGATTATTTTTATTTGACATTACAATTCTTCGTGCATTGTAACTTGACAACTCAGATCTAGAAAGGAAAGGATGCCTTTTTTTGTTTTTATCTTGATCGGTTTTTGAAAACAATAAACCAACATTGAATTTATAAAACTTATGAATAATTTTTTTTGTTTGTTTTTTCAATAAGCATGTATAATCTAAGTTTTATCATACAAGTTCTACCTTCACCTTTGGGTTTATTATTTTCAATAATCAATCTTTGTAATCGAAAAAAAATTACACCTGCTCAAAATTTGACAGCTAAGGTTTCAAGATGCGTAGAATCCGAATAACAAATAAAAAACAATCCGTTTCTCCTAGTAAATAAATGAATAAATACCAAACATTGCTATTTGAGCGATTTTATAGATAATTGAATTTTGGACCAAATGAAAAAAGAATCATTGAATTTGGTTTACAACTAGCTTAGATATTGCGGTTTGAAATCAGTGGTAGTTTTATGATATGATGCTTTGAATTAGTGCTTTTCATATTACTTAATTGCCTATCAACAGCCATATAAACAGTTATACCCTAATATTGTTATTTGGAAATAATAAACCATTGTGTAATAATTTGCAGCGTTTTCGTTTTTAATTTTATGATTATGTATATTTTAATTGAAACCATTAAGATTCACTGTACATAAAATGTCCAACTCGTTCAGTTGAGGTAAGATGAGAGCTGCTGGTATTAGTCGACACTTTCACCATTACATGACTTGACAGTTGCTTTTACCAGTCTGCATTATGGATCATGTAATCTATTTATAACATAAAAACGATGTTTTTATTTCTGAGTTTTTTTTTTATCTTTTAGAATATAAAATTCAACTATTCCTACTTGGATGTTGCGACCTTGGATGTGACCTTTATGATTCACAAAGTTTAGAAAAGAAAGTTTGATTTTTTGTTTTTTTAGTTTTCTGTTTAAATATTTAAATGTGCCCGGAAACTTTGCCCAGGACAAAAAGTTTTTTATTAAAAAATAATTCCTATGTCTTCATAGGCGCTTCCTGCTTCCTCTGAACATAAATTAATCGTAAAACAGATAACAGGGAGTTGAGCAATTATTCATTGGAGGTTGGAGTACAATTTTCGTATGGAATTCTTAATACTTTAAACTGTTCAATGTATGATATCCATAACACACGTATTTAAACTGTTTGATCACATCACACAATTCTAAATTTCAAGTATCAGATATTTAAATAGTTCCCACTCTGTCATCCCAGAGAAGACTGTATGATGTGATTAAATATCACTATAATATATTTATTATTTTAGATTTTATTTTTTTATTATTATTTTGTGATTCTTTTCCGTATTAAAGCCGACTTGACTATTGCTGGAGAAAATGTCATTTTTAATCAAAATAAACTTGTAACATTGTATTAGTGAAAATTGCTTAAGTAATGGAACTGATGATTTAAGTTAGATGCTTTATAGCTGACAATCCTAAGAATCTTAAGCACCATTCGAAATTTTGTTTAAAAAAAAAAAAAAATTTCTCTGAATAATTTTTATTATAAATATTTTATTGATTTAATAATCTTGCTTTATTAAAGGGACTGACTTTATCTGAGTTCCGAACGAAATTATGAAATTTAAAATAAAATAATGCCTTTTATTTTGTCCTTACTCCCTCAAACATTATTATGGTATATTTTTTTTCAAAAACAAATTTTTATTAAAAAATATTTTACTTTTCCTCAATATGGACAATAACGATAATGTTTTTAGGCCACATTCAGAGCAGATTAAAAAAAAAAAATACTAATGACAATTATATAAAAAAGGAATAAAATAATATAAACAATAAAAAAAAAAGAGGATTATATATTATGGTATTTATATTTTATTTTTTAACTCATCCATAATGACCTTGATATTTTGTTACCGATTTGGACCAAACCAGGTACTAATCCTTTGATGACAAACTCGATTCACACTCTAACCCACTAGTTTCAATCCTTTCTCTTCTTCAGTACTTAATAATCCTTATCAATGAATGTATGAAAGAAATATGGCCCCGAGAGCTCCTAGCCTATATTTTTAGAGTGTCGCCAACCGGTAGCTTCTCTTTAAGTCTGGTTCATGTCTATTTTCTTTTAGCCTATTTACTTGTTATGTTATGTAATACAGTTGTAAATGTCTATAAATAATTAAAAAAAAAAAAAGAGAAAGAAGAGTTTTGGGCTCAGTACATTAGAGATTCGTACTGTTCCAGGCCAACGGCCGTGCAATGACGTGATTCGACCAAGATCACGTTCATCCGTAGGTATTTTTCCCTTTTTTGGGTACCCACTTTATAGATACTGGGTGTGCCCCAGGAGGGTCTCCATGCCCCAGGATCGCCCCTTCCCCCCCCCCCCGGCTGAAATAACAGAATAAATAATATTCCGCCACAGCCGGGATTCGAACCCAGGACAGCACAGTAGACTAGCGCTCTACCCACTAGACCACGCCGCTCCCAAATAATTTTTAAACAAATGTATTTTATTTATGTTTTAAATGACTTGGAGGAATGATTGTATCTTAGAATGAAGTAGTTATGAAGATCCAGAGTTTATAGTTAGTAATGGGGAATGAAGACAACTTCACTATATGAAGAGGGGAGAGGCGCACACTAGGGCGAAACACCAAATTATTGGACATTGTAGTATTATTATAAAAAGGTTAAACGTAGACACCCTTTATTTTTTGACGAGTAATAGATTTCTGTATTCAGAATTTTACTTTGATGTACAGGGTGTCCCAAAAGACACATTTTATTTTTTATTAGAACCCTATGATTTGACATCGTAAATTGATTCCACACGTTAAATCCAGCAACTTTTACTTAAGACACCTTTTTTTTTATAGGAGCTACCGTATAAAAGGATTACGCAGTTACTGGGCAAACCAAAACTCCTTTCTATGTAAGAGGAGTAGGCACCGTTCAATTGACAATAAAAAAAACATGAACGAAACCCATACAAATTTTTATTCAAAATATTATAATTAGTTACTTTTACTAATTATGTTTATATACAATTAATGTATTACAAAAAAAAAAAAAATATATATATATATATATTTTTTTTTAAATTATCTGTAGTTATGTTGTTTTAGTAAAATATTTAACAACAAAATAGAAAAAATAATTTATTAAGAAATTTAGAGCATCAGGTGAAATTTATTTTTACGATTCATGAGAATTAAAGACAATAATACGTTCATAAAGTATCAACAAACATTTGAAACAAAGAAAATGGAATTTATAGGGACAAAATATCAAAAAAAGAAAGAGCTAAAAGGTAAAAAAAAAAAAAAAACAAATCTCGTGATCCGGCACGAATCCATAGGTAATTATTAATAGAAAGTAAACTATAAACCATCTAGTTGATTTTTGGGGATTTTGAGAGATTTCCTTATGAATGTTTTTAATTTTGTTTATGTTTTTCATGAATATAAACTTTAAGAATCTATTAAAGTTCAAGCTGCATAAACTTAAATTATGATAATAAAGTTAAATTATCGGAATTAAGATGATTTATTAATTTTAGTTCATCTAAATAGTAGTGGTATTTTTTTTTTTTTTAAAGGACATTTTCCATGGACGGTCGTTTTAATAAGTATCTTATGTGGAAATTTTTAATTAATAGTGACCAAGACCCTTCATGGGTTGTAGAGATTTTTTTATTTTTACTATATTTATTTATGAAGGTATTTAGTCTTCTTAAGAGTTAATAGGAAGAATATTTTGTTAATCTTTTTATTATGTAACTCAACGTTTCGGCTCAAACATGTGAGCTATCATCAGGAATGAAACTGTTCCATTCCATTAGAAAGGCCTGATAACTGATAATCACATTTTTTATCAGATATGTTCTTACAGATAAATAAATATTACCGTGATTCTCGATGCATAATTTATTTTCGTATTTGGACTTCCGCCCTTCTTTCCTTTCCTTCTTTCTTGCATAGAATAAAAACCCTCAAGATTGATTTTTCTTTTTCATATTTATTTTTGTTTTTTGCAGATTTAGAGAGACCCGCAGAGCCTACGACCTACATTATGTAATCCCCCCCTACCTCGACCCCTCCTCCCTCGGTTCTCGGTAGTTGCAGTTGTCTAGGGTCCGTTGTCGTTAGTAGTGGCCGGGAGAGGATAGGATATCCTGACGATCGGACTCCACTCCATTCTCGGAGTCATGATGCTCTTCTTATGGAGGTAAGGAAGTCTTCTTATTGGCCAAGGAGAAGGAATATCTTCTGTCTGCCCACAGCTAACCTATTTCCATGCACGCCCTGTCATAACATCAAAGCACTGTTAACTAATCTGTATCTATGGGCCCTCGTTGGTACATGTTACCTTTTGTTGCACCTCTTATACCCGCACTTCAACTTTGCTACATTCTTTGCACTATTTTTCCTTTCCATTCTTCATTCTCCTCCAACGGCCTACAAAATCCTCCCCCTACTATGAATCTATAGGCTAAGACTTTGCTAGGGAAATTCGGATGTATGATATTTGCATTTAAAATTGATAATATCTATGAAACCATGTAATCATTATTTCAAATCATATTTTATCTATTTTTGAAATCTTCTTTTTTTCCATTTTCCTTCCGTCTAATTGTTAGGTCTGAATAATGTGAGAAACCGAGCCAAATAAAGGTTAAAATTCTACTGTGAATTTATCCACGCTCTTCTAAATTGTTTTGCTTTGATAAAATTTCATCAATTATATTCCTTATACCACCTATTTTTATATTACGCTATGGTTCGGAAATTAGGAGGGGGGAATAATTTTTTTTCTATTAATATTTGATTCGTTTAAATTATCCTGTTACTTAAATATGATTTGTTTTATTGTTTCTTACAATATATGTGCATATAATTGCTTTGCATATAGTCTTTGTAATTTATATATATTTATAATAATCGGTAATTTATATTTATATACTCCTTACATATGATCTCATGACACATCCTGGTCTTATTTTCATTGTTTTTTTACAACTATACTTTATTGGTGGAGGTTTCTGTCTACTATCTTGTCTGTTATCAACAATATGTATATGTTTTTGTTGTTTATTTGTACCACATGTATCTGTCAGTCTAATCATAAAATATTTATGTGTGTATGTGTTATGCACTTGTCATTCATATGTAAGTATATATTGTTTGTTTATATGTGTAATATTTAACGTATACACGGCCACTATCTGTTTACATATATACTGTAAAATAGACGCACAAACACACCTTTATGGGATAAAAACGAAAAAATCTCATTCTACTTATCCCTTTTTCATTTGTTGGTTTGGTTTATGTTTTATAACATATAAATTTAAAAAATAAAATAAAAATGGTTCATTGCAGGTTTTAGTCCGTACTATCTTTTGAATGAGGGATACTTACGTTATTTGTAGTACAATCCGTTATTCTAGATACATTTAACTTCGCTTTTATCGCTAGATATCTTCTTATACTACTATAATATATTCTAATGTATAAATGTTCGATATAGTTGATAACTAATACTCCTAATGTTAGTTTCATACTCTAATATATATTTTTGGTATTAATTACCACTAGTTTATTATACCTGTATCGTTAGGTATCATCATGTGTGGTTAGGTATCAACATCAGTATTGTTCAAAATAGTGAAATAACTGTAGAAGATTGCTATCGGACTGGACAGAAAAATGGAGAAGAGGACCAACAAAGCTGGGAGAAATTAAACCTAATGTTAGCAAATTGAAAACTAGTTGGAGAACATCTGGGAAGGAAGAAATTATTCTATGTAGATTAAATTGGAGATTGCCAATTCACCCATGTATACCTCCTAGAACAACTAGAAGCTCCCACTTGCACAAAATGCGAAAACGTCCAACAAATAGTTAAACATTTGCTAATAGAATGCAAGCAAACACGAGAATTTGAGAAAAAGGATTGGACTGCCACACACCCTGCATAAAATACTCTGCGACGAAGAGAAACACATATAAGTACTGTTGCACTACCTAAAGATGGTAGGATACTACAACACAATATAATGAATTTATAATGACGCCAATGACCCTGTAGGGTAGAGGAGAATAATAAATAAAAAATAAAATAAAATAATATTATTGTAGAAATTGGTTGTCGGGGGAATCATTACAGAAATCATTCTTAATAATTAAACTTAATATTTTTTATTCCGACGTGTCTGTCTAAGTTTTAGGCCTCAAGATGACTTCCGAAGAGGATCTGCCGGGAGTCAGGTAGTCCACTTTCCTAAAGATTCCTTCGGTAATCGGTGTAAATTCGGCCCTGATAAAGGCTTTAAATTTCGGCCGAAACGTCTGCACCCAATATAACAAGTTTACTTCTACATTATGTTTCTTTGACGACCCATATCAACTACTCCAATAATCCATTCTGCGGTCAAAAATTCCTCCTCATTAGAGTTAATATTATATGTTATTTTATTTCAGTAACTAATATATGTTTATATATCTATATTTCCTGCATTTAACATTATTTACGCCGTTATCGTAATCGTTAGTTGATAAGTTTAAGAGAACTTTGGGTTTCATATAACGTCTTAGTATTCAAAAAGTCATAAAAATTAAAATTATTTTAAATATTTCAATATATACCCAGCATAATAAAAAGTAAATTGCTTTTTTATTTTCAGTTTTGTTTCGATTTTTTCTGAGAACATTTCAAATCCATAAATTGATTTATTCGCTTTTGGTAAAGTAGAACGCATAGTTAGCGGAAGGAATTAGTAGGAAAGACCAGAAGAAAATTACTTTTGTTGTCTAACTTAATTTTTCCAAATGATAAACCATAATGAAGTACTTTCCCGAAGCGAAATTATAAATGTGTTTGTATAGGGTATTTTTGTTATTTATTTTCCTATAATTAAATATGTAATGTTTACAATTTAAATGGTAAATTAGCATTTCAGGTTGGATCGAATGTATATGAAAAATAAAGAAAGAGGAATTCTGCTTTGAAACAGAAAACAATGTCGCGTAGTGAAACTTATATGCTTCCCTAGATAATTATTTTTTATAAAATAAAATACCTAATAATAAAAGCTATATCATTAATTTCGATGGAAAATAAACTTCTAAAAGGCATTGAGCATTTGAAGTGAATTTGATCGTTCGGTTTTAGGCATGTAAAAATTTCATATTTTTTAACCTTTTAAATTTTGAACGTTTAATTTTAAATCGGAGATTTATATTTTTTTTTCTATAAAGAATCACTGGATTAATTTATTAATCAGTCCCACAATAAATGCGCGGTTTCTATTTTATGCCGTAAGTTGGAATTAGTTCCTAGCATAGTTTAACAAATAAATACTTATAAGCAGACGTAAATAGACGAAGTTTGAATATTCATCAATGAACATTATGTAAAATTTGTAAGCCTTGAAGTGTATTGTAAACTTGCAAGGTTTCCTGATGACAGTAATTTGCACGGCTTTAGTATGAAACGTTTTTCCAACACCTTTCTTCATTTATAATCAAGTCAAGGAAGAACTTAAAATCACAATTTTTTTTTTTTACTCAATTTAATTGTTTTCATTGATTTTGTTTTGTATTTATGTATATTGTATTATTATTGTATACATTTTTTTTTTTTTATACATCGTGTGATTGTTGTACTTCATCACTATTATAAATGTCCTAAATTGGACTGATAGTAATATTACTCAATAAAGAATTTTTCAAAACTCAAACTCAATTTAATTATATTTCAACGACTTACTATCAACATTTAAAAACGGTCACTGTATTACTAATATAACCTGATTAATTAATTAACTGTCTCTTTTATTAATCAATTAAAAAAAAAAGATTTCTTTGTTATAATATTGAATTCCTAGAGTTGAGTGGAGTATCCGTGCATATCTTCATCAAGTAAGGTCAGTTTTAATGAAGATTTATGCAAAACAGCAGTTTCCGGAATGTTGCTGTGTTAGTGTTTTAACGGTTCCAACTTTTAATTTTTATTCATATAAATTTGCAAAAGGAGTCCGATCTTTTAATCCAGAATATCAAATGTCTATAATTTAAAGTGGCATTTGTTGTCCAAATTGTAAAAATATAATTAAAGAATTAAATTTAAATATGTGCCCCTAAATTTTATAATTATTTTAGTATTGTTTATCTTTGAGGTACGAAAACGGCGAGCCTTTGATAATTTAACCCTGTTTTTAAAAGGGAAAATAATCATAATTCAATGTTAATAACCCTGTTTTTAATTATCCGAATCATCGAAAATTATTAAGAAGAGATAATCAATTTGTTATAAAATACGGGTCAATACATTGTAAATCGTCCAGATAAACCATGCTTCTTATATTTGATTTATAAAATATTTGATTTTCATGATATTTTTAGGTGTTATTTCTGAATTTGATCTTGGGTAACAAAACTTTCTAATACTTTTAGTTTAACAGCCATTTTAACATAGGTTCGCGGCTGAAAAAGTCTTGGGAGGACCTCTTCAACTCTAGTAATTTCGAAAATATTAAAACAATATAATAAGGGTGTGCTTTACATATTTCGTCTTCACAATTCATTACCTAAATAGTGAAGAAAGAGGTTTAAAAATTTATAAAAAATGAGACTTTTAAAAATAAGTTTATAAAAAGTATAGTTAAAAGTTTTATATAGGAAAAGAGACTCAGCTATCATTATTGTTCTTATTTAGCTTCGTTATAAATCTTACTGTTAAAATTTCGATCTTGAGATTATAGTATTTTTTTATTATTTTTTTTTTTTTTTTTAAGAATTTCTTAACATGGCAGAAATCCAGTTTTCGCGATACCTTAAGTAAAATGTCTGAAAGGAGTATCATTAAATTAATAATACAAATACAGGCTACACATTATTCATTTAAGTGATATAAATTTGGTGATTAAGACAGGCTGGTGCCCGATTTAAAATTCTCTTCACAATTAAAAAAAAAAAAAAGTTGTCTCTGTAAATTATTGATTCCGAACGAAACAAAAGCAATTAAGATGGTAAAAGTCGTCTCTATGTTTTTCGGTTCTTACGACCAACTACCTAAGTTGCAAGAAGAATTGTAAAAGAAAAAACAATTAAATTAAAATTAGCGCTCTATTGTAACGTCTCTATTTACGTTATATAATTATTTATTTAAATAAGTGCTTGCTCAGCGGAGGGGGAGTGGGTAATAACCATTTTTGACTTGAAACTTCTTTATTTTCACATCAGGTAATTGAACCTAAAAGGTTACAATACAATTTTATAATAAATCACGTTTAGAACGTTTAATGTAAAAAAAAAAAAAAAAAAAAAAAAAATACTATACGTCAAAGATAAACTTACCCCTGCGGGTTCAATATTCATTAATAAATCAAATAAAACTAACATAATAAACATGTATCATTAACTGAACAAGACTAAGATACATAACCAATAACACCATCAATGTTTTTGTAACCTCCCTTAATTTAAATACTTTTTAATTAAAAGATCAGCTGATTTCATCAGAGCGAGGGTTTGTTCCAACCCTAGTTTTTGTCAGCTGTGACACTATAAAAGGAAAGGTTAGAAAGGAGTCTATGGCTTGCTTTTTTCCTTGTGTAGTCTTATCATCTTATCATCTCACTAATGGTTGTACCGATTTCAATCATTTTTAAATTGTCCTTTTTTTTTTTTTTAAATAAATTCGAAAATAGTTTTTTGCATAGTTTAGGAATATTTATAGCAATATCTCAACATTAACTGATTAAAATGATGAAACTCATACCGATTATGTATCTATATGACAAGTACTGGAGGAAAAAAATTGGCGGCTGAAAATCTGTTGGTCTTAGAACTATAATACATTAAACATTGCAAGGCAAGAGTTGCCCTAATCTTATCAACCAACTTGAAGCCAAACCAAACTTATAACACTAGAACCATTCGAGTCTCAACCACCAAATTTTACCCTACAGTACTTATTATATAGAGGTATAATATGTTTAAGTTTCACTAATATTTACTCAGTCCCTTTTGAGATATTCCGCTAAAATATTGCTGAACCTGGCAATGAACCATTTTTTTTTCAATATTTCAAATTCAGGAAAAGATAAAGAATTACAGGTAAAAATATCACGAAAACAAAACAAAAAGAATGTTGAGAGCAAAATTAATAAAAATTGAATGATTTCATATGGATTGACCCATATGATACCGTATTTTGGTATCATGTTAGCCCTTTCTTAAGTAAATATAAAATGGTCTTAACAACGAAATTTTCTTGTCATTACAATCCGCGTTGTTAGAAGTTCATTTATATCTGTTTAGAATGATATCTTTGAAATGAGTATATGATAATGGTGAAACATTAAATACTTCGAAATGAGGACACTGCAAGACGTCAGTACAGCCTTGCTGTAAAAACTAAACATTAATATTGAAGGACGTATATTCCCGGCTAATTATTGGTTGCAGGACGTCTTGAAATAGAATGATGAGTCTCTTTCTATTCTAATGTTTCATTCAAATTAATATTGTAATCACTTTTCTTATTGTTTAGTTTTTTGTTTTGTTTTTTCCTAGACTAATATAAACGAATAACCTCATTGGGTTGAACACTGGCTTGAATAAAAGAACTTCTAGCCCAGGCTTGCCTTTCTAAATGTTTTCATAAAATAAGAAAATATTGGACTAATTCGGAATAGTAGGAGTATTTCACTGCCCTTGGGTGGTCTCAGCCATAAAATAAGCAGACATAAGAACTATATATCACAATCGTAAATGACATTTCAGGGTGCGTTAGATGTGTTTCAGCTACAAAAGTAAACGTTTGTTGAAAGAAAAATAAATCTCCCGCGATAGGTAATTCATTATAATTTCACTTACTTTTATATGGAATGTATAATAAGAGAAAGTATTGCGATCCAGAAAATTTTCGAATTCGAGTTCTCAGTCTCAGTCTAGCTCGAAAACAATTAGTTGCCAACGGATATAAAAAAAAAAATACTTAAATTACTTTGAGCTGGTAAAAAAAAATAAAATGCATTAAACAACACAAAAATTTAGTCAAATAATAATTCACCGTCTTGTAACATCTATGTGACTTCATTAAAGCATATATATGTTAAAGTACATTTTTTATTTTTTTTAACTTTTCAACTATTTGCTATTGAGTTTGTTTAATCTTAGGTTCTGTACTGTATTATTTATTGTAAAGACACTCTTGTTTTTGTAAATTTAATTCAATCAAAATACTAAATAAAGTACAGACACCATCGTCTTTTCCAGAAAAAAATAAAATTAAAAAAACTGTTTAAATATTTATTATTCAATGAAAATATATATTAATACAAAAAATATTTTAATTTTTTAAATCTTGAATTAGGATTAAAACATTAAGGTTAATAACCCCTAGAAATTTTAGAATTAACCGGCCTTTTTGTAAAGAGTCGTACAGCATTTTATAGTAGTTATGACAAACCTATCAGGTTATTCTTACAAAAATTTGTTATTCAACATGATGTATGATGGCATAACATGTAATTAACCTTACATAACGCTCTAAAATATGTTAATACTCATTATTAAATGTAATCTTGTGAAGATTCTCGAGTGAAAATACGGTTTAATAATTGCATTTTTAATTCTCACTGGCTTTATACAAACCTTTCTTTTTTAATATCCGGTAAAAGTAGGAAGTGAAATGGCTTATTATCGTATTAATGCTCATAAGTAAGTGACCTAATGTTTTAAATGTTTTGTTTTTTTTGTTTTTACTTTAACTTACCTATATATGAAATATATAGTAAGGGAAAGTATTGCGATCGTGAAAATTTTCGAATTCCAGTTTTCAACGGAAATACATGTTTTACAGTCCCCTGAGTCCAAATAACCAAGTCCCGCAAAAAGGTCCGTGTGTGTATTTGGTAACTCTAGCGCAAAAACAAGAAGTCGTACGGAACTGAAATTTCATATTTAAGACTTCTATACGCCCGAGATGTTACAGCAACTTTTTCATCAAAATCGTCTGACCTGTCCTACTTTATCCTATGCACCTTTTTACGATTTTCTCAAAAACGGCTCTTAACGATTTTGATTAAACTCGCTATATCGATGTAAAATTTAATGTACTTTAATATCATGTAGATTTCTTTCTGATTGAAATAGTCTGATGGGGCTTAAATGCAGATATTTAAAATTTTCTTCCTCTAAAGTACCTTTAATTTTGTATATTCTATAAAAAAAAAACATATCATCTTATTACCATTGATAAAAAAAACCCGGCAAATATATAAGTTGAACGAATTCGATAAACAATTAAAGGAGAAAACTGAAAAAATATTTTTTTTAATGCAATAGTTTCACTGCTTGGCCAATGGATGGCGCTGTCATATCCGGGCGCTTCAGTGGTTTCATTCTGATTGAAATAGTCTGACAGGGCTAAAATGGCGATATTTCAAAATTTCTTCCTCTAAAGTACCTTTAATTTAGTAGTTTTTATAATATTCACCATATCATCTGATTATTAAATCTAAAAAACAGGTAAATATATAAGTTTATCGAATTCGATAACTAACTGAAGGAGATAACTGCAAAAATATTTTTTTAAATACATTTTTTGTTTTTTAACTTAAGAACAGTAATATACATGTAGGTATAATATACCGTTAGAATGCTAAATATTTAAGAAACAAATATTATCTTATTCATACCATTGTAAAAGTTTTTTTAGAAAAAAAAAACTTTATTCTGGGACAATGTTCCTTAAGAATAACAATTATGGACAAAATAAATTATAACTGGCCTAAAACAAAATGTAACTACAATTGAATAACACAAGAATGGAAGAAGAAAAAGAAAGAAATGGCCATAGTGTCATGGCAACTTCTAGAAATAAATAACTAAGAATAAGCATACAATTTAACTTTTACATCTCATTAAAGTAAGTGCATTAGAGTAAAATTCACCTTACATAAATTGGCATAATAAAACTTAGCTCACATCTGACTGAAGAGAAAGAAAGTATTGAAAGAGGAGGTTTAAACGATGATAGAGAAGGAGCATGCCTTACTAGAAGGGAGAGTATTCCATAAGGCAGTGGAACGGGCTAAAAAGGAGCAATAATGTTTTTTGGTTCTATGGAAAGGAGGATTTGAAAACTAGGAGGCTGTAAACATAAAATGGATTTGGGAGTTTGTGATTTGATAAAGGAAATGATCCAAGGAAATATTGTCTTCGAAAGTTTGGAGATATCCCAACTCGTCGTGGAGGTGGGATACATGCGACCGTCTCGAGGTACTGAACACAAATCTTAAAAAGCAATTCATAATCCTTCTCAATCTGTCCTCGAGAGGCCGTTATATGCCACACAACCATAGTTAAATGTGGGGGGGGGGGGAGGAAATGAGTGATGAAACTAGGAGTTTACGGGTAGATTGTGGTAGGAGGTGGCGGGATCGGTGGAATAATTTTATGGTACTAATCGATCGACGGGAAATTTGGGCAATTTGGGGTTTCCAGGACAGGTTTTGGTCGATGATGATGCCAAGATTTTTAACAGAGGAACTGAAAACAATAGGTTGATCATTAAGCAAAAGCGGAGGAAGGGTGGTGATAAGTTGGAGGAGGCATTTAGGACCAATAAGGATGGCCTGAGTTTATTCATCAAGTTATTCAGGTATAAATGTTAACGGATAGTGATGAAAAGCCGATAAACTAACTGATTGTCATAGATAATAATATAATAGATTATTTAATAAAACACATGGTTCTTTAAAATTCAATGTTAATAATAAAGCGATATACGCGCAAAAGAACAAAGCATGTACTTTTAAATTAATATTGTAATTTATATTGTGTAGGTTTTTTTTTTCTCATTATTTTTTCTACTGTCTTTAGCAAAACATTGCATTATTACCATTATGTAAATCGAACGATGATTGAAACTATATTATCATGATAAAAGGATAACTGAAATCATGTAAGAAAACTTATTTGTAGCTATATGTACTTGTAAATATTGTATATAAATAAATATTATTATTATTATATATAATGTTAATAATTCTTTGATAATTTATTGTTGACTCTAAATTTATTTTATAATACTTAAATTGATATCAAGAAACGAAGGTAAGTGAAAGTCGTGTGTTGTGCGCACCATATTTTGGTAATAAGCATTATTACTATTACTAAAATTTATAATGAGGAGTTTGATTTGTGATATTGGTCTGATATCAATAAGTTCAAGATATTATAGGTAAATACTATGTCTGTAATATGACCACATGTCATTGGCAATCCGACGATTAGTGGGCTCCCTTTATAAATATTTGGGTCATTATACAATTGCTTATTAAAGATCTTTCAATTATTACTTTATGTGAGAGCAATCAAACACGATTTCATTAAATTGTTTATTTTGTTTGTTTATGGCTATAACGACACTTTTATGCTTATGTGGCTAAAGTTATCTTACAGTGATACAGAGGGAGTCGTAAATTTCGTAGAGCCATCTGCCGGGTTTAAACTCGCAAAATTAGCCTTAGGATGCTGTTATTTTAGTCGCTAACCCGCAGGTGACCCTAACTTTACTTATTTATTGTGTCTCACCGATTTCGATGCCATTCTTGAAGGTAAAACTAGACATTAAACCATTAGACTCTGCAAAACATTAGGAGCCAAATAATCGTAAAATTCGCACGCGAAAAAAACATTTTATTTAATATCAATAGTTTTAGTGAAGGTAAAAAAATAAGTTTTGGTGTCAAAATTACCCTATTTCAAAGGGAAATAAATAAAAAATAAACCATTTAAGTTTTATGGTTTGCACTAAACCTAAAAATATTAATAATCTGTACTTTTAATAAAATAAAAAAAAATGTGCCTCTAAACCCAAAGGTCTGGCCATCATATAAATCGTACTGTTTCTAGGCCAACTACAGTGCAATGAGGTGATGAGACCTTGATCCCGAGCTTCATTTATTCCCACTTGTATAGAGGCTGGGTCTGCCCCACGTGGGGCTCCATACCCTGGGTTCGCCCTCCGACTTAATTAACAAATAAATAATATTCTGCCACAGCCGGGATTAACCCAGGACCCGGAGAACAGTATTACTAGTGTCTATCCACTAGACCACGCTGTACAAGGAGCAGGTTTTAAGCCTTTTAATAAGGTTTTGATGATTTTTTTTAACATAGAACTAGACATTAAATCATTAGACTTTGAAAAATAGTATGGGCCAGCGCTCCCAGAGTGAAATAATTTTTAAAAATCTATGAGCACATTTTAAGTACTTTTAATCAGGTTTCATATAAAACTGTGCTCATATTAAGATTTTTTTAAATTATTCACTCTGGGAATCACTGGTTCCCTTATATTTTGCAGAATCTAATGGTTTAATGTATAATTTTACTTTTGAAAAAATGTCATCAAAACCAGTGAGACAACTTTTGGAATCCTCTCCTTGTTCGTTTTTTTTTTTTTTTTTCTTCTTCTATTAAATAGAATTGCTAAAATTAAGCTATAAAAGTAAGTCGTAGCAAGTATTTCCCTTAAATGTTAGTTCCCTGATTTACAGATGTAAGCTTAACTCAGAATGTTAGTTTACTTCCCTTCATTTTGCCTGAATGAACTAGTCTTCAACGGAAGTTCGATTCCGTGAAGCAATCTTCAAATAGTTCACTAAGAAAAGAAAGAAAGTTTACAAAAGGATTTACTTCTGAGAATTTCCTTTTCTATTTCCAGCTAATGACAACGTCCCGTTTGTCTTTCAAAGTCTTCTTAAAAAAGTCTTATAAACTATTGCTATTGTTTGAGAAACTTAGTTTAGCCCCTCTAAATGTTCTTTTCTTTTTATTGTATATGGTACTTACCGCTAAAATCAAATTGAAAACTAAACTGAAATTGGGTATATTCAAGACATGTATAAGTAACAATAACATTACATTAAAATAACAGAACCAGAAGTGTCTCTTAATACCATGGATTTTATAAATGTTTACCATTTTCTTGATAAGAGCTTCTGCTGTTTTGATTCAAATCCTTATTGATGTATTGCGTTTTCCGCATATTGTATTGCTGTAGTGTATTAAACCAAATGAAAGCCACAAATTAGTAACCATCCTTCTTTTTTACTTTCACTTACCTATATTTGAAATTATAGTAAGGGAAGTATTGTGATCGTGAAATTTTCGAATTCCAGTTTCATACAACCGGAAATACCAAAGTCTGTGTTTCCGTGTGTTTGTGCTAAGACCAGCACGAAAACAAAAAGGTGTAGAAAATGAAATTTCATATTTGAGACAACTATACGCCCGAGATGTTACAGCAACTTTTTCATCAAATCGGCTAACCAGAAGGGCCACTTCCTACCATGCATTTTGCACTTTTTACTATTTTCTCACTAACGATTTTGATTAAACTCGCTATATGAATGTAAAATTTAATGGGCTTTAATATTATCTTGGTTTCTTTCTGATTGAAATAGTCCGATATTTTAAATTTTCCTTCCTCTAAACTACCTTTAATTTTGTACGAATACATTCCAAAAGATTAACCATATCATTTTAATGACATTGATGAAGGAAGGCTAAATACACAAGTTGGACGTATTTGATGATCAACGAAAGGATAAAAAAGCAAAACTATTTTATAAATGTAATTTTTGTTTTTTTATTAATAAGAACACTAACATAGACGTATAAATACACTGTTGATATTATCTCATACACAAAGTTGTAAAAGGTAATATGAATATTAATAGTGATTAATCTATTTCTGATTAATAATTGAAGATTAGTTATATTGTTTATTTAATTTATGTTGTTTGAACGAAAAGAATACAGTTTGATTAAATCAACTTTTTTTTGAACATTAGAGTATATTTAAGGTTTTTAAATTACTATTAGGACAAGTCTAGGAAGTGAAACGAGAATGTATGCTCCCAGATGATTTTTTTATTTTTAATGCTTTGAAAAATATTCGTAAGTTTCCTTTGTCGTACACACGGTCTAGAACATTTACTGTTTTGTAAAGTATCCAATTGTCATCTTAGTCAATTCTGATGGAAAAGGTTTGTTTTTGCCAAAAGAAATATAACAAAAACTTTCTTAACTCTAGATTTTCTTTTAAATCTAATGAGCCAACTTTTCAAATACATTAGGGTTTCATTTCGGACAGTCAAAGATATGCTAAAGGTAAAGTTGATGCGTGCAAGGTAAAGTACAGTTTTTCTGGGGCTTTCGCTTCTACAAAAAAAAAAAAAAAACACTGATGGAAAGGAAAACACTTGAAGAGATTTTCTCTGATTTTACTTTTTGGAGAAAGTGAATAGGATACAGACGGGGGCCAATAATATTTATGACAAAGCTTGGAGATACATCCGAAAGAACTGAAAAGGATATTGGAGGAATGGCGGCAAAACAGTATGCTAATGTGAGGATATAATTTATAAATTAAATAGAAATAAATGAATCTAATACTATAATAAATTTGATTGGACTCTAAGTAATAAACATAGTTTACGTATGACCTTTCAATCCTAATTTAATAGAATACATATATTTCCCTGTACTAACGTTTTAAATGCAACTAAAGGATACCCTTGAACAGAAGTATCAATTTAATGGTTTAAATTTCATTTATACCCCCAGTAGGTGAAGAGGGGTTGGTGACAGATTTCTTGTTAATTATTAAGTGCTTTTCTGACAAGAGTAGTGCTGCTCTTTATCGATGCCACGTCTAGAACACCACTTTTCGTAAAGTATCCAATTTTCATCGTAAGTAACAATTCTGAATGGAAAAGGTTTGTTTTTGTTTCGGCCGAGAAGTGTAGCAACAACTTCTTAACTCTGGATTTTTGGGCGGTAGTTTAATCTGTATGGAGTCCAACTTTGCTAAGGTTTGCTAAGGTTAAGTTTTCCTGCAATTACTGGAACAGTTTTTCTGGGGCTTTCTTTCTACCACGCCTGCAGAACTTCGTCATGAAGAGAGGAAGTCCTTCCAAGACGTAATCTCGTAAATATTAAAGAGTTCTTCATATAGAGGATTATTTTTAGGCAAACTCAAAATCCTGCATTATTTTACGGACAAATCAATATAGTTGAATTTCTATTATATCAAGTAGGTTTACCCTCATTGAAGTTATCTGAGAGGGCTTATATTTCGAATTTTAAAAATTGTTCCTGTAATATACAACTGATGATGTTGATTCAAAATAATTTACTATCGTTCGTTATCAGCATTAATAAAAATGGTTAGGTACAAAAATAATTTTTTCTCCCTGAAAGGAAAAAAAAACCTGATGGAGAAAACACTTGACATATTTTTGCAAAGCTTGAGTTATACATCACAAAGAACTATAAAAGGTATTGGAGAGTGGCGAAAACGTATGTAATTGAGTGAAAACTAAATTAAATAAAATAAGAGTGAATCTAAACTTAATTAAATTTTATTTTTTACTCGTTAATATCATAGGTTTACGTACTGACCTTCACATGCCAACTGTTAATGAATACATACATACCCTGTACTAACGGTTTCACAGCGAACTACAAGGACACCCTAACACGCAGATCAATGACATGGAGACAACACTCATGCCTGGTAATACCCACAGAAGGCTGAAGAGGAGTTGGATGAAAGACCTTCTTGTTAAATTATTCATGCTAATTTCATGCCAAGAGTAGGTGCTGCTCTTTATCATGCCACGTTTGTAAGATATTCACCCATTTACTGATTGCTAATATATTGCGGTACTATACCTAGCTCAACTAAGGGCTTCTTAGAGAATCTCTGTGTGGATGTTAAAGATGTAAAAAGACTGGATAAAAATACAATATAATTTATGATTCACAAGGTGTCATCCACAACCACATATATGAAATCCAATAAAATGAACGGACGGATTTATAAACTTATATTTACTAGTTTTGTATGAGCAAAATTTAATTATGACTTGTGGAGCGAAAATAATTTGTATTAAAAAAAATATGGTGCGCGAAACACACGACTTTCGTTTACCAGAATTCTTTAAATTAAATTTAAAATTTAAATTGAATCAATTTAAAATTGAATACTTGTTAAAATCAATTTAAGAATTCTTAAATATATTTAAAGATACCAATAAATTTTAAGGAATTAATTAAATTGAATTTCAATAGAAACATGTGTTTCATTAAATAATCTATTATATTTTTATCTACAACAATCAGTTAGTTTTACCAACTTTTCATCACTCTCCATTAACCTTTAAAATTCCGTGTATTTGATAATATTTTTTCTAAAATCGTTAGCTTTTCAACGGTATATTATACATCTATACTACTATTCTTGTGTTCAAAAACGGCATTTTTTTTTTTTTTTTTTTTATTTATTTATTTAAAGAAATTTACAACTGTATTGAATAAATACAACAAGCAAATAGGCTTTATATATGATTAGTACACATGATAGTCCTGAGAAGAAACTACCCATTGGTAGCACTCCAATGTCTTATGTTAGAAGATCTCTTGGCCATCTTCTTTTAAGGCGCCTCGGTGGGTTGTCGGGAATAGATATGGAGGAGAGGTCACGGATAAGCGGGTTTGAGTGGGCAGGGAATTTGGAATGAAAAGAGGTATATCTGTAACGGGCCAAGTCTTCAACTAATGGGATATTTAGGTCTTTATGGATGATTTTATTAGTAACAAAGTAAGGAGCATTGAGGATTTTACGAAGGATTTTGGACTGCAAGGATTGGATGCGAGAGGAATTCGATGGTTTAGTAGACCCCCATAGCTCAATGCCATAGGTCCAAATTCATATTGTGATATAATATGAGTTTTTTGTAGTAAGTAGGAAGTTTTGAGCGTTTGTCAAGTAAGTGTTGTAGTAATCTGTATCTACGAGCAGTTTCCTGTCGTTTCAGTCTAGTATGAGGATTCCATGTTAGGCGTTTGTCGAGGTGGAGTCCTAAGTACCGAATCTGTTCAACAGGAGTAAGTAGGATATTGTTAAAGGATACGGTGGGGCAGGAAGTCATAGGCTTACGACGTAGAGTGAAGGTGATTTGATGGGATTTATTAGGATTTATTTTGATTCTCCAGTTTTGACACCATTCTTCAATGGCTGATAGATGGTTCTGTAGGATTTGTGATGCAGTAACAGGATCATTATTCACAGATAACACACATGTGTCATCGGCGTAGGAAGTAAGGATAGTGCTAGGATGGGAGGGAATATCAGCTGTATACACCGTGTAAAGGATCGGACCCAGGATACTACCTTGCGGTACACCGGCTGATTGAGTGAATATGGATGAGTAACAAGAAAACGGCATTAAAAAATATTTTTACACTTTTCTCCTTTAAGTTTTTATCAAATTCGCTCAACCTGCATATTTAGCCGTTATTTATCAATGCCAACATAATATAAATATAAAAATATTATATTATAAATATCGGCATATAAGCCCTGTCAGACTATTTCAATCAAAATTAAACCTACATCATAATAAAGCCCATCAAATTTTACATCGATATATAGAGTTTAATCAAAATCGTTAAGAGCCGTTTTTGAGAAAATCGTAAAAAAGGTGCAAAATGCATGGTATAAAGTAGATCCTCCGATCAGCTGATTTTAATGAACAAGTTTCTGTAACATCTCGGGCGTTGTCTTAAATATGAAATTTCAGTTTCATAGGGCTTTTCGCTTTCTCTCGGGAGTTACCTCACACACACAGACTTATTTGCGGAACTTGGTTATTTGGACTCAGGGGATCCTAAAACCTATATTTCCGTTGAAAACTGGAATTCAAAAATTTTCACGATCGCAATAATTTCTCATACTATATATTTCATATATATGTATGTGAAAGTAAAAAATGTATAATTCTAAATAGTTGGGAGCTTTAGGAGGAAATTATTCTAAGTAGCGATCAATGAAAATATTAAATAGTTACTAATTGATGTTTGAGGCGAAACGTCGGCAAAATTAAAATATTAAAGACGACTGACTCCTGATTATTTCTACTCAAGATTATTCCTACAGTCGAGTATACATCCCCAATATAGTTGCATTACACTGTACTTGTTCTAACTTAAATAATTTGATATTTAAGAACCAAATGCAGCTGAATAACACTGCTTTAGAAACAAAGATGTGAGGTTGAAAAATAAAATAAACCTAAACCTATACCACTACAACCCATAAGGTCTTGGGCTCAGTACATATAGAGATTCGTACTGTTTCTAGGCCAACGGCAGTGCAATGAGGTGATTAGGCCTTAATCACGCTCAGCCGTGAAAAATAAAATAAAAATGTCTAAAAATTAATGTATTATGGAATTACAGTTGAATGAATTTCTTTGTTAATTTTAATATTTTTGTAGTTAGCATACTGAAATATTATTGGAATTTAGAAATAATGAGATATTGTTTAAATCAAATATTACTATTTTTTGATTTTAATGTTAAAATATTTTGGTTGTAAAAGCATTTAGATAAAAAATAAATTAGAGGTTGAGGAAATGTTAATATTAAAGAACAATGCTTTATAAATTATTATTTTTAATCGTTATTTGTTATTTTGTAAATTGTATACAAGATATTCTAACGAAAGATAAAGAATGATAGATAATGTTTTTAATTTGAATTGTTATTAAATTTTAAAGGAATAAACTAACTTAATCTAGACTTTTTTTTACCATAATATAGATAAGATTCCGGGTTCAAACCTGCAGGATGTCCTAGGATTTCTTAATAAGGGTAAATAATTCATACTTATGCCGTCCTTCGGAGGGGACGTTGAAAGGTGGTACTTGTTAAAGATCCCTATTCTTATTAAACCTGAATGGGCAAAATTTAGGACTTCCACTGTAGCATCGTCTGATTAACCACAGCAGCATAAAGGGGCGTTAAATAAATAAACAAATTGATACTAGTATTGGAATATATATATATATATATATATATATATATATATATAATGTATGTAACAGGAATGTGACAAATTAATAGTATGTAAAAAAAATTATAACAATGCATGTCGATTATCTTTTAATTCATAAAATTTACGTCATCAGAAGCCAGAAGCTTGAAAATGGCCTATGGCCGAACCGTTGGGAAAATAATTTTTGAGTAAAAAACAGGATCTCAATTATTTAAAAAACTTATAATGTAAAATTTATTTTGGCTTGGGGTTTAAATGATAATTCCATCAGATTCGCGTATCAGATTTTTTTTTTCTTTATCGCCTTGACAAAAGAAAATAGTATCTATTTTTAATATCCAATTTTGCGAAATATCAGATTCTCGAACAATCCATTTCGTAATTGGTTAAATAAATAAATAATTATATAAACAAATGAAGAAAAGGACGTCGGATAAGGGACTGGGTCAATGCTGTTCGATTACTATCGGGGTCGCGGGTCAGGAATCCATTGACGTTTGCCGCACATGTGCCGCCGATATACTGCCCCCGGGGCTAATCTGTTTAGAATAAATTCTTCTCATCGGATCGACAATAAATATAATGAATTATCGAGTCCTTCCTATCTCCTCTCCTCGTCTTCCAGTCGTTTTATCTTGTCTTCTGTAGCCTATGTTCCTCTATTTTATTTGTCTATTTATTCTGGATGATAAGTTGGAAGTCATTATTATCTGTGAAACTCTTATTTCACCGTCAAAGAACTTATGTTATCTCTTGTCATCGTTAAATATTTATATTTTCCTCAAATTAAAAATCTCGTTCTTCGGCAATTCTTCATTTAAGTATGTAATATTTTTTTCTCAAGTATATAAGTTTGTCAAGTCCGTTTTCAATTTTTAAAATATATATTTTCATTTCATTACTTTTTTTTATATTTATTCAAAGACATTTGAGATATTTACAACTGTATTAAAAAAAAAGATACATCAAGTAAATGTGAACATGAGATATGGACATGATAGGCGTGAGAAGAATCTACCCAGTGATTCAGTCTACTTCAAAGATTATTTCCCGATAAGTAGGTCTCGAGGCCATCGTCTTTTCAGCCGGAGGATGATCAGAAATAGAAGGAAATGAGAGATTGCGGACAAGTAGGTTTGGATGGGCTGGTAATTTGGAATGAAAGGAAGTAATTCTCATTCGGTCTGCAACTAATGGGATATTCAGGTCTTTA
This sequence comes from Piezodorus guildinii, assembly GCA_023052935.1. Lineage (NCBI taxonomy): Eukaryota > Metazoa > Arthropoda > Insecta > Hemiptera > Pentatomidae > Piezodorus > Piezodorus guildinii. The sequence goes on along the minus strand of CM041293.1, from coordinate 116,192,279 downwards.
TGGATTATTTTATTGGTGACAAAATAAGGAGCATTTAGAGATCTTTTGGAGGATTTCGGAATGCAAGGATTGGATGCGAGAGGAATTTTATGGTTTGTGGATCCCCATAGTTCAATTCCATATGTCCAAATAGGCCTAAGTATGGTAATATAAATTAGTTTTTTGTTGTAAGTGGGAAGTTTTGAACGTTAATCAAGTGAATGTTGTAATAAACGATATCTGCGAGCTGTTTCTTGTCGTTTCAGTCTAGTGTGAGGAAGCAAACAAAAAAAATAAATAAAAAATAATAAATTAATAGAAATAAGTTAAAAGAAGTATTACTTCTTTAGATCATTACTTTTTTCTATTTATCCACTTAACGAAGTATGATAACGATGAACGCGGAGGTTTGATCATTTCAAGTTTTTAAAAATCTATAGGTTATGTAATCTGAAGCTTTTTTAATCGGTATGTAAGCCCTGTCGAACTATTTCAGTGAAAATAAGACAGCTAATATTAACTACGATTAATTATACATTGGTGTAACGAATTAGTTTAAAATCGTTTCAATAAATTAAAAATCACGAATATAAGATCTTTCACGGTCCCATTTATTTTTGTATTTTAAGCATCAAGTTATATGGTACATTAATTTATTAATTTATAAACCTATGAAAAAGAAATTCTGAAAAAAATCCTTAGTTTTGCCATCCTTCGGAGGGGACGTTAAAAGGTGGTCCCGAGCCTGTGCTATGTCAGATACTCGTTAAAGATCCTTATCCTAATAATACCTGGAAAGGCAAAATTTAGGGCTACCACTGTAGCATCGTCCGATTAGCCATAGTAGCATAAAGTGACAATAAATAAATAAACAAACAAGAAATTCTGAAGAATGTGTATTGAATTACAACATTTATATCATATTTTATCCTTTAAGACTATATCATTTCTGCTTCCACTTATTTTTTAATCCGACGTCATTACAATCATTCATTCATAATAATTAAAATATTCATATATTAAGTTCAATTAAATTTATTCTTATTGTTAACATACTTATTTTAAATAATATTTCAATTCATTAAACGATATTGTTCGATATGTATTCTACCATGGGCTTTAAAACCGATAATAATCGTCTCGAACCCAACCTGCACTGTGATGTCATGTGAATGATGAATTACCTTTCCGTCATTACATCCCTTATATTAATTATTCTCATTTCATAACGAGTGGTTTTAGCTATTGATTTCTATTCTCCACAGTATTCTCTTCAGCACTCAATTAATAATTATGCCAAGGTACAACCGCAAATCATACTTTTTTTTTCCGGTCATTGATGTTTCTTCAGCGTGCTCAAGTCGTAAAATCTTGTCCAAAAGAAAGTTTTCTAGGAACTATTATGAATCCATCCGTATAATATGTTTTCAGTTATGGTTTTTCTCTATATTATATAAGATAAGAAATCATTAGAGTGCTTTTATTTCGTTCCTTTCCAATTACGTAAAATTAACTACTGTGAAACGTTTTTTTCCTAGATTTCTGAATCCACAAAATTGAAAGTATGTATTAAACGTATCGGTGTAACTATTCATACATTATTAAGTTAAGTATATTTTTTTTATCGTAGTTTAACAGTACCCTGGAAACTTTTGGTTCATTATATTTTTTTTTTTTTTTTTTTTTTTTATTTTATTCGTATATATTACAATTTGTCATAATAGACAATAATAATAGTGCTACAGGATCTCATTCATACAATATTTACAATATAAACAAAAGGAAAGTCAAATTACATAAAATAAAATCAAAATAAATAAACGTATACAATAACAAAATTTATAGACAAAATAAATACAAATAAATGAAGTTAACAAATAAATAAACAAAACATGTCACATTCATACCTATTTACAATCAGCTCGGGAACCCCAGACGGGGCTTGTCCCCCATTTGTGGAAGGACAAGCAGAGTCCAAAGGATCCCAGCGCCTCCCTCTCAGCCCCATCACTGGTGAGAGCCAGCGGAAGCTAAGTGAGGGCGCCACAGCCACAATCACACCGCACATGAGAGGAGAATCTGACCAGTGTCAGAACTCCAGAATAGATGTTTACAATATGTCTCGGGGCCACTGCCGTTTCAACCTTCTAGGAGGGTTGTATGGATGAGTGGAGCTGGATAGGGATTGTGCTAGAGGATTAGGATGATGAATGAGGTTCTGGTGGAATTTGGAAAATTTAGATGGAATTAGGTCTGAAATAAATGGAACATTAAGGTCGTGGTGTAAGGTATAGTTGGAGACATAATAAGGAGCATTTACTATTGTTCGGAGGACTTTGGATTGAAAGGATTGAATGCGTTTGATGTTAGAACGTTTGGCTGTCCCCCACAGTTCAAGTCCGTAGGTCCACATTGGCTTCAGTATTGTCTTGTAAAGTAATAATTTGTTGTCAACTGTAAGCTTAGATTTTCTGTATAGTAGTCTGTATAACTGTCCGAATCGTCTGTTGAGTTCTTTTCGTTTAAGTCTTGTATGTGGGTTCCACGTCAATCTTTTGTCTAGTAGTAAGCCAAGATACCGGACTGTGTCTGAGGAAGGAAGCGGTATGGAATTGAAATGAACTATTGGACAGGATTTGCGTCGAAGGGTAAAGGTGACGTGGGTGCATTTGCTTTCATTAACCTTAATACGCCAAGCATTACACCAGTCCTCGATAAGACAAAGGTGTCTTTGCAGGATTAAGGATGCTATTTCGGGATCGGAATTGGATGATAGGATGGCGGTGTCATCTGCAAATGTTGCCAGAAAGGTGTCAGGATGATTAGGAATATCAGCAGTGTAAAGAATGTAGAGGACGGGTCCCAAGACGCTGCCTTGAGGAACACCGGCCTCAATGGGATAAAAGTTAGAAAATTCAACACCACAGCGAACTCGGAAGGAGCGGTTTGAGAGATAGGATCGTAGAATGAGGTATAGAGACTGGGGTAAATGCGTTTTAAGCTTGAAGAGTAGTCCGGTGTGCCATACCCGGTCAAAAGCTTGCGCTATGTCCAGAAACGCACCAGAACAATACTCTTTGCATTCAAGGGCTGAGGAAATATGGTCTACAACTCGGAGTCCTTGTTGAACAGTGGAATGATGAGCACGGAAACCAAACTGATGGGAAGGAAGATTTTGTGATTCTAATATAGGCAGGATTCGTTTTAGAAGGTGTTTTTCAAAGACTTTTGAGAGGATGGGGAGTAGACTAATAGGTCTGTAGGATGAAGTTTTGCTGGAAGGTTTACCTGGTTTTAGGAAGAGAATGATTGTGGAATGTTTCCACAAGAGAGGAAAATAGGTGGTGCGTAGGATGCAGTTGTAGATATAGGTAAGGAATAAAATAGCTTTCTGCGGAAGTTGACGGAGGATCTGGGGTCATTATATTTAATAGTGATATTTTGCTTTCAAAGGTTTCATGATCAGTAGAGTCTAAAAATGCGATATAAAAAAACAAAATACTAAAAGCAGTGAAAATTTTTGCGAACCCCTTCATCCAATCAGTACCACTGCGGACGCCCTAAGTTCTATCTAACCTATTTACTATTTTCTCAAAAACGGCTTTAATGATTTCGATTGGAACTGGAAAATTGGACGGGCTTTAATATCATGTAGGTTTCATTCTGATTGAAATAGTCTGACAGGGCTTAAATGCTGATATTTCAAAATTTCTTCCTCTAAAGTACCTTTAATTTTGTAGATTTTATTAAATTGGCCATATCATCTGATTAGCATTGCTAAAAACAGGTAAATATATAAGTTGGACGAATTTGATATCTAACTAAAGGAGAAAACTGCAAAAATATTTTTTTATTGCAATTTTTTGTTTTTGAACTGAAATTTTCGTATATTATACATATACATGTAGGGTTAGGGTATTGGAATAGGTGCTCAACCTCTTGGTTATTAGCACCGAATAAATTTGTAGTAACAGATTGGTTTTACTCTTTTCTCTTCTTTTTATTTATTTATTTTTCCTTCTATTTTTTTTATTTATATTTTTTTATTGTTTATTTATTTTTATTTTTTTTATATTTTTTTTTATACATATACATGTATAATATACCATTGGAATGTTAAATATTTTAGAAAAAACATTATCTGATACACGGAACTGTAAAAGGTAATGGAGAGTGATAAAAAGCCGATAAAACTGACTGACTGTTGCAGGTAAAAAGATAATAGATTATTTAATTAAACACATGTTTTTACCGAAATTCAAAATAATCAATTCTATAACAATTTATTCGTATTTTTAAATGTATTTAAAAATTCTTAATTTGTTTTTAACAACGGGAGGTAAATGAAAGTCGTGTGTTGCGCGCACCAGATTTTTTTGATCTAACATAAAAAAATTGAATTTCTAAATACCCGTAAAATCCATCAATAATCGTAATTGAATTGAAAATACTAATTATTGTTTTGTTTTTTCCCCATGTGTCAGCAAATATGAGATATGTAGTAATCGTTTTCAAAATCCATTATATCATCGAAATCATGTATATACTTTTTGTTAAAGGCTTGCAGCTGGTAAACGTGATTTATATAGAACTTGCAACGTCTTTGGTTCTTATGCGTCAGTTAAGTTAGTAAGAGCTGACAAGTATGGCTTCTTCTATACCGCAATCCTATCATAGGTTATTGTATCAGCAGATATTCCAGTTTTTGTGTTATGTAACTTCTGTCTTGGCTATTTTAGTTATTGCTAAAGGTATCAGTTTTCCTAAATTAAAAAAATCTGGTACAATCACTTAACTTTCACTGAATGATTTACTTTAAATAAATTATTTTATAATAACGATTTTGATTAAACTCACTTGAATCGATGTAAAATTTGATGGGCTTTTAATATCGTGTAGTTATCATTCTGATTGAATTTTCTGAAAGGGGTTAAATGCCGATATTATAAATTTTTCTTTTTACAAAGTACCTTAAATTTTGTAGATTCCAAAAAATAAAACATGTCATCTTATTAGCATTGATAAAAAGCTGTCTAATATAAAAGTTGAACGAATTTGTTAACCAACTAAAAGATAAAAGAGCAAACATGGTTATTTAGGCTTTTTCTTTTTCCGAACATAAGAATTGCAATATTGATGTATAATATAGTGTTGGGATGCTAAAGATTTTATACTTGTGTTTTTCAATCGAATGTCAAATTCTTTAATAGTTTTTATTTATACCTGTCTTATGAACGAAAATCCTCTCAGAATAACATTTTCTGATATCTGCGAGCCTTTAATTATACATTAACAATTTTAACAATGATTAAAAAAATCTGGTGCTCGCAACCCGCGCTTTCACTTACCTTTTATATTTATATCAATTTTAGAATTTTTAAACAAATTTAGAAATAAAATGAATTGTTAATGAATGATTTACATTGCATTTTAAATGAAACTCCTGTTTTAGTAAATAATCTATTGTATTATTATCTAAGGCAATCAGTTTGTTTTATCGGCTTTTCATCACTCTCCGTTAACTTTTACAATAGTATGTTTAAGATTATATTTTTCTAAAATCTCTAGTATTGCAACGGTATATTACTGTTCTTATGTTCAAAAACAAAAAAATTGCATTAAAAAATATTTTTTGCATTTTTTCTAACTTAATAAAGTTAATAAACTTAATAAAGGGGAGCCCCATGGCTGAGTGGCTAGCGCGCTAGTCTCTCATGCTACAGGTTCTGAGTTCGAATCCCAGTCCCGGCGGGGCTTTTATAAGGATGTAAAAAAAAAAATGTAGATTCACTCACAACCTCTCCCCCGGGTATGTGAGCCCGTCAGCCAAAGGGTGGGTGGCCACTCACAAAATTAGTCGTAGGGAGTGATGACCCTACACTAAAAACTGCATCATGAAACGTGAGTGTAAAATCGCAGGAGTTTACACCGCGAGGCCCAGGGCCTACACGGCCTGTCGCGCCACTGGATGATGATGATTTCTAACTTATATATTTACCTGTTTTTTTAGCAATGCTATTAAGATGAATGGTCAATTTCAAAAACTAGAAAATTAAATGTATTTAGAGAGAAATTTTAAAATATAGCCATTTAAGTCCTGTCAGACTATTTCGATCTGAATGAGACCTGCATGATATTATAGCCCGTCCAATTTTACATGGATATAGCGAGTTTAATCAACATCGTTGAAGCCGTTTTTGAGAAAATTGTAGAAAGGTGCTAAAAGCACTCTCTGTGGCTCTTCTGGTGAGCTGATTTTGATGAAAATGTTGCTGTAACATCTCGGGCGTATAGTTGTCTTAAATATAAAATTTCTGTTGTATACAGCTTATCGTTATTGCGCTGGACTTACCACACACACACGGACACACAGACCTTTTTTCGGGTCTTAGTCATTTGTAATCAGGGACCCTAAAACGTGTATTTCCGTCGAAAACTGGAATTCGAAAATTTTCACGATCGTAATACTTTCCCATACAAATATATAGGTAAGTGAAAGTAATGAAGTCCAAAATCGTGGTTAATATGTTTATAATTATTCTTAAACTGAACCAATTATTTAAAAGAGATTTTTCTATTATCGCTTTTTATTAAAACATTGTCGGGACGGAATATTAGTTTAGTGGGTATTTTCTGGATCATCTTAACTCTATAAAGAGTCATTAGTACAAATTAGGAATAGCCTATTTCATGCTACACCTAGGTTGTTCCTATCGCGTGACTAAATTATCATTTTAATATGAAACAAGATTAATATTTATGTGACTATCCATTTTCTTTTGTTTCTGGTCTTTAAGTTATTTTTTATATGTATAGAACTATGAATTAAGTTTTAAGTACATTTCGTTATATTTATTATTATTTACCCTTTGTCGTTAATGTTTTAAGATTATACGATTAAATAAGATTATTGAAAACAATTTAAATCAAGTTTATTTGAAAATATTACAAATACATAGCTAGCGGATGATTTTTTGTTTTCTCAATACATAACACTTGTTCTAGCTCAATGAATATGACCTCAGAAAAATAGTTTAATGTCATTTGACTATACATCAATAAATAATAACCATGATTTTTAGGAGTTATATTTGTAGACTGCAGTATTCTCTTTGGTCATATAACAAACTCTTATTGATGGATGTCCTTCTAATATTTATAAATGGAAAACGACCGCTGTTTATCGTCCAAGGTAACTACGTGGATAAATCAAAGCAAATAAATATTTAAAAATTAATCTTTATTGACTTGGGTATGAGGTATTATCTTGTAAAAAAAAAACATGTAAATGGTCAGTACTATAAAACACCATCCTTAGGGGAATCCAGGAATGAAAAATAAACTTTTAATGAAATATTATAAATGACTATTATATTTATCTAACAATGATATTTATGATAAAACTCGTCTCAAATACATATGGTATATGCATAAAAAAAATATCTAGAGCTAGTGGTTCAAGGACGATTGAAAAATGCTGTTCAGCATTAAATGATGATGCCTATCTTTATCTTATTTTTTTAAATATATTAATTGGAATTACCACTCTATTAATAAATACATCAAGTAAATGAGAGTAAAATTGTAAAAAGGCAAGACCTATATGTTGAGAAACTACCCATTTGTAGCACTCCAAAAATATTGTAAACCTAAAGGTCTTTGAACCACCTTCTTCTCTAACGCCTCGGAAGATTATCAGGAAATAAAGAGAGAACAGTGATTAAAATAGTGGTTTAGAGTGGGAATAATGGTTTTATTCGTGGCAAAGTAAGAAGCATTTAGGATTTTACGAAGGATTGTATACGAGAGGAACTCGTTGGATTAATAGAATTGTTGGTTTGGTGTGATTTATATTCTTTTAACAACGGGGTGACCATCAATAGCTGTAAGGTTGTTAAACTTTAATGCCTTCCTATCATTAATGTATAGTTTCGAAATTTTAGCTTTGATAAAATGTTCAACCCCTTTAGGCCTTTCAATAGACCGCCGGCAATCCTCTCGTCGCCTAGAGCCACCGTTACCTCCTACCAGGTCGTCTGATTGGCCACAGTAGCATAAAGTTACGCTAAACAAACAAACAAACCTATCAGGGAGTATTCTCCAGATAACAGGGCAGGTTTTGATAAAGTGATGCCGTGCTTTGCATTTTGGGAGTCTTGGTAGTAGTCCCTCAGGATAAGGTGCCCATGGGTAAGTCTAGTATGACCAATCCGCAGGCGTGCCAGTTGGATAATAGTCCCACAGCTCTACACCGTAATATAAATATTAAAAAATATTTTAAAATAATCATTTTATTTGTATAAGGATTTTCTATTGGATTGAGCTTACTTGTTTGATGTTTAAAATAAATTATATTTGAATTAACTAAATAACATATAATTACGATATTTTACGTCGGCTAAAATAAATTAGAAATTTGTGAAAAGCACTGTAATAGGAAATGCTGACAAGGTATATATACCGTCAGTATAAAAAGGCTGCAAATTATCACACAATGGTTTATTATTTCCAAATAATTATATTAAAATATATCTGTTTATAGCTGTTAATCTTTTCGATTATTATCTGTCTCTAATAACCGAGTGTTGGTAGAATTAGATTTATTATGATTTATGACTTGAATAAATAGATTTTTTTTCTTTTGTTAATCGCGGTTTACTGATTCTAAAACTTTATACATGTTTTTTTTCTATCCTCAAAATAACTAAGTTATGGGCCTATTTATGTGCGAAATTTTAATTTTCTCTTTTTTATAATAATTCTCAGGGTTTTTTTTCTTTTCGTTAAAAACACTAATAATATTTTTTCCCTATCTTAAAATTAACTGAGTTATATTAGCCTTCATGGATAATATTTCAATTGTTATTCTCTTTTCGTGGTTTTTTTGGTTAAAATCATCTTCAAAAATAACGGAGTTACAAGCGTATATTTAGGTTAAGATTTCAAATTTTTTATTTCTCTTTTTCTTTTTTTTTTTTTGTTTATCTCGCGCTTTACTGATTCTAAAACTATATGCATGTTATTCTCTATCTTCTAAAATGACGGAGTTATAGGCGTATTTATGTGTGAAATATCAATTTTTTTTCTTTTCCTTTTTTATAATTATTCGTGATTTTTTGGATAAAAAGCTCTAATATATTTTTTAACCTCAAAAAGTAACTGAGTTATTAAATTAAATCACTTTTAACCGGCCCCCATTTAAAAAATAACGAGCTGATATCAACGTTTAGGTGTTAGGATCATTGTTGCATGCCCTAAATATTTTTGTGGCAAATTAAAAAAAAATTGGTCCAGTAGTTTCAGAGAAATGACGCGGACGGCGTACACACGTTTTATTTATTTATTTTGTATGCGTTGTTCAGGTTTTACGCATCTTGAAACTTCAGTCCTCAAATTTTGAGGGGTAGTATTTTTTTTGTTTTTTTTATTTGGTCGATTACATAGGTTCATTATTGAAAATAATAAACCAAAATGAGACAATATGACAGCTATTTTACGTGTAATTATAATAATATAGTATAATTATTATTGAAAATGTAAATTTAATAAGAATTTTTTTTTTAATAAGAATAATATTTAATATATGTGACTCAAACAGTAACTCGTAAAATGCAAGGGTTAATTTATAAAATTTGAAGTTGATTTTTTTACTGTATCATATGGAGAATTCTGGAATATTTCTTTAAGTTAATTATATTTATTCTCTGATATTTTTTCTCCTCCCATAATCGCTTGTTACAGTACCAGCCCTGGGTTCAGACTGACCCTCTCTTACTGCATTCATTGCTGACAAAAGCTGTGATTAGTGTTAGGTGCGGGTGCATAATATGGACAGCAAAAATAGTTGGGTGTAAGAACAATCTTCGAAAGGTTAGGTCGGGTTTGGTTCTCCTTTTGATCCTGACATCACCTCGTCACGTCAGTTGATGCCACGATGTGCATTTGAGATGATGTTTACGTTCAAGTGTAAATATTTCCTGCAATTGTTTTCCTGTTTTCTGAAAATACTTTATTAGGGCGTAGCAATATGAGTAAACCATTCACAAGCTGAGGTCCGAATATTTGGGAGCGAATCCCAAATTATTTTTGAGGTTATATCAGCTGTAAAATATTAAGCAAAACTGTGAGGGTCCTGCATTGTCAATGGTTGAAAGTAGAATCTGTGTGATATAGAATACACATTACTGAATGAATTAAAATTTCTTGTTGGTTTCTCTTGGAAGGTTTAATAATAATAATAGGCTTACCGAACCCGAAGGTTCGATGCCGATACCACCAAACTTCGCCTGCCTAGACTCGTCCAATGTTCACCGGTCAAGCCCACGCCCCCGAGATCAGCCTTAATGCAATCCTCCCATCGACGCTTCGGCCTACCTTTCGGACGTCTACCAGTCGGTTCAGCGAATACCAACTTTCTCGGAATCCGTTCCTCACTAAGCCCAACAACTTTACGCGCCCATTTGAGTCTCCGCGATGCTATCAACTCAATTATATTCACAGGGTACAAACTCCGCAATTCCACGTTGTGCAACCTTCTAAACTCCCCAGTGGCCTCATCTCTCTTCGGACCAAATATTTTACGCAGTACCTTATTCTCGAAAACCTTAAGCCGTTGTTCATCCTTCAAAGTAAGCGGCCACGTTTCGCATCCGTAAAGAACCGTTGGAAGAATAATAGTTTTATAAATTCTAACCTTTAAGTTTTTAGACAGAAGCCGCGAGCTAAGTAATTTAGCAACTGAATAATAACACGCATTCCCCACCTTTAACCGGGACTTTATTTCTTCCTGGATTTCATTTTTTCTTGTTATCATTGAACCTAAATACTTGAATTTCTCTACGTGTTCAAAAGTATGACCTGAAATATTAATATCATCAAGATCGCCACCATTTCTGCAACTAATCATATATTTCGTCTTATCGGTATTTAATTCGAGACCTATTTGTTTACCGGTTTTTATTAACACAGTTGTATTTAGTTGTATGGTTTCCCTATCTTCACCTAGTAGTACCAAATCATCGGCATACCCCAAAACCGGAATCTTGTCACCCATATTTAAGCCTTTCTCGGTACACATCACCTTTTCTATAACATATTCTAAGGCTATATTAAACAAAACAGGTGAAAGGGAGTCACCCTGTTTCAAACCCGATCGCACCTCAAATCTCTCGGAGTAATTATGATCGATTCTAACTTTATGAAATGTTTCCGACAAACACATCTCTACTAGGTTTACTAACTTTTTAGGTATCCCCTGTTCAATCATGATGTTATATAGCTTCTGACGGTCTATGGAATCATAAGCCTTTTTAAAATCTATATAAAGTTGATGGACTACACCGTTGTATTCCAGCTTCTTCTCTAATATTTGACGTAAGGAAAATATTTGATCAATAGTCGAGCGATTCCGCGTAAAACCACATTGGTAGTCTCCGATAATTTCCTCAGCGTATTCCGTGATTCGGCTAGTTAGTATTGACGAGAATATTTTATAGCATACTGGGAGAAGAGAGATCCCACGATAGTTGTTACAATCCGTCCTCGGTCCTTTTTTGTGAATCGGAATAAGTATTGATTCTTTCCATTGTTCGGGTATTTTTTCATTTTCCCATATCTTTTTAACTAAAACATGTAATTTGGAAACGCCCGCTTCTCCACACCGCTTTGATTAATTCACTCGTGATATTATCATTTCCTGCAGCTTTATACCGTTTTAATTTTCCTATCGCCATTTCAACTTCCTCTTTACTCGGTGCGTCTACCCATGGTTCAGCGCTCTGGTATTCAGAGGGAGGAGATTGATTATTATTTTCCGTATTTAGAATGCCGTCAAAGTGTTGTTTAAATTTATTTAATATCTCAGTCGGATCCGCAATTATGTTGTTATTCGCATCTTTAACCCCATTCAATAGAGGTTCAAATCTTTTACGCGATTTATTTATACCTTTGTACATCCCTCTTACGTTATTTTCGCTTCTGTGTTTTTCTATTTCTATTATTTTGCCTTTAAGATACTGTAGAGGACTAATAATAAAATAAAAAGAAGAAAAAAAAAAATGTGTATATTAATTGTATTATAATTACTTCTATGGATCTGCAATCGATTATTAATCAACAAATTTGTAACATAATTGTAACCTTATTATTATTAATTGTTCAGTTAGTTAAATAATCACATGTGAGAGTTAATTATTAATAAAAGTTTCTAATCGAATAGAATTATTGTATTTGTACTTAATACTAGAACACGCATATAGCAAAAACAGTAACAAGTGGTGACAATCGACGTGATAGTTCGCGAATTGTGGAAATAGTGACCAGATAGTGTTTTTTTTCTAAACCATTGCAATATTTTTTTTTTTTTATAAGCTAAAATGAGTAAGGATAAGTTAAATACCTCAGACGTGGCCGGAATAGAAGCTAGTAAGGTTTCTGTTAAAATACCACCCTTTTGGCTTGAACGACCAGATGTTTGGTTTAGGCAAGTGGAAGCACAATTTAAACTAGCTGGCGTAAGTACAGAAAATACCAAATTTGATTATTTAGTATCTCAATTGGACAGGAAATTTGTAGCGGATATTATCGATATTTTAGATAGTGATAAAGATTTAAAATATTCACTCGCTAAGAATAGACTTTTAAGCCTTTATAAAGAAAGTGAAGAGTCCCAGATCAAAAGGCTAGTAGCTGGGTTAGAACTTGGAGATTTAAAACCAAGTCAGCTTTTAAGAAAAATGAGTTCTCTGGCAGGTACCGATATTTCCTCTAAGGTGTTACGCACCCTATGGCTCGACAAACTTCCAGATTCCATCAAGAATATCCTTGTAGTTTCGGATGAAAATTTGGATAAATTGGCCATAATGGCGGACAGAATTGTCGATATGAAACCTCGATTAGATGTTGATGCTGCGACAAGTAGTATAACTAACTCTGAAGATTGTTCAGGTGATATGAATGAGATGATAAAAATACTGGTAGCAAAAATAGAAGCAATGGATGCTCGAATTTCTTCATTACAAAATTCTCGAACTCGAAGAGAAAATTCAAATGATCGTGGTGATAAAAGATTTAGAAACCGGAACCGAAGCCGTAGTCGTAGCCGTGGACGATTCGACCCTAATGGTAAATATTGTTTTTATCATTTTCGCTTTGGAAATAGATGTTTACCCGAAAAGTGCCGTCAACCTTGCCAATGGAATCAAGAGGGAAACGAAAAACTGCAGCGGAAGTAGCGGCTCATTCTACTGCAGATAATCATATGGGAGGCCGTAAGTTTCGTTTATTTCTTACCGATAAAAATACAAGAACCCATTTTTTAGTCGATAGCGGTGCTGATGTATCTATTATCCCTTCAAATTCGAAAGTTAAATCAGTAATTTCAGATTTCAAACTGTATGCAGCTAATGGAACGGAGATTCCCACGTTTGGTGTTCACATTTTAAATATCAACTTGGGACTTCGTCGAGAATTTAGATGGCCATTTATCATCGCTAAAGTAAACAGAGGCATAATAGGGGCTGATTTTTTACACCATTTTAACCTTCTTGTCGATTTAAGAAATAAACAACTGATAGATGGCAAAACCGGTTTAGGAGTTAGTGGTAATATCACACCTATTAACAATGATGATTCTGTTAGCACTGTTTCTAAAGGTCATAAATTTTCTAACTTACTCAATTCTTATCCGAGCTTGACAAAACCAAGTTTGCTGCCTACAAATGTGAAACATGACGTTCAACACCACATTATTACAATCGGTCAACCAGTCTATTGTCGTCCTCGTCCACTCGATACCAAAAAATTAGCAATTGCAAAAGAAGAATTTCAATTCATGTTGAATAATCAAATAATACGTCCTTCCAAGTCTCAGTGGTCTAGCCCACTACATTTGGCACCCAAGAAAGATGGCTCAATGCGGCCATGTGGTGATTTTAGGAGATTGAATGCACAAACAATTCCTGATCGATATCCTATACCGAGAATCGTGGACTTCCAACACATTTTATTCAACAAACAAATATTTTCTAAAATAGATTTGTTTAAGGCATATTTTCAAATACCAGTAGCAGAAGAAGACAAACCGAAAACAGCTGTAACAACACCCTTCGGCATGTTTGAATTTAATTTTATGCCCTTTGGACTGCGAAATGCACCCGGCACTTTCCAACGCTTTATCAACGAAGTATTTTATGGACTGAATTTCGTATTTCCATACCTGGATGATTGTCTTGTGGCTTCAGATTCGGAAGAAGAGCATCAGTATCATCTCAAACTCGTTTTCGAACGATTAGAAAAATATGGACTTCGCATTAATGTAGCAAAATCGGAATTTGGCGTAAAACAATTACAATTCCTTGGCTATCTCATCACACCCGATGGTACGAAACCATTGCCTGATCGAGTACAAGCTATATTGGAATACAAACTTCCAGAAACTATTGCTGGACTTCGCCGATTCCTTGGAATGATAAATTTTTATCGTCAATACCTCCCTGAAGCTTCTGAAACTCAAGCAATTCTCCATGAATATACAAAAGGTGCTCGTAAAAAGGACAATCGCAAAATTCCTTGGACTCCTGAAGCAATTAATCAATTTGAAAAATGCAAAAATGATTTAGCGAATGCAACAATGCTCTCCTATCCTAGCCCAAACCTACCTTTGGCCTTACTCGTTGATGCTAGCGATTACGCTATTGGAGGTGTAGTGCAACAATTAGAAGATGGCAAATGGAAACCGTTAGCTTTCTTTTCTAAGAAGTTAAAAACTGCTGAAAGAAACTACAGTACCTATGATCGTGAATTATTCGGTATCTACGAGTCAGTCAAGCACTTCAAGCACACTCTTGAAGGAAGACAGTTCGTTATATACACTGATCATCATCCACTTATTTACGCCTTCAAGCAAAGGAATGAAAAAGCTACTCCACTTCAATTACGACGACTGCAATATATTTCAGAATACTCGACTGATATTAGGCACATCAGTGGAAAACTGAACGTGGTTGCTGATACACTTTCTAGGATTGAATCTATCAGCACCATCGATATGGATAAAGTCGCAGAAGCCCAGACCAGTGACCCTGAATTTTTGGCTCTGAAGAACGGAGAAACTTCCTTAAAATTGAAATCTTTTCACTTACCAAGTGGTAGAAGCTTGTGGTGTGACATATCTACTGAAACTGTAAGACCTTTCATACCTCAAGCTTACCGAAGATTGTTTTTCGAAACAATTCACAACTTGAATCACCCAGGTGTAAAATCCTCAATTAAACAAGTTGGTGCTCGTTTTGTTTGGCCAAATTTAAATAAGGACGTCCGTGATTGGGCAAAATCGTGTGTACCTTGCCAGAAGACTAAAGTTACAAGGCACACCAAGTCACCAGTTGGGACATTTGCACCACAGATGAAAGATTTTCTGTGGTTCACATCGACCTGGTTGGTCCATTACCTCCATCGAATGGTAATACCTACCTGCTCACTGCGATAGACCGATTCACAAGTTGGATGGAAGCAATACCACTCTCAGAGATTACAGCAGAAGTTGTCGCAAGAGCATTCTATGAAAATTGGATTGTAAGATTTGGCGTCCCACTTTCACTAATTTCGGATCAAGGCAGACAGTTCGAAGCTCATCTGTTCAAAAACCTAAGTTTGTTGTGTGGAATTAAATTGCAGAGGACAACCCCGTACCATCCTCAGAGTAATGGGAAGGTTGAAAGACTTCACCGCACACTGAAAACCGCACTGAAAGCAAATGGTTCTCTAAAATGGTCAGAAGCATTACCAACAATTCTTTTGGGTTTGCGTGCTTCATTCAATCCCGAGACAAGTGTCTCCATTGCTCAAATGGTTTATGGAAAAACTATAAAATTGCCTGGTGAATTTCTTGGACAAACAGCACAACGAATAGATGATGCAGAATCATTTGTATCTAAACTCCAAGACACTATGAGACAATTGAAACCAGTTCCAGTTAAGAAGAACACAACCAAGGCATTTTTTATTCACAAGGATTTGGCTGATTGCTCTCATGTCTTTGTCAGAATTGACCGAGTCAAGAAACCTTTGGAAGCCGCTTATGAAGGCCCTTTCAAAGTGATTGCTAGGTCGGAAAAATTCTTCACCCTGCAATTAAAGACCAAGGAAGCAAACATTTCCATAGATCGCCTTAAACCAGCTTATATCTTGTCGTCAACCGAAGAAACACAGCTTCAACAAGACCTTCAAGGAATAAAACAGAATCCCTGTTCTCTTTCGCCAACAACTCCTGATGAAGAGACTGATCAACCAACCACCACAACCAGCTCTGGAAAACCACTAACAACAACCACTCGCAGTGGTCGCACAGTGAGGTTTCCTACCCGGTTCTTATGAACAATTGAATTC
Organism: Piezodorus guildinii; assembly: GCA_023052935.1. Taxonomy (NCBI): domain Eukaryota; kingdom Metazoa; phylum Arthropoda; class Insecta; order Hemiptera; family Pentatomidae; genus Piezodorus; species Piezodorus guildinii. The sequence goes on along the minus strand of CM041293.1, from coordinate 116,175,914 downwards.
TGATTTGTTTAATGTTTTAGAAACATTATCGTGACTGTGTCTCTGGGGGGAAGTGATGTAGAGGACTAATAATAAAATAAAAAGAAGAAAAAAAAAATGTGTATATTAATTGTATTATAATTACTTCTATGGATCTGCAATCGATTATTAATCAACAAATTTGTAACATAATTGTAACCTTATTATTATTAATTGTTCAGTTAGTTAAATAATCACATGTGAGAGTTAATTATTAATAAAAGTTTCTAATCGAATAGAATTATTGTATTTAACCCCCACTTTAACCCCATTCAATAGAGGTTCAAATCTTTTACGCGATTTATTTATACCTTTGTACATCCCTCTTACGTTATTTTCGCTTCTGTGTTTTTCTATTTCTATTATTTTGCCTTTAAGATACTCTCTTTTCTTATTTTTTAAGAATTTTGAAGTTTCGTTTTTTACTAACCGAAAGTAAGCCACATTATTATCGCTTGGATTATTTAAGGAATTCAGTTTAGCGGTTTTTTCTTTTTTCACACATATTTTGACAATCCCTGTCGAACCAAGGTTTGTTCTTTTTATTTTCGATTTTCCCAAGACATAAGTTGCCGACCTCTTTAATATTATCCCTGATCCCTTCCCATAATTTGTTTACATCTTCGTGTTCCTCGTCTGAAGATTCTAAAGCATCGAACCTATTTTTTACTTCTATCGCGAATTGTTTTCTAATTTCGGGGTTGTTCAATTTAACTAAATCAAAATTCTCGGGATGAATATAGTTCGGTGTTCTCTTTTTTGTATTTAGTTTTTGTCGAAGTTTCGCGATTACTAATTCATGATCAGAACCGCATTCTGCACCACGATACGATCTCACGTTAATTATGCTACTTTGCCATCTGTTTTGTACTAAAACATGATCTATTTGATTCCGAGTTTGTCCATCCGGCGATGTCCACGTATACTTATGAATGTCCTTATGTTTAAACGTAGTACTTAGGAAGGTTTAATATAAAAGATATATTTTATACAATATATTTTTACTTTCACTTATTTATATATGAAATATATAGTATGGGAAAGTATTGCGATCGTGAAAATTTTCAAATTCTATTTTTCAACGCAAACATACGTTTTAGGTTCCCCTGAGTCCAAATGACCAAGTACCGCTAAATGCTCTGTGTGTGTGTGGGGAGGGGTTATCTCCAGCCCGTAAACGAAAAGTCCTATGAAACTGAAATTTCATATTTAAGACAAATATACGTCCGAGACGTTAAAACATTTTCATTCAAAATCAGTTAACCAGAAGAGCCACTTTATACCATGCATTTTAACGGTTCAAACGATTTTGATTAAACTTGCTATATCGATGTAAAATTTAATGGGCTTTAACATCATGTAGGTTTCATTCTGATTGAAATGGTCTGATAGTTATTGAATTTCAATATTTAAAATTGTCTTCCTCTAAATTACCTCAATTTTATATATTCTATAAAAATAACTACATTATCTTGTTAAAATTGATAAATAACAGCTAAACATGAAAGTTGAGCGAATTAGAAATACAAATAAATGAGAAAACTAAAAAATATTTTTTTAATCCAATTGAACATAAGAACAGTTATATACATGTATAAATGATGTTGGAAATCTTAAGATTTTAGAAAAAATATTATCTAATACACAAGCATGTAAAAGTTAATAAAGAGTGATGAAAAGCCGATAAAACCAACTGATTGTTTTAGATAACAGTATAAAAGATTTTTTAATAAAGCTCATGTTTCTATAGAAATTCAATTTAATTAATTGTTTAATATTTTCACTAAGTTTTTATCTCTAACAGTATTTGAAAATTCTCTAATGAAGTTTAAAAACGGAGGTAAGTGAAAGTCGTGTGTTGCCCGCACCGAATTTTTTCACATTCTATAATTCTCACCAGCTGTGTGATAGAATATTAAATAGTACATTTTTTAATTCTTGACTTATGGATTTGATTTATTTTTCCTTTTTTTAACGGTTGATGTTAACATGTATTTAAGATGTTTATGTAAGATGTATTTTCATTAATATTATGCCGGTATTTTTGAACAGGTTCAAATGCACCTGCTATGTATACTGTTGGACATAATTTTATATAGTTATTAATTCGAAATTCTTTTAATGGCAGTGCTGAAACTGGGGCATCAGCTGCTACTACAGTACAGCTGTATTACCTTAACACCTGGAAGTTTTTTTTTTTTAGGTCTTGTTTTTTGTGGCTTCGGACCCTACTACCAACCTTTATGTCTTCCTTTATTTGTTTTCGTGTAAGAGTAAGTAGTTGAAACAAGAGGAAAAAAAGTTGAAAATTAGGACCTACTCATAGAATAATGAATTTTTAATCTTCTTTATTGAGATATGAATAGGGCCTGTTTGGGCAAAATTGGTGTGTGTAATGTTATAACATTTTTATTTGAAAAATGTACCATTTTTCAAAATAAAAAAAAAATATGACTTTCACTTACCTCCGTTGTTAAAATCAATTCAAGAATTTTTAAATACAGTTAAGATAAATAAATGCCAAAAAAGTAATTACATTGATTTTATAAAAGCATGTGTTTTATTAAATAATCTATTATATTCTTATCTACCTCAATCAGTTAGTTTTATTAGCTTTGCAATACTCTTTATTAACTAACAATTTTGTGTGTAACATATTATTTATTATAAATTATACGGCTTTCCAACAATATATTATACATCTATATAAAAATTGCGTTAAAAAATATTTTCGCTCTTATCTCGTTTAATTAGATATCGAATTTGTGGAACTTATATACTTACCCGTTTTTTATCAATGCTAACAAGATGAAATGTTTATTTTTTTTAGAATCTACAAAAAGTAAAAAAGGTCCTTTAGAGTAAGAAAATTTAAAGTATCGGCATTCAATCCCTGTTAGACTACTTCAATAAGAATAAAACCTAAATCATATTAAAGTACATTAAATTATTTACATTGGTGTTAAAAGAAAAACCTACAAGATTAAAGTTACTTTGGAGGCTTTAGAGGATATTTTACTCAAAGGTAAAATATCGGCATTTAAGCCCTCTAAGACTACTTCAATCAGAACAAAAACCTACATCATATTAAAGAACATTAAATTTTACATCCATATAGCGTTGGAAGGTAAAAGGTCCAAAATGCATGCTATATAGTGGTTCATCTGGTTAGCTGATTTTTATGAAAAAGTTGCTGTATCATCTCGGAGTATAGTTGTCTTAAATATGAAGTTTTAGTTTTAGTTTTTGGAATAGACTTACCACACACACACACACAGACCTTTAGCTGGACTTGGTCATTTGGACTCAGGGGACCCTAAAACGTGTATATCTGGTGAAAACTCGAATTCGAAAATTTTCATGATCGCAATACATTTCCTTACTGTATATTTTATACTTAGGTGAAAGTAAAAAATGGGAAATATACAAGTTGAACGAATTTCATAATCAATATTTTTTTTTAAGATGAAGGGAGCTCCAGTGGCTTTTTGGCTTAGAGATCATTTTAACAATCGATAATTTCCAGGGTTCAGGATAATATGTGACTTTCACTTACCACCGTTGTTAAAATCAATACAAGAATTTTTAAATACAGTTAAGATAAATAAAGGCCAAAGAATTAATTACATTGATTTTTTATAAAAACATGTGTTTTATTAAATAATCTATTATATTCTTATCTACCTCAATCAGTTAGTTTTATTAGCTTTTCAATATTTTATATTAACTAACAATTTTGTGTACAACATATTATTTATTATAAAATATTCGGCTTTCCAACAGTATATTATACATCTATATACAAATTGCGTTAAAAAATATTTCCGCTCTTATCTCCTTTAATTAGATATCGAATTTGTGGAACTTATATATTTACCTGTTTTTTATGAATACTAACAAGATGAAATGGTTATTTTTTTATAATCTACAAAAATTAAAAAAGGTCCTTTAGAATAAGAAAATTTAAAGTATCGGCATTTAAGCCATGTTAGACTATTTCAATAGAAATGATACCTACATGAAATTAAAGCTCACTTAATTCTACATTGATTTAGTGAATTTTATCAAAATCGTTAGAGCCGTTTTTGAGCAGATATTAAATAGTTTCAAAATGCATGATATAAAGTAGCACTTTCTGTGAGATGATTGTAGTGAAAAAGTTGCTGTTTTGAAACATCTCGAGCTTATGTTTCAAATTTAAGTTTCGTTCATTTTTCATTTTTGCGCAAGACTTACTACAATCACAAGGACACCCAGACCTTTTAGCGGGACTTGGTTATTTCTACTCAGGAGACCATAAAAAGTGTATTTCCTTGTTAAGACTGTTGAGCAGTAATATATAGAGCAAATAGAAAAGAAATAGTGCCATTTCATTTTGACTTTTTTTTGTTTTTAATTAAGTGTTTTGAACATATTAATATTAGTTAAATTTTGTTATTGTATACGTTTATTTATTTTGATTTTATTTTATGTAATTTGACTTTCCTTTTGTTTATATTGTAAATATTGTATGAATGAGATCCTGTAGCACTATTATTATTGTCTATTATGACAAATTGTAATATATACGAATAAATAAAAAAAAAAAAAAAAAAAAAATATTAGTGACTCACACACACACACACACACAAACCTTTTTGAAGGACTTGATCATTTGGGTTCAGGGGACCCTAAAACGTGTGTTTCAGTTGAAAACTTTAATTCGTAGTTTTTCACCATCGCAGTACTTTCCTTTACTATATATTTCATATACAGGTAAATGAAAGTAAAAATATACGTAAAATATGTGTTTTTTTTAGCTGGGGTTATGGAATAGGAGTTGATTTTTACTAATAAATCTTCTCTGAATGCTTCCCTCAAGTTTTAAAACACTATAAATTATTTTTCCTAGTTTGCTTAGAATACATCCTCTAAAGTTCTCTAGTACCCTGACAATTTCAATAACGAAAACTGATTGAATATTTAATTTCGCTTAGTTGGTTTTATTTTTCAGTTCCCATTTATCTTCTAGTCAAGAGAGGCAAATGATTATGGAGTTTATATTTTAAAAACTGCATCTTGGTTCAGTTTAAAAGGCGTTGATTGAACCTCAAGGTAATTCTAATAGGTACGAACTGAGGTTTGTCAAGGCTGAATGTGGAACATTCTGGTTCAATGGAGCCATGATGCGTATCCGCTGGCGTGATTAATTTGGCTGTTAAGCCTTTTTAGGCTGAATGCAAAATAACGTTAGGCAGAAAGGTATTTCTAATGCTTCAATGTTATTCATTCATCTATTATCCTTTTCATTATTAGTAATCTAGGTTTAAGATACTAAAATGTGTTAACACTTATTCGAGTTAACGTTGAATACGATATTTCGATTTTTATTTTCAGTCAACATTCTTGTCAGTATGTTTTTATTCTAAAATATTTTAAAAAATTTCTATATGATGTCGATAACTATTCTATTTAGCTGGATGTGCGGTAAAGGTAAAGAAACAATTGGAAAGAATTATTTTAATTAGTACAGACGTTTCAGCTTCGTTGATCACGGTTTTTTGTTGAGCGTAGACTTGGCATGTAAGAAAAATTGATTTTATTTGAGAAGCTAACAATTTAACTTGTTATGTGAGTTTATAGTTGTAGCCAAAGTAAATGAATTAGGTAAATACTTTTGGCTGTACCCGCATTGAAATATAATAATCAACCGACGAAATCAGATTTAATTTTTTTTATATATCATTAGTATTGTAGACATACTCCAGGGATATTTAGCTATTTTCCTAGGTAATTGATCATTGATCTATCAGTCCATTTTTTAAAAGTTCTTTTAGTTTTAATAAATCTATCTATGTATTAATTATTCAATTATTTTGTTTTATTGTATTATTCTAAACAACAAATACAACTGAGAATTCCAGACTACATTGATAATGTCTTCAAGGATAATTAGAAAATCCATATACTAATCATTTATCAAGTGGAGTTATGTAAAGGTAAAAAATAGTGATTTCTATTGTAAATGAACTAATTATCAGTATAATTTTCAATAATTATTAGTTTTATTGTAGAAGAATGCAAAGTTTTAATTTTTGTTTTAAAATATATGCAATAATTCAATAATATATTTTATTTAAAAGTAACAGGTCTGTGGTGTGAGAAACCAATTGTTCAGATGCTTCTATAGAAAATATTGTATACCGTGTATTATAAATTGTAAAAAACTGAGTTATGAATAAATATATTTTTAATAGATTATCAAACGATTGTAATCACGAGGTACTTATAACCCGTAGGTTGCCCTTGTCATTTTGAAATGAATTATTAGGTTTTCAGGTCATAGCTGTTGTGTCGTAAGTCTGAGTAATGTCGCACTGTTCTAACCCACTAGTTTAAAATTATTGATAAATGTTTAATATGTATTTATTTTACATTAAATGTAACTTATTACATTATTTATTAGTATAAATATCAAATCATTTATAAATTATTTAACTCTTTTTAAATACTTTAGCGATACTAAAAAATCTTTGGTTTAATAGATAATATTTCTTATTAAGGAATTTAAAATGAATTTCTATCTTTTTATTTATTATTTATTTTTATTAAACAATGAAATAGTCTAAACTAATTATTGTTTCGCCGCCGTTTCGACCAACATTGTTGGTGACCATTAGGGCTAAAAAAGATACAAAGAGGAATACAATATGGGTATAACAACATGAGAATGAATACTTGTAGACCTATTTATACAAATATGAATAATAAAAACATTAAAAGTTATTAATAACATAAACTACAATATTTTACATGCTACTAATGTCAATTAGAGCAAGTAACCATAAGCATGGGAAGCGATGGTCAAAAAATAAAAAAAGTAAGTAAATTATAATGATATTTAGTACACTCATACAAATGGTCTTACAGAAAAAATACCGAGAAATTGGAAATTATTATTTTGGTAAGATAACAAGAATAAACATGCAAATAAAAAACATTCAAATTTATTAAAACTTACCCCTTAATTAAAGTCACTGTTTTTCCATTTCTCTCTTATACATCGGAGCGGTTCATCATGGTTCTGGACTTGGAACTAAGGAGAAAGAAGCCTATGAGGGAATTTCAGCTAGGGCACAGGTACTTGCACCATACCATACATTCTCTGTTGGCCTTCGCTGACGACATCTTACTACCTGCAAATGATCGAGACCTCCAACATAACATAAATGTCCTCCAAGAGGAATTATCCACAATAAATATGAAGATCAATCCGGGGAAGACTAAATGCATGCGTATTGGAAAAAAAAAACCCGAAGGATATTTAGAATACTAAGGGTTGGAGGAGAGAGATTAGAGCAAGTTGACAATTTCAAATATTTGGGAGCTCATCTTTATGATAGTAGCTACATAGACGAGGAAGTGGCTCAAAGAATTGGAGCAGCAGCCAAGATGTTCTGTATGGTCAGACGGGATTTCCTGGGGAGAAGAGAGTCAACAAAACGGACCAAACGAGCTGTCTATAAATCAACATATCTCCCTATTCTATCGAAAAATAGAGAGGAAGACAAGAAGAGATATTATACGGAATGCCACCATTCGGGCTAATCTCGATGTCAAACCGACGAAGACCATACTGGAGGAGCACAAACTGAGGTGGTTTGGACATCTTCTTAGGATGGATCCGGACAGAAGTTCCAGGAAGACCCTACGAGACCCGCACAGAAGGAAAGAGACCCAGAGGAAGGCCTCGCATCTCCTGGAAGGATAGTGTAAAGGAGGCACGCGGGAGACGCGTAATAAATTGGAAAAGGAGAGTAGAGTGGTATAAGAGAGGTTCATCTGGACCAGACTCTATAAGCAGGACCCTCACACCGAACAGTGGTAGAAGGGGGAATGATTATGATGATGATATCGCAGCGGAGTGGTCTGGTGGACAGAGCACTAGTCTATTCTAGATCCCTGGTTCGAATTCATTATTCCAGCCGTTGGATGACCCTGGGGTTTGGAGAACTTCCTGGGGCACACCCAGCCTCTATAAGCTGGACAGCCATAAATGGGGAAAAGCCTGGGGCTGCGATCTCGACCTCATTGCACGGCCTAAGGCCTAGAAACAGAACTATTCTTTTTATTTCCTGAACTCAAGATCCTTCAGGGTTTTTTCTCTTATATATCATACTCACATTTTTCATTACTAAATTGTATTCACCCGTTATAAATAAATTCATCATACTCTTATCGTATTCAAGTATGTATCTTTTTTAGCCCTAATGATGATCTACAATGGGGGGTCGGAACGTCGGCAAAACATAAAATAGTTCAAAATTTTTCTATTTCATATTTCATTATTTTTATTTCTATGATCGACACCCATACTAATGCCCTTCTGAATCTGCCGACTGTCGACTATTGTTATTCATTATTTCCGTTTGGTGTTGACAAGATAGCTCACGTGCACAGTGCACCTCCTTTGGGATTGCATAAAGATTTCCTCGCGAGGATTGACTACTGCCGCTCCCACGATGATTGGCCGAGATGATCCTCAATGCTCCTTACATTATGCATTCCGCCGGGCGGATCACATCCTCTCCGCCTCATCTGGGTCGCTCCTCACGTCCCTCCCTCACTCGGAGTAATCTTCTCCCACCGGCCACTTTTCAATTCTGTCCTGACCCTCGCTGGTCTAGACAATCAGGAAGTTTTCATAAATGGTCATCTCTCTAGGTTGAAACTCAATAATAGGTGTTGTGTAGTTAGTATTAGTAACTATTTTTACTTTCACTTTTCTTATGTGTGAAATATATAGTAAGAGAAAGTAATGTGGTCGTGTAAATATCGGATTCTAGTTTTCAAGATTAATACACGTTTTATAGTCTTCAAGTCCAAGTGACCAAGTCCCGCAAAAAGGTCTCTCTGTGTTTGTGTCCGTGTGTGGTAAATCTAGCACGATAACGAAAAGTCTTATAAAACTGAAAATTCATATTTATGAAAAATATATGCCCGAGATGTTACAAGTACTTTTTCATCAAAATTGGCGAACCCTAGGAGCCATTTTGTACCATGTATTATGCACTTTATTACGATTTTCTCAAAAACAGCTCTAATGATTCCGATTAAACTTACTATATCGATGTAAAATGTAGTAAGCTTTAATATAACACATCTTTCATTCTGATTGAAATAGTCTGACAGAGCTTAAATGCCGATATTTTAAATTTTCTTCCTCTGAAGTACTTTGGTTCTGTAGATTCGAAAACATTAATCATATCATCTTGAAAGCTTTGATAAAAAACAGGTAAATATATAAGTTGGACGAAATCGGTATCCAACAGAAGGAATAAAATAATATTTGCACCTAGCCTCAGCCTGATCAGCAATCATAGAGAAGGGAATTGTGCCATATTGTCTTTCAGATTACATATTAATCATTCGACCATTCGATTATTTAAATCATCGAAGTCCGATCATTCGATTATGACGATCATTCGACTATGCCCACCCCTACACTGTACGTACTTAGTTATAAATTCTACATTTACTCTGCTTTATATTGTTAAGATCAGTTTTAATGTATCCAACCGAAATAGGCGATCTTTTCATGCAAAATCCTCATTACTTTGCATCATTGCATATGTATCAAATGCTAATGTGAGTTAATTTATTAATATTTGAAGGCTGGGAAGCTATTCTTACAAAACTTGGACTCTGGTCAGTCAGTCCCGATCGGTTCTCATGTTTGTTGTACCCTGCTCATTCACTCGTTTCTGCCGCAACATATCCTTCCGAATGGCTCCAGAATTGAATTCGCCAAATATTTATTTCTTAGTGATCGGCTGGTTCCAATATAAGAGTTTTTTTTATTTTAGAAGATACTGTTATGGTCTGGTTACTGCTTTTTTTTTAGTAACATGCGTCAATCATGACTTGTTTTCCCAATCCTCTTCTTAACTATTTCCGAAATTCGTCCCAATCTTGTAATTTTGCTATTTTTTATTTCGTTTATTGTAAGGAGTGATTATCTAATGTGAAAATGAGTTGTGTTATGGGAAGTGAAGTTGATTTGTGTGGAATGTCTTTTCTACTAAATCTTGGGAAAACCAGAAGGTATTATTTATTTTTTGCATAGATACGAACTATTGATGAGATTATCAATCAATTCTGTCTATATATTATTCTAACATTTTACAAAGGTAAACAAGAGTGATAAATGAAAAAGATACTAAGAGGTGATTCCTCACAACTGCCAAGAAAGTAGATTTCATGTTTTCATGTTATTAATGCCAAGTAATCACATGCCATCGCGGCGCATGTAAGCGAGACCGATACGTGTGAAAAATATAATGTCATGCCATGTAGAGTCTTTTTTTTTTATTCCTGATCCACAAGCAGACCGTAAAGTTTTTTTGGTTCATACTTCGTAACGAATGTTTATCTCTAGACCAACTGTAATCCAAGGAACTGTTTTATCCTTATTCACACTCAACCGCCAGGTTTTAAGTGTACTTAAAAGTGGCAGAGTCTGATATGCCGGAATGAATAATTTCGTGTTGATTAAAATCGTCCAGCTATTCGTTCTGTTATATTCACTGAGGCACCTCGCTTATGTATCTACAATACTGTCTGTTGATTTAAAAAAAATATTTTGTTAATTATTCGTATTGTCGCTGGCGTGAAAAAAATAGAATACGGATTAATATAATGTTTTGATAGTTCTCCGTGAAGTAGAAAAATATTTTTTTTTAAATTATTTTTAGTTTTTTTTTTTTTAAATATGCCAAGCAATCGATATATTGTTTTAATTAACTGCAAAATGCACGATTTCAACTTTAGAAGGTTGAATTCAGATCATGTATGTTATACATACAAAACCATATTTTGCATCTAGATCCACGGTAACATTTGATATTTGTATAAGAAAAGACATATTGTAAAAGTTGAGAATGAGTTCCCATGACTCAGTTTTTAATAACACTTAACACATCTTGGCCAGATAATTGTGAGATTTTTTTCTCCTTGTGCATATAATAGCTTATAATAATATTATATTTTATTGTAATTAACATGTTTTTCTTAAATACTTTAATAACGTATTTTATTTTATTTTAGGGACCGATCCGTGAAGCAAGACGATGGGATTTCTACAACCTCGAGGTACCGTATATTTTTTTAAATTATATTTCATTGAATATTATTTAAAATGATTTTAATTTTAATTTAAATGATTGAGGATTACTGGAACTCATAAGTTCATCTATGAGCTGTTAAACATTTTGGAAATAATTTAGCGATTTGAATTCAGAAATTCATGCATACAATATTAGTGATGTTTTAACTTCAGAACTTGCAATTGTCCTTACTATTGTCTTTAAAGAATACTTTAGACAATGTCATGTGGCTTTTCTACGTCTGGAAATACAATTGGATATCTGGGCGGAGTATGCTTTCAGGAATTAACTGTTCAAGTCACTAAAAATCCAGAATGCAATTAATGTTTTATTATTATTATGAGGGAATTCACGTGAACAGGATTAAATGAACCTTTAGTAAACGTCATTTTTGTTCTAACACGATTGTCTATTTTTCTCAACTAATGTTAATTTTCTGATAATTAGTTTTATTAAATCTTATGAGTTATCTAAAAACACCTATGTTCTTCTTTGTAAAATGCGACAGGGAAATAAAAAGACTGAGTTGCTGAATTATGTGGTTAAAAAGACATTGGTAGCAACGATATTAGCCCTGTAGAGATAGGATTTTGGTCCATACAGACAATTGTAACTAAAAATTAAATTCCCCTCACCTTTTTCTAACCAACCCCTCTAAAAAGGGTTTAGATGAGGAAGGTGGTTGGGGGTGCGGTCATAAAATGGAAACACACATTTAAAACAAGTGCTATTTTTAATTATGTGGCGACGTTTCGCCGTCGCCGAGACTTCTTTAGACATCGTCTCAGAGTCAACCCTGATGAAGGCCCACAATGTACGCCGAAACGTCGCACATCCCAACCATCTTCCTCATCTAATTTCTCAACGGTCAACAAAAACTCCATCATTAAAAAGGGTTTAGGTCTAATTCTACTGGGCTATATTGGATGATTCGGAAAATGAAAGGACAGACCGTAGTTAGCCCTCAAATATTGGGCTTTGGTCGATTTTAACACAGCACAGGCTGCGTGAATATCACTTATTCAAAAAATCTGGTGCGGGCAACACACGACTTTCACTTACCTCCGTTTTTAAAATCGATTAAAGAATTTTCAAATACAGTAAGAGATCAAAATGAGTGAAACCATTAAAGAATTAGTTAAATGGAATTTCTATAGAAACATGTGTTTTATTAAAAAATCGATTATATTATTACCTAAAACAGTCACTTAGTTTTATCGGTTTTTTTATCACTCTTTATTAACTTTTAAAAGCTTGTGTATCAGATAATATTTTTTTCTAAAATCTTTAGCTTTCCAACGGTATATCATACATGTATATTACTGCTCTTAAGTTCAAAAACGAAAAATTGCATTAAAAAAATATTTTTTCTGTTTTCTCCATTAGTTGGGTATCGAATTTATTCAATTTATATATTTACTTGTTTTTCATCAGCGTTAATAAGATAATATAGTTATTTTTATTGAATCTACAAAATTAAAGGTACTTTAGGGGAAGAAAATTTAAAATATCGGCATTTAAGCCCTGTCAGACCATTTTTATCCAAATAAAACCTACATGATATTAAATCCCATTAAATTTTACATCGATATAGTGAGTTTAATCGATTTTTTAACGTCTCGGGCGTATAGTTGTCTTGAATATGAAATCTCAGTTTCATAGGACTTACCGTTTCCGTCCGGGAGTTACCACACACACAGACCTTTTTGCGGGACTTGGTTATTTGGGACTGAGGGGATCCTAAAACGTGTATTTCCGTTGAAAACTGGAATTCGAAAATTTTCACGATCGCAATACTTCTCCTTACTATATATAGTAAGTGAAAGTAAAAAAGGCACTATTATTTGTCTAAGACGAGGAAAAAACAACATCTATATATATCATCTATTGCTTTCCCCATTCAGAGATAAATTTAGTTAGCGGACGGACGGATTGATGAAGTGTAGAAGGTAAAGAAGGAAGCGTTCGTTATAGCTCCTAAACGGTAAATCCTAGTGACAGATTTCATAAAGCAAAATCACTTCGAATTTTCAAGGCGAACAACATCAACTGACGGTGGGTTAATGTCTACCTTACCATGTTCTCCAGGCACTGATGAAGGTATACTTTGGTAAAGTGTACAATGTTCCTATAAGTTTTGGCTCATTCTTTAGATCTTACGAGAATGTTAAAAACATTCGATTCGCCCAGATGAATTGGAAATTCGGTCATGTTTGGTCAATGTTGCTGGGACTACTGACCCCTGTAACCTGTAGCTGATGGCGAGGTAATGTCGGCTGTGAACATTCACTAATCCATTAACGCTCACAATTTTCGATGTTTCTTTTACATAATAATGTTGCGAACGTTTAATTAATTTTAAAAATCGTATGAGTTCGTAACACGTAAGCAGTGCTATGTTTTTGACCGGCTCCTTTTCTAAGGCAGCGGTATCTTCAAAAACTAGATTAATTGAGATATCTAATCAATATATAAACTATATTTACTGGAACCCTTTGGATTTCTTTCCTAAAGCTATCTTGTTTACCAATCCCAATAGGTGGTATGCAAGAGAATATTAAATTAACCAGGGTTCAATAACTAATATTATTTTTTTAAATTATATTATTATTTAAAATTACAATATATTTACATAATGCCTGAAAATACTGTGAGATTTGTTACTACTAATTTCGCCATACATTATTACAAACAATGAAATACCTTAAAACACTTTATTGGATATATGGATCTTGTGGCATAACTAAACTTTTCAGGTATAAAATTAATTAGAAACCTTTGTTAGAGAGCAGATGGGTATTGATGAAAAGGAACCACTTACCGTACAGAAACTCATAAGGTACTGCTGAATATTTTTGATATATTAGATATCTCACATACCTAAAGAACAACATTTTGTATTTTTATTGTGATCCTAGAGAGGAGAATACTTACATTAATAAATGCTACTAATTATTTATAATTGAGATAGAGCACCTTTATTGATGAATACATAACATTAACAAGACTTCTCAGATAACACTTTAGTATTGTGAGAATTCAATACTATTTTTTTTAAATCTATTGTTTTATAGAATGAAAGATTTTCAAATTTGAAAAAAAAAAAAACGACTTCTTTGCGAACGGATGGGTCAGTGAAACTGATTATCAAAGTTAAGTTCTTAGTTAACTTTAACGTCACTTTATCAACCTGGGGATAATCGGACAATGAGTCATAAGTTTAGCATATGTAGCTTTAATTAGGATATGGATCATTAACGATATTCGTGAAATCACACACTCTCGGGACCACCCTCGATGAGATTTTTTTTTATTCTCTTTAAAAAATCATAAGGCCATTTGTCGCGTTTGAACACTCGAAATTAAGTATGAAAAGCTATTGTGCTGCTGTATAGAATATTAGCTGTTATCCACTATACCAAAGGTACTCCCTTTGTTTCGAAGTTCTGTTACGTTTAATTCACAAAAGTATATTTAGACTTTTTCCTTACCTCCAACCTTCTACTAATAATATTATTATGTTCTATTTCTATGTCTTCGAAAAAATATTATTCCAACTATAGGTGAGCCTAAAATCCTATTAATATAATGGTTTATCTTATTATATTCAAAAGATTGGCTTAATCTCAGGAGATACGTTGAAAAGTGTTTATTTCAGGTAATATAAAATAAGCACAATATAAAGTGCTTTTCTCATCTTTGTTTTCCTAATTGTGTCAATCTAAAAAAATAGTTCATCAATCAATGAAAAAGCTTATTGCGTAGTGACGTCCTTTACACAAATCTCGGGATCACCTGTAGCAAGGTGGCTAGCATAACAGCCTTCTATGACAAAGGTCATGGGTTGAAACCCGCAGGTGGAAGTAATTTAATAGGTGTAAAAAATCCTTATTTAATCCGTCCTTCAAAGGGCGCATAAAAAGGTAGTCCCGAGCCTGTTCGATGTCAGGTACTCTTTAAAGATCCCTATCCTAATTAAAACCGAATAGACAAAATTTAGGACTCCCTCTGTAGCATCGTCCGATTAGCCACAATAGTATAAAGTGACGTTAAATAAAGAAACAATCAAAATTCTCAAGCACTCTCAATTATTCATCCATAAATGTCTCAGGACAAATATTTCTGTAGATTGACCTTAGGAACGTTGGAAATAACATTAATTTATTATCAGTAATAGTCTCTGATTCCCTAAGAATTTCTAAATATATCCACTGTTTATGTTTGCTAAATATAATAGGTATTCGAAGCGACTCGGTTTATGGCTGGTAATTTATGAAAGGTTAACTTAAGGATGCTTTAACAGCGTCCTATAGACGTTCTAAGTTTTCTTTTTTTTCTTTTCAGCTAAAATAAAACGTATATTTCATATTTTGCTTTGTAAAATACTAAGGATTTATTAATGTTGACCGTTCTGTTTACAGGAATATCATTCTGTTATATTTTTATTAAAACATTTGAATTCCAGTCCTTTTGGATTGATAATAAAAGGGGAATTCTTCTGGTATAACGCCAGGCTCTTACTCGCTGTCCTTTTAGTTTATTTTTGCCTTCTTTCTCATCGGAAATAGAGAAATTTCTTAAGTGCTTCCTGAAAACCACGCGAATATTTTTTTCATAAAGATCCTCAGTAATATAGCCAATTTATAAGTTCATTCCAGACTCTTGCTTAGCGTGGAAAAATTATGTAGCCATTAATTTTAAAAAAGAACTATTTTATATGTTTTCGTCTCGTTCCGACTCATGATAGTTTCCTAAACATGTATTGCATACATAATGTGCATGTTAATAAATAATAAAATCTCGTATCAATAAGTATATTGATTGTTTTAATATATGATATTGTTATTAAATATGTAAAAATTATGAGCCAGTGACTATTTTCCGGTTTATGTCCTTTATACAGCTCGGTTTTAATTGATAATTGGCTTTAGGAAAAGAATGGAATATAAAGACTTCATTTTTCTTTAATAATAAAAGAGAAAATTTTTTTTTCTTCACTTGAAATTTGTAGTTAAGGTATAATATATATATATATATATATATATATATATATATATATATATATATATATATATATAAGTATATTTTTATATACTATCGATATTTATACTATCCGCAACTTTTATTTAAACTACTGTCAGATGTACTCGGACGATGATTATTGAGGTCCTAAATTTGTCCTATCCAGGCTTCATTAAGATAAGGATCTTTAACGAGTTCCTGACTTCACACGTGCTTGAACCTACTATTTTACATCCCCTCCGAAGGAATGCATAACCAAGGGTTTTTTTAATTCCCTTTTGTAACCTAGATGGTTGAACCCGCGATTTCAGGTCCAAAAAACTGTTATGATAGCCATCACATCACAGATGACCCTTCTCGGTAACTCTTTCTTTGTAATTAACAATTTCTATATTTACAATGAAAACCACGGAAAATAAATAAAGTTTCTATAAAATTATTTAACTAATGCTTTTATGGTAGAACTAAATTCATTCTCATAAAATTTGTTTCGAATTCGTTCGTGCGTTGTGTGAGGAATATTAGTGAACGTTCGTGTGTTTTTGGGCGCACCAGATTTTTTGAATATCCAATGCGTTGAAAGCAACGTACGTCATTTTTATTTTTAGACATTTCGAAACTAAATATGTAAACTAAGAATACTAACATATGGCGCCTGTCGTGACTTTTATCACGGTCCTATGTTTAGGAATATTTTAGGCCAAGGGCCAGACTAACATGAAAACATTACCTGATTATGGTCTGTTGTCTCGACCTTTGTTCGTAAACTATTTTTCAAAGAGTGCCAAGTATTTCTAGTTTATCCTTTAGTACTGCCCTCTTGATAAAATTTTGGCAATAGCTATACAAAAATAGGTGAGGTGTGAATGAGGGGGCCAATCCTGGCAGGCCCCCCGGTATTGCTCCTTGGCTCCAAGCCGTCTTACGTTGGCAATTATATCAGTTGCTGAGGGCAGGTCCGTCTTAGTTATTTATACTATCAGGTGTCTCCACATCGATCAAGTAGATTATATGACTAATAGAATTCTATGAAAGTATATCCGTAATGTAAAAGCATAGCAGTGCATTTCTTGGGAGTCGAAGGATTAAAACAAAGAATTGAGTAAAAATAGTTATTCCCAATAAGAAAGTCGTGAGACAATTATGTACTTCGGCGTCAGCTGTGGTATAGTGAATAGGAAAGCTGTCTTCTTTTCCCAAGATCACGGATTTAAACAGTTATTAATCAAAGGATTTTTAAAGGGGGTAAGAAATGTTTGGTTATGACGTCTTTCGGAGGGGACGAAAATTATGATCCTGAGCTTGTGTAATGCCAGGTATTCCTTAAAGTTCTCTATTCTAATTAAATCTGGATAGGAAAAGTTTAGGACTCCCATTTATATCGTATCATCGTGTGATTAGCCACAATATCATAAACTTGAAAAGAACTTCTCTGAAAACGATAAAGATAAAGAACCCAAGAAGATAAAACCCTAGAAAGACACGTGAATAGTGTGACCTAATCCTAAGATATTAAATATTTTAGTTTCACGACAGAAACTGAAGGAGATAACTAACAAAAGAAAGTTTTCATAAACAGATTATGGAGCCTGTGAATTATTCCAAACTATTATCGTTTTAAAATTTATCTCATTACATTAATAAAAGTGTACAGAAAAAAATAATAACAGATTTTTGTGGGATTACATCTATTATAATTTGTTACTTGAATATACATATGGATTTTTTTTTTTTTTTTTTTTTTTTTTTTTTAGCGAGCTTTACTGATTCTAAAACTGTATGCATATTTTTCTGCAACTTCAAAAATAACTGAGTTATGTGTAAAATTTCAATTTTTTTTTCTTTTTTAATATTATTCGCAGTTTTTTGGTTAAAAAACAGAAATAAATTTTTTCTTTATCTTCAAAAATAACTAAGTTATGGAATTAAATCACTTTTAATCGGCCGCCATTTTAAAAATAGCTTTCTGATACCTACGTCTATGTGTTAGGATCATTGTTGCATGGACTAGTATTTTTGTGGCGAATTAAAAAAAAATTAGTCCAGTAGTTTCGGAGAAATGCATTCGGACAAACGGATTTTTTATTCTTTATTCGGATTCAACGCATCTTGAAACGTAAGCTCTCAAATTTAGAGGGGATAATTTTATTTTTTTTTGTTTTTTTGCGATTACAAAGGGTCATTATTGAAAATAATAAACCTAATATTTTATAAAATAAAAGTTCTGCCCCGTCTAAAACATAAAGATTAGTTGTTGAATACTTTATAATAGTTATAATACTTTATAACCCATTTATAATAGTTATTAAGTAAACTTGATTTTATTACTTACCAATTTTTTCATAATAATAAAGTATAATTTCTTTGCTGATGATTAGTGATCGTCTGTAGCTTTATCTGACTGCACGCATATCTATTATCAGAAGGAGATGATACATTAAGTTCATTTGAGTTCTACGATTAATCATTCGTCACAAAGCGTAAAGTAGTAGACTGTGTAAGGCAGTGAGATTGATCAGTTGGCAAACTGTTGAAATTTGCTCTACGAATTTTATATCTGTCAGTACTCACGGTTGGCACAATACCGTTTGCCATAGATTATGGCCACATCACATTCTTGTTTGATACCAGTATTTTCTTATTCAGTGCTGAATCTAATTCATTGTCTAGAGAAGTTTTTTATCGATTTGTACAAAATGACTATACAAAAGGAAAAAAGAATATTGACAAGTGAAAAATTCTTTTCTTTTGATTTTGTACCGCATTTTGTCCATTTTACAAAAATTTGGTATTATCGTATCATGTTTTCATATTCGTGTGATTTTGGACGATATTTCGTTTGTATTTTTTATAGTTTATAGAATGTCAAACGAAAACAATGCCAGTTTTTTATCGTAGAGGACCTCTTTATTTAAGAAAAATCTTGGGCGGACAACTTTTATTTTATTTTTTTTTTTCTTAGCCCCATGGGAGTTAGGGGTTGGAAATCGGAAATAGAGGAAGGAATGCGGGATCTCTTTTTCTGCATTATAAGAGGGGACACAGGATACAAAACTTTTCAGGATATGGGAGCGAATGGGAGTCACGTTTAGTGATGGGGCTCACTAGTCTTTCTGAGTCAGTCAAGTTATGGTTTCTCAGTCTAGTCTGAGGGTCTGTACAGAGCCTTGCCAGCGCTGTGGCCGTCCTGTCGGAGTCAGTGTGTTAAACAGTGGGTTCAAGACAACTTTGATTTATATCGGTTGTTAAAGTCAATTTAAGACTAATAATAAAGTTAATAAAGCGGGTATATTAATAAATATTAAATAAATATATTAGGTTTCGTTGGAAACATATGATTTAGATTAAATAATATAACAATATAAAATTGTTATGTACAATAATAACTTAGTTTATGCCCTATTCGTCACTTTGCATTACCTTCCACAAGTTTGTACCACATAAGATAACTTTTTTCTTAAATATTTAGCTTTCTAACCGTTTATAGTTATTTTTTTTCCTAAAAAAAGTATCGTAATATTATATATATATATATATATAATTATTATATATATAATTATATATATATATATATATATATATATATATATATATATATATATATATATATATATATATATATATATAACCGTTTGTTCGTAAAAACAATAATTTCCCCCAAAAATATGTTTTTCTCTTTTCTCCTTTAGTTGTTATCAAATTCGTTCCATTTGTATATTTACCCGTTTAATGTTATTAAGAGGGTATTGTTATTTTTTTAGAATATACAAAATTAAATGTACTTTAGAGGAAATGCTGCATTTGAGCCCTGTTAGACTAATTCAATCAAAATTGAAACTTACATGATATTAAAGCCCAGTAAGTCATTCCTCGATGTAATGAGTTTAATCAAAATCGTAAGTTTGATCGCTATTTTAAAAAAAAATCGTTGTTGGAAAATGTTTAGTATAAAGTGGGTCTGTGATCGATTTTGATGAAAAAGGCGCTGTAAAATTTCAGGCATGTATGCTTATAAAATATTAAAATTTCAATTTTATATAACTTATCCCTTTTCAGCTTGACCTACCACTCACAGTACCTTATTGCGGGACTTCACTAACTTTATGTCATTATTACTTAGGGGACCCTAGAACGTGTATAACCGATGAAGACTCGTATTCGAAAATTTTCACATATGTTAGTGATAGTAAAAATGAACTTTTTGAAAATTCATAAAACGTAAAACACAAAGCGCACACCAGTGTTCAGCAAGCGAGAGGGAATGACCTCCTTCAACCTTACAAGGCCGTTATTGAAGATAAGGAAGAAAAGTGTCTACCAGTGTTGCATGAACAACTTTCCGATTTATTAAAACCTCAATTCAATAGTAAATATAGGTTTCGTCTAAATGGTTATCCATTTTTCTTGACCTATAGATTATAATTATTGAAATATAATTCATCCATTCTTCATATTGTTATATTTTACTCGCTGTCTTTATCTGCTCGATAAATCGTTTTATGTGTTAGTACATTTTACACACCGATGGCGCCACTTTCGTCCGGTATGTCCACCTTTCCGTATAATATATATATATATATAGAGAGAGAGAGAGAAAGAGAGAGATAAGTTACAGTTAAAACTTGGTTTTATCTACCCCATAACTTCCTGGTACTTTTTCTTCAGAAATTATACCTTATTTCGCCACTGTTAAAATTTGACTTACACTTTCATTGAGAATATTATACAATTAGTATATTATAAAATTTATATATGTACAGGAAAATTTTTAGAGAAAGTGTGGTTAGTATAGTTAGTGGTATTTCGCTCAGTAATGCATTCGCTTTGTAGGGTGTATTTGTATTACGTATTAATTAAAATATACCACTACTTAATCTATTTTTAAAATACATACTGTTATTAACTGTTATTTATCATTAACTGAATATATTTTTTATTTTCGTTAAATGTCAATTGCTTTTATTAGATTGTTAGGATTCAAGGAGGTAAAATGGACAACAAAAGTCTGATAAAACGTCAAAATTCCTTCCATTTTCACCTTTTTTTTTTTTTTTTTAAGATCGGTAACAGAAAGTTTTGGAGGTGTTACTGAAAACTAACTGTCAGAAAAGAATGCAGGCACGGTAAAAGTGAAAACGCGCGCACTCATTCTGTCGCATAACGTTGTTAACTTCGAACCTGCACGGCTTCTACGATTTATAATAATTCAGTTTGAATTAGAACCAGGCTTGTGTGATATTTTTTGTTTATTAATATTTTCGAAATTGATTATTGTTTGTTATATTTTAGAGAGTGGTGTGGTCTAGAGGATAGAGCCCACTGTTGTACACTCTGGATCCTGGGTTCAAATCCCGGCTGTGTCAGAATCAGAAACCCTTCTGAAGCACACCTAGCCTCAATAAAGTGGGTACCCAAAAATGGGGAAAAACCTGGCGGCAATTTGTGGTCTGTGCCCAACCCCCTCACTCATTGCACGGTCGTTGCTCTAGAAATATTACCATCTTTATACGAACTAAGTTCAAGACCCTTAATTGGGTACAGGTTTTTTTATTTTATTTATTTCTTTGACGAGAAAGAAAACATTAAGAGCTATGTGCCAATTTTTCTAGTTGGGAAGAAGCGTATTCAAGTAATTGAAAAAATAACAAATACGTATCATTGTTTTGTTTTTTTCGTTTCATTCAGCTTTCAAAAAAAAAAAAATTCTCATGGCTACAATGCATTGGCTTGTCGGCTGAAATCAAGGATATGGAAGCTTCAACTTCTGTTCTGAAGAAGGGATGTTTCAGGAGACATGAATGAGGATCCAAACCAGAGACCAATGTACTTGGAGAAGAGCTCCCTGTGACGAACGAACAAAGGTAGCCCATAATAATAATAATAATAATAGGCTAAATAACTAAATACTAAATAACCCGAAGGTTCGATGCCGATACCACCAAACTTCGCATGCACATACTCGTCCAATGTTCACCGGTCAAGCCCAAGCCCCCGAGATCAGCCTTAATGCAATCCTCCCATCGACACTTCGCGCTCCTTTCGGACGCCTACCAGTCGGATCAGCGAATACCACCTCTCTCGGAATCCGTTCCTCACCGAGCCCAACATATTTACTCGCCCATTTGAGTCTCCGCGATGCTATCAACTCAATTATATTCACAGGATACAAGCTCCGCAATTCCGCGTTGTGCAACCTTCTAAACTCCCCAGTGGCCTCATCTCTCTTCGGACCGAATATTTTACGCAATACCTTATTTTCGAAAACCTTAAGCCGTTGTTTATCCTTCAAAGTAAGCGGCCACGTTTCACATCCGTAAAGAACCGTTGGAAGAATAATAGTTTTATAAATTCTAATCTTTAAGTTTTTAGATAGAAGCCGCGAACTAAGTAACTTATCAACTGAATAATAACACGCATTTCCCACCTTTAACCGGGATTTTATTTCTTCCTGGATTTCATTTTTTCTAGTTTTAATTGAACCTAAATACTTGAATTTCTCTACGTG
The DNA here is from genome assembly GCA_023052935.1 of Piezodorus guildinii. Classification (NCBI taxonomy): domain Eukaryota; kingdom Metazoa; phylum Arthropoda; class Insecta; order Hemiptera; family Pentatomidae; genus Piezodorus; species Piezodorus guildinii. The sequence continues at coordinate 116,153,225 of CM041293.1, read as the reverse complement.
TTAAAAAGTATGACCTGATACATCAATATCACCAAGATCGACACCGTTTCTGCTACTAATCATATATTTCGTCTTATCGGTATTTAATTCGAGTCCTATTTCTTTACCGGTTTTTATTAACACACTTGTATTTAGTTGTATGGTTTCCGTGTCTTCACCTAGCAGTACCAGATCATCGGCATACCCCAAAACCGGAATCTTGTCACCCATATTTAAGCCTTTCTCGGTACACATCACCTTTTCTATGACATATTATAAAGCTATATTAAATAACACAGGTGAAAGGGAGTTTTTAGATAGAAGCCGCGAGCTAAGTAACTAAGTAACACGTATTTCCCACCTTTAACCGGGACTTTATTTCTTTCTGGATTTAATTTTTTCTTGATATCATTGAACCTAAATACTTAAAATTCTCTACGTTTAAAGTGAAAAAAAATATATAATAAAAGGAAAAAATGTCTAGTAGTGAAATTCATACATCCTAAGATTAATAAATAATTTTAAAATATACTCACGTATTCATCTGTTCATAATGCCATCGACCGCATAAACAGAAGACCTGTTGGTTATGATGTCATTCATTATCTTAACCGTTTCGATTTAACTGTTAGGTCATTTCTAGTCCTGGCAAACGACCAAGACAATATTCAGGCTGTTGGCGGGATTTAGTATTACTCACGTCTATCCGAATCGTATTAATGTGCATTCTCAGAGGTGATTTAATTGTATCACTTTTATATATTTTTTATTTTCTTCATAATTTATATTAAACTACCGTTAAGCCATAAAAAAAGACGTCTAAACACGTTGTATAATTTTTTTTCTATCCGAAAAAGAAAATATATCCTTGATTTGAAAAAAAGTATGAAAGAACTACTCAAGAAAAAAAAAAAAAAGCAGATGACTCTTTAAAAAAAAAAAAAAATCCTTTAAAATGATAGACAAAATTACGACTACCATAAATGATTGGTTATAGTAAATTTAATTTTGTTTTCTCGCTCAAGGAATTGTTTGACCTAATAGTTTAAGGTAAGAAATTAAGGAAGCCTGAGCTAAGTAAAAATAAAAGTAAACATTAAGTATTTATCTCTACATAAAATGGTAACGCTGTTTTGGTTCCCGCGAACTGCTTCTAAACTTAATAGATTTTGATGAGGTTTTTACTATAATTCAGAGCATTCTTTCTTGTAGGCTTAAAAGTAAAATAGATTGCAATTTATCTTTTCTTTAAACGTGAAAATACATTTTCTGTGACCATGTCATCAAAACATTATTCCTGAAATTTAAGTAGTAATATAGACGTATACACATGTGCACCGTTGGAAAGCGCAAGACTTTAGAAAAGTTAATATGCAATAAAATGAATTTTAAAAGTAAATATAAAGTTGTAAGCCCATAAACTTGTGATCATATGTAATTGGTAAATGAGGGAGGTTGTCGGTTTGGGTTTTGAGGCGTAAAACCCGAGGGTCATCAGCGCCTTTATTTCGTTTGGTGTATATATATATATATATATTATATATATATATATATATATATATATATATATATATATATATAATATATTACGGTTAGTCCCACAGTATTATTTTATTTTTATTTATTATATTTAATTTTTTTTTGTAAAATATCCCTATATTTTATGTACGTGTAACAGTTGTGGGGCCTTGAGAACGTTTAGCAATAATTTGATATTATTTTCGTCATTGCTCAATAAGGTTGCTGTATTAGGTCTTATTCCTGATCTGTTTAAATATGATTGGTAAAAAGGACATTCCTCCAATATGTGTCTGACATAAGTCAAAAGAGGGAAGTTATAGTGAGGAACACGCAAGTTATATTCTTCCATTTAGTCGACAAAATTTCAGAAACAATATTACGTACTGATTTGTAACTAAGTTGTTTACATAAGAGGTTTGTTGGTACGAATTTATAAACTTCAAATTTTTTTAAATTTTATACTATTTCATGAAATATATATATATATATATATATATATATATATATATATATATATATATATATATATATTATAATATATATATATATATATATATATATACAGATATTTCATTGTAAACTAAATGGGATTCCTATGGAAACTTTATAGTAACCTTTAAAATTGAATTTAAATAGTTCCTTTGACATATAAATTGTGATAAACCCAATAGGATTTGAACCTTTGTTATTTCTACAGTTTTTAAAAACATACATAGCAATCAAGTTTTCATTATATAGAAAAATTTAATTTTCAGTTATCTTCGCTTCACTTTAAAATAGCTAACGATTAAACTCAAATAATTTTGATTTATGGTTTCCTTTTTCTGCCGATGATTAGATATAATAATGAATAGAGCATATAAAATAAACATATTTTCTTACTAAATGCACTTTTCTTTACGATAAACTAAATCGTAAAAATCCCAAAGCGATAAACTCTAAAACGGTCAGAGGTTTTTTTACTTATTGCACTTTAGTAATTGACGTTTAATCGTTCTAGATGATTTTACTTTATGCTATAGTACTTTTAATTACCAATTATTTATTTATTTTTTTATCGGTAACTATGTGGGATGGGAATTTCGTCTGCGGATCCGCTCTTCTCATGTACTCGTCAAAATCTTCAGTCATTTTGCTATCCGTATCATTCGATACACGGGCTTTTAAATTAATCAAGGAGATTCATACACTGCTGCAATGCAAAATTACTAATATTTTTATCATTGGGTTTTTTACTACCTGCACAGAGATTTTACATCGAAAACACCCCCTCCGCTAAATTTGTCGCAAAAATAACTTCCACAATCGTGTGCTTCCTATCCTGCAGGAAGCTAACAAGATACCTTATCTCAACGACCTTGTTTGTTTATCAAGCAAATATTATTACCAGATCTATTTTGGAACTTTAATGGTTAGAATAAACAACCATAAATATTTCTGACGGCATTGTTAGGTTTACTTTAATTTTGGTCGCGAGGAAGGATTTAAATTTTTGCGTGCGTACGTTATTTGTGATTTATGTATGACAATATAACAATACATTTGATTATGTCATCCCTTAGGCCTTTCTGAATATAGAATAATTTAACTATTATTAATCCGTTACTTGTTTATAGATTGATTTTATTTTATAACGAGCAAAAACAAAATATTTACTATTAAGAGATTTTTACAATTTAATTATATTATGTAATGCATTCTGGGTGTAATAATTTATGGAGTTTTACAGAAACATCAATTATGTGGATTTGAATATTATGTTTAAACATTATTTAAATAAACCATAAATAAATAAATTCTTTATTATTCTGGGACATGTCCCTTTAGTATAAATTATACAGAATGTACAAAAAGGGCTCAAGAGTCTTAGAGTAAATTGATTGAATACAAACAAGTTAATAATTGCTGGTATAAAATAGACATTTTTCAATGAGAAAAAAAAACAAAAAAATATATATAAAAAAAGCTTATTTACAATTCTATTGAGCCTGGGCATTCATAAAGTGATCGAATATACGTGATTTGAAGGTAAGAAGAGAATTGGAGTGACGAATGGTAGGAGGGATAGAATTCCATAGGATTGATAAGAAGAAGGGGATAAGAAAGGATATGTCGAAATGTGCAGTTCGGTGGGCCGTACGGTATAAATCTGAAGGTCTGGAGCGTGTATAACGGGGATGGGCGAAGGATTTGAATTGTAGGAGGTCAAAAATGTTTGATGGACGGCGGGATTGGATTACTTGGTAAACGAATGACGCAAGGAAATACTTGCGACGATTGGAAGGGTTAAGCCACTTTAACTCGCCATAAAATTGGGATACAGAGGTGTATCTAGAGACCCCGAAGATGAATCGAACTAGGCAATTAATTAAGCGTTTTATTTTTACCTCGAGGTCCCCAGACACACCACCGTATACCGTACAGCAATAGTCGAAGTGGGGAAATATTAGAGAGGTAACGAGAAGTTTTCGGGTTTTAAGCGGGAATAGGTGACGGAGGGAATACAGTCGCGTTAAGGTTGAAAAGGTACGACGAGAGATTTCGGAAATATGATTTTTGAAGGATAGAGTTTGGTCAAAGGTTACTCCCAGATTCCTGACAGTCGGGTGGAAATTAATTGGATTACTATTTAAAAATAGGGTTGGAATATGAGGAACAGTTTTCAGGAGGTGATTATTGTGTTAAAAACTTCTTTTCTTTTTTTTTTTTTTTGATTGAGGAGGATAATTAAGTGACCTACCATACTAGTAGGGTCTCTTGTGACTTAGTGGCTAGCATAACAGCCTTCTATAGCCAAGGTACCGGGTTCAAACACAACAAGTGACTCTTTGTATTTTTAATGATGGAAACAAATCCTTGGTTGTGTCTTCCTCCGGAGAGGACGTTAATTGGTGTTCCCGAGTCTGTGTAATGTCCGGTACTTGTTTAACATACCTAAATAGGCAAAATTTAGGACTCTCACTGTAGCATCCTCCGATCAGCCACATTCTCACGAAGTGATCTCAAATGAATAAACAAGGGAAACTATACATTTTTATATCACAAGAGTCTTACACTGAAAATCCTCTCACGTTTACAGTAACTTGATTGATTAACAAATACTTTATCTGTAGTACTAAATTGTATTTACTAATAGCTTCTAAGAACTGCTGTTATAACTATTTAACTTATTGACCTCTCTCTCCTTCCCACCCACTTTCAATTTAAGTTATGTAAAGAATCTACTCAAAGGTCGTGCTTTATTGAATACAATATTAAGGATTATTTTAAATATTCTCAATTTACAATTCAATTCTCAAGGTGTCAGATTTGGCGAATTAAAATAAATTCCAACAAATCCCACCAAATAACCTTTACCCTTCGTCGTAAACCTATGACATCCTGCCCTACAGTATCCTTTAATAATATTCCGCTTGTTCCGGTTGAACAGATCCGCTACCTAGGACTTCTACTTGACAAACGTCTAACATGGAATCCCCACACGAGACTGAAACGACAAGAAACTGCTCGCCACTTTCGGTTACTTCAACACTTACTAGACAAACGGTCAAAGCTTCCTCTTAACTACAAAAGACTCATCTACATGACCATCATAAGACCTATCTGGACTTACGGAGTAGAGCTATGGGGGTCTACTAAACCATCGAATTCCTCTCGTATCCAATCCTTACAATCCAAATTCCTTCGTAAAATTCTGAATGCTCCATATTTTGTCACGAATAAACTTATCCATCCATTAAGACCTTAATGTTCCATATGTTACTGATTTAGCCCGAACCAGGTATCATTAATTCCATGAAAAACTCCATTACCACTCTAATCCACTGGTTTCCATTCTGTCTTCCGTCTCAATTCCTGATAACCCTCCGAGGCGTCTGAAAAGAAGTTGGCCCCAAGATCTTCTAGTTTAGGATATATTTAGAGTGCTGCCAATAGGTGGTGTCTCTAAGTGTATTTCATGTCAATTTACCATATGTCCATCACATTTACTTGATGTATTGTGTATACAGTTGTAAATATGTTTAAACTAAAAACATTTGTTTTATTCATTTTATTTTCCAATTTAGGTAATGTGAAAAATAAACTTGAGCGTCGTGCTTCATAAAATATTAGAATGATTGGAATATGTTAAAAGTAGAAGATATTTCTATTGAAAACAAAAGAAGAACAACGATATTAACATAACACTGTATTAGTGACTTAAAGCGTCCGTTTATACTACCCCTATAATTAGCAAGATAGAAGTGTTGAAAACCCCAGTTTAACTATACTCGTTAACCTAAATATTTGTCATCCGTCTGTTTCTATCTCTCTCCTTCCTATCTACAAGTCTATATTCAAAATAGAAACTAGCGAATTAGGTTAACGCGATCTTCCGAAAATAACGAACCTTCTCTTTGTCGTAAGAATCTGTGACGAATATCCCTTAGGCCCACTCATACTCTAAAAGCGTCCCAAAACTATTTTCAAAGATGACATATCCTTTAATTCAGAACTTTTATATCTTTCCTTGGAAGCGGGAAAGTTATAGGGATTTCCCAGTTCAGTGCTTGGGTTAATCCTGACATTCCTTGTTACTTTGATAAAAACTTATCATTTATTCGATTTGGTTTTCGATTTTTACATCCTAAAAATGTATGTGTATATATTAGTTTCTTCTTCATATCTTATAGTGATTGTTCTTATTTCGTTAATGATTAATTAAATAATTAAGGCAATTTGGTGCAGCGTAATTTATCAGAGCTCTGACCTCGACTGAATGAACCCAGTCCATGAATGAAACGGTTTTAGCACGCTGCAGACTACACTATCTCCCGACCATACTTCAAGGTCATGATGAATGCCGTTCGTCAACCAATGCTTATGTTTATTTTGATGTGTAATTAAAACTATTTGTGGTATTTCTGTAATTAAATTATGAGAGTAGGGCTTTCGAACCTTTTGCGCAGAGGTTCAAACCCTCTTTTATGTCCTTTCTTGCCAAAGCAAGCTCTCTTTGGAATTCTATTCCTCCTGAGATCCGTCATGTAAGAACTGCTTCCTCCTTTAAATCGCTCTTTTGAACCACCTTCTCCTTACTCAGTCAAACAGATAATAACCTGAAACTACAGATGCTATAAATACGATTTTTGTGTGTGTGTGTGTGTGTGGTGTTGTTTTATATTACTTAAGTTATCACTAATTTAGTAGCTATTTCTGTATTTTTATTTTCATTCTGAGAGTCTGATTTGTAAATATGTACATATATTACAACCTTAATTATTTATTTTAGTTTAGTAATTTGTTGCTCAAAGCCATGACCCACATTGTTTCCGGTCATCAATTCTGTATTTTTATTTTATTCTTAAGGGGATCCACACAGAGATTAAAACAACGAGTAACTGCCCGTAGATACCGATTACTGTAACACTTACTATACAAACGATCAAAACTTCCAATTCACTACAAAAAGCTCAATTATATTACTGTCATCAGACCCATCTGGACTTATGGAATCGAGCTTTGGGGCTCTACTATGCCATCTAATTCCTCCCGCATCCAATCCTTCTGAAAATCCTAAATGCTCCTTATTTCGTCACTAATAAAATCATCCATAACGACCTTAATATCTCATTTGTTGCAGACTTTCGTACCAGATATCACTTTTAATAACTCCACCCATAAACCTCTTGTCCACTACAGCTCACATATTCCTGACAACCCTCCGAATCGATTAAAAAGAAGATGGCCTCGGGATCTACTTACTTAAATAAACATCGAAGTACTACTGCTGGAGTTTCTTCACAAGCCTTTTACGCCTTTTATTATAATTCAACACTTTTACTATTGTATTTATGTAATATACAGTTGTAAAATTCAATCAAATATAAATTAAAAAAAAAAAAATTCTTAAGGACTTTAGTCCCAGGATAATAAAGAATTTGTTTTCATTTCATTTCACTTATTCGGGACAAAAGTCTGCCTTGGTCGTTATATTTAAGATGTCAGCTATTTTAACCTCAGTCTGTTCCTCATTAAATTCACTTTCAATGATATGATTAGCTATTTTTAGCTACCGTTTTTTAATTGAAATTAATCATATATGAGTTCAATCTCCGTTATTATAAATATTTATAATTTTTGTGACATGAAAACCCATCACAATTCCATTTATGAGATATGATATTATGAATTAAATTCGATAATTAGACAATTTACAATACAATAATTACACAATTCGAGAGTTAGTGCAGCGGACCAAGGCACCTGGCGAAGGCTCAACGAGGAGGCCAAGACCCACATCGGACTGTAGTGCCATTGGAAGAAGAAGAAGAAAAGTACAAAATTAATTCCATGATGAATATGAATATACCGAGATTTGCCTGATAGCTAAAAAAAGTATTGTTTAATTTTTGAAACTGATGGACACCGCTTTGACCATAGTCTTCATGCCAGTTTCAGTTCTCTTCAAAGTATTGCGTTTCGATTCAGAATATCCCTTTCTTTATTTTTTATATGAACTTTATTGATCTGAAATACTAGTAACTTGATCAATTTCACTATATATATCACGTTGTAAATAAGCTTTATAAAAATTAAGGAAAATAAATAACAAAAATACCTTACACAAACACATCTATAATTGTATTATCTCTTCGGGGCAGTACTTCATTCTGCTTTTTCATCTGAATACGTTAAGTTGGAGATAAGACTAATTTTCTATTATTTTTTCTGCTCTTTCCATGTTAAACATGTTGTGGTATTACTCCAGTTACATATTACACTTAAGTGATATTTACAGTAGAGGTTAACGGGAAACGGCAGGAGCCCTGAGGACCAGCTGTTAAGTAGTGGATTGAAGATTTTGTATTGTGAAATGTGGTGAAAAATGATCTATTGCTGGGGCAGGATTCAAGGAAGTAGATAACGTATGGTGGGAAGTTGTATATAATTAGTTTGTGGATGAGGCCCTCATGCCATACCTTGTCAAAAGCTATTTCGATGTCAAGAACTGTACCCACGTGTGTCCGCTCTCATTCGTTGGTCAGTGTATTCCATAGAACTTAGCCGGGAGGAACTTTCGAGGATATTTACTCCCACATCCGCCACCTGTGGGACTCTCCTTTGAAGTTTTTTTAGGTTTGTAATTTTCCTAACTTACAACTGTAACTTTTAACTGTAATTAATCGTTCAAGCTTCACGCGCTTGCATATTTCGTGAAATATTGCAGTGGCATTGAAGTTTCCTTGAGGAGTAAACATTCTACGACGTTACTATGTTTATTCTTAACAAACTATAATTTAAAATGTTCCTTGATAAGAATTTTTTTCTGAGACCGCCATGCTCATGAGGTAAGAGTTACATTATTTTATTTATTTATTTTTTTTTTTTATTGAGCTGTATTAATAATGTACAGTACTCCTCCACGTCCTTAAAAATGGATATTTTATATTCCATTATTTTGTTGTTATATCATTCTATTCATTTATACACTTAAAAATATATATAACGCTTTTCCTTTATATTTTTCATGACATTCATTAATGTTACTTCAGTATAATTTTTTTAAATATGTTAGGTGTAAAACTCTACCTTAACTTACCTCCGTTGTTACAATTAAAATGCCTGGTATAAAGTTGCTCTTCTTGTTCGCCATTTTGATGAAAACGTTGCTGCAGCATCTCGGGAATATATTTTTCATAAATATGAAAATTCAGTTTCGTACGATTTTTCGTTTTCATGCTTTACTTACACACACACATGGACACGCACATGTAGACATTTTCACGCGTGATTTCGTTGAAAACTGGAATTCGAAAATATGAAAATAGCAATATTTTCTCATACGATATATTTCATATATAGGTAAGTGGTAACAACTATATTCTTTTTCCAATTGATCTTATATTGCTCGTTTGAATTTTAAAATAATAAATCATAATTTTAGAATAAGCTTCATTGAGCTTGAACTAAGAAAATTAAAGTATATCCGCAATTAATTTAAGGTTGAAGGAAATTTATCCCACTCAAAAAACTCCAATTTTTGCTTAGTACAAGAGCGAGTATTGTATGATACGAGTAGTGTCAGTAAAATGAACTATGAATACAAATATATGTTGATTGTCAATATCTTAAACATTGGAATCTTGAAAATTTTCGAATTCCAGTTTTCGAAGGAAATGCACGTTTTAGGGTCTCCTGAGTTCAAATAACAGGGACTTGGTCCGTGTGTGGTAACTCCCGGGCGAAAACGAAAAGTCCTATGAAACTGAAATCTCATATTTAAGACACCTATACGATACAATGTTACAGCAACTTTTTCATCGATATCAGCCAACCAGAACAGCCACTTTATACCATGCATTGAGCACTTTTTTACGATTTTCTCAAAAACGACTCCAACTATTTTGATTAAACTCGCTATATCGGTGTGAAATTTAATAGGCTTTGGAATCGTGTAAGTTTAATTCTGATTGAAATAGTCTGACAGGGCTTAAATGTCAATATTTTACATTTTCTTCCTCTAAAGTATATTTAATTTTGTATATTTCAAAAAATTAGGTACATAATCTTATTAGCATAGATAAATAACGGCTAAATATGAAAGCAGGGTGAATATGATAAACAACTAAAGGAGAAAAGTGCAAACATATTTTTTTGTTTGCAATTTTTGTGTTTTCGAACACAAGAATAGTAATATAGATGTATAATATACCGTTGGATAGCTAAAGATTTTAGAAAAAATATTATCTGCTACACGGAATTGGAAATGGTAATGGAGAGTTATGAAAGCCGATAAAACTAACTGATTTTTGTAGATAAAAATATAATAGATTATGTAATCTATACTAATATTATAAAGCTGGAGAGTTTGTTTGTATGTTTGTTTGTTTGTTTGAACTCGCTAATCTCAGAAACTACTGATTCAAATTGAAAAATTCTTTTTGTGTTGGATAGTCCATTTATCGAGGAAGGCTATAGGCTATATAACATCACGCTGCGACCAATAGGACCGAAGAATCAGTGGAAAATATGGGAAAAAACAGGGAAAATTGACCTCGAATCCCAACGATTCCAAATGATTTACCTTTTAATTTTAAAATAATTCTATTTCCCGTTAATTTATCTTTTGCCATAACAATTAATAAATCACATGGGCAAGAATTTAAACACGTAGGAATCGATTTACGTCAAGATCGGGTCGAGGAGAAAATCAGTATGTTCTTCTGCCACAAGAAAATAAAACCAAAAATATTATTTAAGCAGAAATACTTTAAAAGATTGGGTCGTCCGAAAAGTTGGTAGAGGTTTCTAAAATAAAATTTACCTTCTGTTTTTTCTACTAAAATGAATCACGAGGCTAATGTTTATTTATATGTCTTTAATCCTCATGGAATTAACTATATTTACACACTGAATTCGTCTTTATGAAGGATCAGTAGAGTAGTTTATTGCAATCCAACATGAGTGACGATTCAGTTCATTTTCGAAATAATATGCTGTTCTTTTTTAAAAGAGGGAAAAACGTAGCCCTAACTGTAAGAAAGATTCGTTCCGAGTATGGCAACGATTCAATTGCTGGCAGCACGGTTCAGAAGTGGTTTTCGCGGTTTAGAGGGTCTTCAATTTGGAAGACCAACCCCATTTTTGTAGATTAAATAAACAAATTTTAAGCTGTCCAATTCTAATTGTTGTCCAATTTTTTTACGAACTTCCCGGACAACCCAATATATTCTTTTAAAAACGTCTTAATAGCGATCATAATAACTGAAATTGACGCAGACGAAGTCGCGCGTAACAGCTAGTTATGTATACAATTTATTTTTTTCTCTACATATATTTAAAAATTCTTCAATTGATTTTAACAACGGAGGTATCCACCAAACCCCCTTTCTCCTCAAACGTTGAGTATTTACGTTTTTAATATACGTAGAATCCGAATAACGAATAGAAAAAAGTCAGTTTGTCCGCCGTTCACCGTACGCCGCGGGGTATCTCGGAAACCACTTGACAATTTTTTTGAAATCCGCTACAAAAATACTAGAACATGCAACGATGATCCTAACACCTAGACGTTGATATCAGCTCGTTAATTTTAAAATGGCGGCCGATTAAAAGTGATTTAATTTAATAACTCAGTTAGTTTTGAAGATAGTGGAAGAAACATTTACTAGTGTTTTTTTTAACCAAAAAAAACGCGAATAATTAAAAAGAAAGGGGAAAAAATTGAAATTTTACCCATAAATAAGCCCAACACTCTGTTATTTTTTAATATAGATAATAATATGTAGATAGTTTTGGAATCTGTGAAGTGCGATAAACAGAATAAAAAAAATTGATCTAAGTCACAAAGTATTATAGACTAGCTGTGAATCGCAGCTTTGCTAGCAAATATTGCATTTCGTATTAATTTGTGCGCGTTTATGGTAAGAGTGGCTATAATAAATATCAACTACTCTTTGTTATTATTGAAAGCCTAATCTAGACTTGTTCCTGTCAAATTTACAATTTCAACCACTTGTAAGTTGAAGATTTTCAAACCCAGCCTTATTGCACATCTAGACACTAAGGCGAACCTCCAGGAAACATTTCAGTTTCACAACCATAGTCATTTTTCAGATACTGCGATGACCAGAAAATTGATTGATAGTTCTGATTATTATACTCGAATAATTCAAAAGAAATAATAATTGTTATAATTTATTTAAATTTATAAATGTATATGCTTCAAAGTAATAACGATTAAAGTTAAAAATGACTCTTGAAATAAAACATGACTTATATAATAATATAGATTGATACAAATATAGTCTCCGCAACCTTCTTTATACCCTTCTTAGTGGCCTCATCTCTCTTCGGTCCAAATATTTTGCCTGTAGTACCTTATTTTCGAAAATTTAAGCCGTTGGTCGTCCTTCAAAATAAGCGGCCACGTTTCACATCCGTAAAGAACCGTCGGAAGAATACTAGTTTTATAACTTCTAACCTTTAAGTTTTTAGACAGAAGCCGCGAGCTAAGTAATTTCGCAACTGAATAATAACACGCATTTACCGTCTATAAACGGGACTTTATTTTCTCCTGTACTTAGTTTTTCTCGTTATCATTAAACCTAAATACTTAAATTTCTCTACCTGTTCAAAAGTATGCCCTGATATATCAATATCACTAAGATCGCCACATCTATGCAATATTTACACAGCCGAACTACACGCAATAGCCTCAGCTCTACAGTTCTGTATGAAAATAAATGAAGACCAAATCGTAATACTAACCGATTCCCTAAGCGCAATTAAAGGTTTGCAGAACTTATATCCAAATCATCCCATACTAGTTCGCACTCACTCTCATATAGCTGCGTTGCGAAACCTGGGCAAGTCGGTAAGCTTCGTGTGGGTGCCGAGCCACGTGGGAATTACCGGTAACGAGCTAGCGGACCGGGCAGCGAAGCAGGCGCTCACACTGCCAGGGAGAGGAACAGCCATCTTGACACCGTCTGAACTCAGTGAACCGCTCAGAAAGCAAGAAGATGACCGATGGCAGAAAATTTGGGACGATAGCCAGGTAAGCAAACTGAAGCATATAAAAGAAACAGTGAAACCCTGGTCTACATCTAGCCGTAGCAGCCGGAGGGAGGAGGTCGCGTTGACCCGGCTAAGGATAGGACACTCGCGGCTGACGCACTCTTATCTTTTTGCTAGGCAGCCGGTGCCCCGATGCCAACACTGTGATGGAACCCTTACCATTCGGCATATTTTTCAAGAATGCCCTTATTATTCATCACACCTGAATAAAATTGGACTAAGACCGAATATTTCAGCGGTGCTGGGTGATAGAGAGAAAACCATTGAATTAGTTTTTGATTTTCTTAAGGAACAATCATTATTATCAAAATTATAAAGACCATTCCTAGTCAGTTAGCATTACTAGTATTAGCTTTTTAAACTATTGTTTACATAAAAATATTTTTTTTTCTTTCTTTATTTTATTTTTTTTATTTATTTATTATTTATTTATTTATTTTATTTTATTATTTTTTTCTTTCTTTCTCTCAATCACCCATTACCTAATAGTTCTTTTTTATAAAGGTTGAATATGCATATAGTGTCTAGGCGTTGATGACCTTAGGGTTTTACGCCTTAAAACCTAAACAAACAAACAAACTCAGATCGCCACCGTCTCTGCTACAAATCATATATTTTTTCTTATCGGTATTTATTTCGAGTCCTATTTTTTTTACCGGTTTTTATTTTATTAGTTTCCGTGTCTTCCCCTAACAGTACCAAATCATCGGCGTTTTCCAGAACCGGAATTTTATCAACCAGATTTAATCCTTTCTCGGTACACGTCACCTTTTCTTTGACATATTTTAAGGCGATTTCGTCTGTGTCAATTTCTGTTATTATGATCGCTATTAAGAAGTTTTATAAGACACCGCGAACAGAGAGAGAAAAAAAAACCTTTTTAATCTTAAAAAATATTGCTCAAAATTTGAGGGCTTGCGTTTCAAGATGACGTAGAACCCGAATAACAAATTTTAAAAATTCCGTTTTTCCTAATTCATAAATAACTTAATACCATACTTTGCTATTTAATAGAGAATTGAAGTACCTACAAAACGAAAAGTATTGAAATTGATTCAGAACTAGCAAAGAAATAGCGTTTTGAAATTAGCAGTGGCGATATGCCATTTTCTTTTGATTTATTCATTGCTTTTCATATTAGTTAATTGCATTTTAACATCTTATACCTTATAACACAGTTATACACTAATATAGTCATTTGGAAATAATAAGCTATTGTGTAATAATTTGTGGAGTTTTAACTATTACTTCGCTATTCATGTCAATATTTTGGGAACATTGCAGATGCTATCATCAGCTTTGTTTTCCTTCATATTTGTTCTTTTTAAGCTACATGCAGAAAATTTATTATTACGACCGACAAATCATGATCCATTGTGAAACATTAATGTTAGCCGATAAGGATTTTATTGGTAATTATTCTATCTTTAAGGCCATTTCGCTGCTATTGTACACCTCACAGGCGGCAGTTCTAGGTATCCTTGTAAATAATTATGTCACGAATGTGTAATATTTTCTTCTCTATGAACTTCAAATTGCATTAAATTTTACAGTTATTCTTAGAAAAAAAATCCATTATTATAACGAGTTATATTATATGACGAGATATCGTATTACTGCATAATAAAGAAAAAACTTAAAGCCTTTGATTAAAATCTTAAAAGTGTATTTTGTATATAACGCTATTGAGATTGTGCAGAGAAAGATTATTAATGTAATTTTGGGTATGAATAAAAGATCCCCATCAATTAATATATTCTCGGACCGTAATGTAATGTCTGCAAAAAGAATACACATAATCTCGATTATTGAGCTGTATTTTAGACGGGATGAGCTAGTCGGCAAGATTGACCAATGTTTTTCTACAAGAGTGAACAATTGAGACGTTGATTTCCAAAAGGTACTATATCCATTCTAGGAAATTTTACAGGAGACGCGAAAATCACTAATTATTATATTATTAAACTAGCTAATTTGATTCTTTTAGCATTAAAATCCAGAATTGTTCTTTTAGTATATTAATATAATCATATTAAAGTTATGAAATGAGATGTTTTGGTATAATTTGGAACGTAATTAAATGTGTAATTAGTTTCTTTAGAAAATAATTGTATTTATAAATTGCGATTATAAATGACTTGGGTGTCCATTAGATAAAATCAAATAGCAGATTTAGATACATTTAAGAGATGAGAATACAAATATGTAAAAAAATCTATTTTGTAAAAAATGTCCTTTAGTACCTTTTGGAAATCAACGTCTCAATTACTGTAGCTTAGTTGTGCCTAGACCAAAACATAACTGGACGGCACAACGGACTTGTTATTCCATTGCTACTGTTTACAATAACATACCTCCAAATTTTCAATATTTTTACACAAATCCTCCAAAGTATATTACTACAATGTTAAAATATGGGCGAAATCCCTCAGTGAAGAAAAAATTGCTAAATTATTGAATTCAAATTACTTATGTATATAAATTACATGTCCTCAATGCCAGCCTGTGTCACTCATTCTAATATTTATCCTGTATAAAAGTATATGTATTCTTTATTTCCTTTTGATTTTGTGAATTACTGTTTCTCACTGTGTACTATATTATGTTTCCATTTTTTTTTTTTTTTTTCACTATATGCTGCTATGGCTAATCGGTCTATGCTACAGTGGGAGTCATAAATGTTGCCTATCCAGGTTTTATTAGGATAGGGATCTTTAACGAGTACCTGACATTGCACAGGCTCGGGACCACCTTTTAACGTCCCCTCCGAAGGACGGCATAACTAAGGACTTCTTATTACCATTAAAAAATCCTAGGACCACCTGCGGGTTTGAACCCGTGGCCTTAGGAATAGAAGGCTGTTATGCTAACCACCCAGCTACAAGTGATCCCATGTTATGTTTCTTTATAATTGTTTATTATATAATTCAATTTTGTATTTATTTGCCTTAATTTTATATCTTGTACATATGAATTTGTATTCTATATTGCTTTTGGTTTAGTAAATTGCTGTTTATTACTGTGTACTGTGTAGTATAAAAAATTGTGTTATATTTTGTAATAATATTTAAGTATTGTATTGTGTACTGTTACTGTTTGTTATTGTACTTTTATTGAATTGCCGCAGGTGAACTCCTTTCACACACACGGGCTCGCCTTAGTGGGATAGTGACTTCCACTTTTTTTAAAAATTTACGTTATTAAAAAAAAAAATACTCTTTATTCTATCCACAAATATTAATTAATCTTTTCTATTATTTTAATCAATCTCTTTGAGAACCGTTAAAAACAGAAAAAAAAGCTAATCAACCTAGTGTAAACAAAGGCAGTTATTTCATTCGAGTTCGTACCAATAAATGTCGTAACTAATTTTACGTAGAATGATATTGGAAGTTTGTCAATATTGTAACTGTCTGATTGGTCTGTGACGTACAAGATTTGATCTGTTGTACTACGGTTCAACATTCTTAATCCCGAGTTATTGATCTTTTCAGAATATTTCCATGTTTTATTACAAATGAAGGTCGAAAGTTAAAGAAACGTTTCATTAAACTCTGAACTCTAGGGCATATCTAACTGATTATTTAGCAATATATGCTACGGTACAATCGGTATCCAGTGGAACGAGGTCATTGAGTTTAACCGGGCATTGACTTGGATTCTCTTTAATTCGAAATTTTAATTATTAAAGTTCTGTCTTCCAAATTTCTGTCATATTTTAATCATATTATCAACATTATATTTTATTTTTATTTTTCTAAGCCCTTAAAATATATATATAAGATAATTCATAGTATTTTTATTGTGTATGCTTCCTTTTGCTGATGAACAGCTTCATTTTAATGTTTGTTCTTTTACAATGTTTTGCTGTTCTTTTTATCGGCAGTGCACTAGAAGTGCTGGGGCATATTGTCAACTAAAAAATGTATGTAAATATAAGGGACGGTAGTCGTGGGAGCAAGTTATCACAATAAAACATTAACGATGATTAATAAATTAATTCTTGCTATTTGTTTATTTTTCAAGGGTTATTAACCATCAGAAATACGAGTTTTTTCTATTTTTATATTCGTGTTATTCAATTATGGCTATTGATTATAATTATTGTTCCCATTTCTATTTCATATGCCTTTGGTTAGTGCTAATTTATATTGATTATTACTTAAAATATAAATTATCTACTATTTTTTTTGTTTATAATATATATATATATATATATTGTGTGTGTGTGTGGTGTTGTGTATGTATATATTGTTTTGAAATTTCATTATATGTAGTGCGCTAAATCCATTATTTATATATATGTAATGAATTTAACGCGATATATAATGAAATTTGAAAACAATCTCAGAAAGTTGTTAACTGTACGAATCATTTTTTAAGCTACAAGATTCTAAGAGTTGAGATTAATTATGTATATTTCTTAGGAATTTATTTATTATATTATATTTTTATTTATTGTATTATAATAAGAAAATGGGAGCGGCGTGGTCTAGTGGATAGAGCGCTAAGTCTACTGTGATCCGGGTCCTGGGTTCGAATCCCGGTTATGGCAGAATATTATTTATTCTGCTATTTAAATTTATTTAAACAAGGGTGGTAAATGAAAATTGTTAAGTGCATCAGATTAAAAAAAAAAAAAAAAAAAGATTTATAAGTTTCATTATTATTCATTTCACTTTTAAATCCATTGCTTTTGTTTGGAAGTTACCCAATAGAAATGATAAAAAGATAACGCATTATATTTATTTGCTAGAAATTCGAAATACATTTCATTTTTACCAAAAGTGCCGAGCTTAAAACGTTTTGAGATAGTAAATTTTACTCTGATTTTTCTTTTTTCCACAATTTTGGTCTTGGGCATGCTGAATTATTGGATCGAAGAACCAAAGAATGACTAAAAATATAATCAATAGCAAACCGACAGGGAGACGCCTCTAGGATAGCATGGCACTGATATGGGATAAATTTAATTCCGATCTTATCAATTCAGTTAGTTTGGCTGGAACCCCATATCGAGGAATACAAAAGCAACCGTTCGGTAATAGATTATCGAACTTTGGCTTTTCTTAGTATTCTTTATATTATTATCATTAAAAATAATTTCTTTGCTTTTTACAATGTTATTTTTGGAGTCTATTTTTAAAGGAAAATCACTTGCAAGTCGTTTCGGTCAAATAGACTGTTGCATTATACGGTCTAGGTAACTTATTTCAACAGTATTTGCTAATCTCTATTTTTCATTGTAGAACTCTGAATTCACTCTTCTATTATTTTTTAAAATTATTATTTATTTATTTTTTTTTTTGTTCGAATGCTAATAAAATATTTTTGTAACTATATATTTTTTAATTCAGAGCTATCTTGAATGCTCGGTTCTTTTCTAATACTAAACATTCTTCAATAATTTAAATTATCTTCCGGTTTGAACTCAGTGAATGTCAAACTATTGTAATGGTATCTAAAAAATCTGGTGCGGGCAACACACGACTTTTCTTACAGCCGTTTTAAAAATCGATTAAAGAATTTTCAAATACAGTTATACAGAGATAAAAATGAATGAAACCAGTAAAGATTTAATTAAATTGAATTTCTATAGAAACATTAAATAAATCTAAGGTGTAGATTCTTTTAGGTGAAGGTCAAATATTTTATAAATAAAATTGGAGGCTGATGTCACTTCACCACTATTTTATTGAAAAAAATATATTCGCACTACGTTTCGGCTAACAATGCCATCTTCTGGTGCAGTGGAACAACTTAGATCTAAAAGTACAAAATATTGTCAAGTTACAAATAATCTTCCATACAATTTGTCATGAAACCATACAACTATGTTAGATTGTATGATAAAAGAATAAATAAAATATATATATACACACCATACATACATGCATTCATACATACACGCACTCTATATATATATACATATACCCATATACACACACATACACACACACACACACACCATGTTTATATATACAGTCAAAATAAATTAATAATTTATGAGATTAACGTTAACAATCTTAAAATTTTTTATCATAACAATTTAAAAATATAACTGAACATGACAAAACCTGAACCATGAAACACATTCCAATATAAAAACTATATATAAATAGACTCAGTTGATGTACCATGTTCATCATTGCACAAATCCAATAAAATGATTAAACACAAAAATGATCAGTTATTGGTTTCATAATTATTAATTACAGTTTAATCATTTTATTGGATTTGTGCAATGATGAACATGGTACATCAACTGAGTCTATTTATATATAGTTTTTATATTGGAATGTGTTTCATGGTTCAGGTTTTGTCATGTTCAGTTATAGTTTTAAATTGTTATGATAAAAAATTTTAAGATTGTTAACGTTAATCTCATAAATTATTAATTTATTTTGACTGTATATATAAACATGGTGTGTGTGTGTGTGTGTGTATGTGTGTGTATATGGGTATATGTATATATATATAGAGTGCGTGTATGTATGAATGCACGTATGTATGGTGTGTATATATATATTTTATTTATTCTTTTATCATACAATCTAACATAGTTGTATGGTTTCATGACAAATTGTATGGAAGATTATTTGTAACTTGACAATATTTTGTACTTTTAGATCTAAGTTGTTCCACTGCACCAGAAGATGGCATTGTTAGCCGAAACGTAGTGCGAATATATTTTTTTCAATAAAATAGTGGTGAAGTGACATCAGCCTCCAATTTTATTTATTAAATAAATCTATTATGTTATTATCTAAAATAATCAGTTAGATTTATCGGCTTTTCATCACAATTTATTAAATTTTACAAGCTTGTGTATAATATAGTATATTTTTTTCTAAAATCATTAGCTTTCCAACGGTATATTACTTTTCTTATGTTCAAAAACAATAAATTGAATTAAAAAAATATTCCCCACTCATCACTGTAGAACAAATACGATACCTTGGACTTCACCTTGACAAACGTCTTACATGGAATCCTCATACAAGACTTAAACGCCAAGTAACTGCTCGTAGATATCGACTATTAAAACACTTACTTGACAAACGATCAAAACTCCCTCGTTACTTTAAAAAACCTCATTTACACAACGATTATTAGACCTATTTGGAATTATGGCATAGTTATGGGGGTCCACTAAGCCATCGAATTCCTCCCGCATCCAATCCTTGCAATCCAAAATCCTTCGACAAATCCTCGACGCTCCTTACTTTGTTACCAACAAACTCATCTGTAGAGACCCAAATATCCCACTAGTTGCAGAAATTACCAAAAAAAGATACACCTCCTTTCATTCCGAATTATCCGCCCATTCAAACCCGCTTGTCCGTATCCTCTCATCGACTTCTATTCCCGATAACCCTCCGAGGCGTCTGAAAAGCCGGTGGCCTCGAGACCTGCTGAAAAAATAAACATTGAAGTACTACCGCTGGGTAGATTCTTCTCATGGCTTTTCAAGCCTGTAATCGCACATTTACTTATATACTTATCAATAAAAGATTTTAAAAAAAAATAAAATATATATATATATATATTTTTTTTTTTTTTCGTTTTCTCCTTTAGTTGGATATCAAAATTGTTCCCTGTCAGACTATTTAAATCAGAAAAACCTACATCATATTAAAGTCCATTAAACTTTACATTCATATAACAAGTTTAATCAAAATCGTTCGAGCCGTTTTCGAGAAATATAAAAATGTGCAAAATGCATGGTATAAAGTGTCTCTTCTGGTTAGCTGATTTTGATGAAAAAGTTTTCGTAACATCTCGGGCGTAGAGTTGTCTTAAATATTAAATTTCAGTTTCATTGGGCCTTTCGTTTACGCGCGTGAGATACCACACACACACACACACACACACACACACACAGATCTTTTTTCGGAACTTGGTTATTTGGACTCAGGAGACCCTAAAATAAATATTTCCGTCGAAAACTGGAATTTGAAAATCTTCACGATCGTAATACTTCCCCTTACTTTATATTTCATACGTACGTAAGTGAAAGTAAAAATGATAAATGTTATAAGTAAACAAAAACTTCATCATAATTAAAATAGATCAAGAGCTTTTAATTATATGTCAATCTTTTCCTCATCCGCTATTCGATGAGGTCATGCTCCCTCCATATTGGATTATGTGACGTATTTACTAGATGAAAAAACTTTTTTTTCCTTACCTGTTACGAACTCGTCATCGTATTTGTTGTTGAATATTTTTTAAAAATTTATTTTGGAAAAATGGAAAGACTTATACAAAAGTTCGTATCTAGACACAATTTTCATATTGTTAAGCCTGAAACGACGCCGCTCGCAACTCCAACCGGCTTGCATCCAAGGAACGTGATGCACAGTATTATTTTTTTTTTTTTAAAGGGAAACACACATTTTGAGCTCCTTCCACAAAACCAAACTATAAATACGAACTTTTACTGCTCCCAGTTAGATCGATTGAAGGCAGCAATTTAAGAGAAACGGACAGAGTTGGCAAATCAGAAAGGTGTGCTTTTCCACCAAGACAACGCCAGGG
Source organism: Piezodorus guildinii (assembly GCA_023052935.1). Lineage (NCBI taxonomy): Eukaryota > Metazoa > Arthropoda > Insecta > Hemiptera > Pentatomidae > Piezodorus > Piezodorus guildinii. Next base: position 116,131,622 of record CM041293.1, on the reverse strand, counting down.
CCCATGTATTTACCTCACCCGCCATACTCTCCTGACATTGCTCATTCGGATTTTCATCTTTTCCGTTCCTTCAAAATTTTTCTACAAGGGAAATGCTACGCTTCAGAAGATGACATCAAAACAGACCTTTTATTGTTTTTCATGAGTAAGGACAGTGATTTTTGTAAAAAAAGAATAATGTACCTTCCAAGCCTTTGGGAAAGAGTAATCGCTAATGTTGGTAACGATTTTTTAGATTAAATAAATAAATTTTAAGCTGTTCATCAATTTTAATTTTTGTCCAAATTTCTCAACGAACTTTCCGGACAAGGCAATATATTTTTCATTTATAAGTAAGCAAAAGTAAAAATAAATGATAAAGTTTTATAGTAAATACGGTTATTGTATGTTTATTATAATCGTTAAACATATGTGAGAGTGTATGATAATTCGCTATCCCCGGCATAACGAATTTTCACATACTTCTCTCACCGTGTAGCGTTGCCTTAAACCTTAGGACCTTTAAACTAAAGACCTTCTTAGTCGTCATGACAGGCTATTCGATTGCCATTGGCCGCCATTTCATGGATTGATAGGGTTTCGCTTTCCAGTTGCAATTTCCCTGCGCAGCGTACCCACCTTCGCCGGATTATAAATATACCCTAGGCGAGAGTGGTGGGGAGTACATCCCTCGTCAGTTCGTTTGTGACTTTCCAAGTGTTTGTGTCTCTCCTCCGGCTCCAATCTGCCTTTCGTCATGTATGTATTGCTTCTTTTATTTTATTTAATATACCATCTTCTCATTATGTAAATAGATTACTTATCAACTATTCTGTTATAATACAGAAATATCTTATTTGTGCCGTCGCTATAAATATATAATGAAATATTGTTGGTTTCGGCGAACTCGCAAAACGCGAAGGATTTTTATATGGCTTTCACTATAATTTAGGGCATTCTTTCCCGAAGATTTACAAGTAAAATCCGTTGAATTAAAATTTTCTTTGTGAGGAAAACTTTAGTTTCATGTAAACAAACCATAATATTCAAATCATCATATAATATACCGTTTAGAATTCAGAAGAGTTTTTATGGATTTAGATGCGGTTTTTGGGTTTTATTATTTAGGGCATTATTTCCTGAAGGTAATAAGTAAGTAAAATACATTGCAATTTCTTTAGGAGAGAAAATTAAATGTTCTGTAATTAAGTCATCTTTTAAGTTCAATTGAAATATAAAACAGGAACCATTTAACATTACAAGCAAATAAACTAAATCTGTTTGATTTTTTACCAATTAATGTTAATAATTTATGCCGATGTTGAAATATAAAAATGAACAGACGTTTTAAGATGAACATAATATTTTCTCACAAAGTGTATAAACGTGCGATTTTTTTATTTTATTTTATAAGAAACGTTCATTAAAGCTCCAGAAAAATTAGACACGCTTCTCTAAACTTACTTGGGAAACCCGTATCGAAGTTTTTCTTTTATGCTAAAATCGCCTAAAGCCGCTAGTATTTTTTTGTACCTTGAGGGTTATCATATAAGCATATCATTATTCATATTAACATTATGATAGATCTCAAGTAAATTAAAAAAGAGTTATAAACTGAACAGTTCGAAATTTCTTTGGTAAATAATTTAAATGGGGAAAATTAGCCACCATTATTAGATGGATTACTTCTTTTCCGAGTTAATTACGTTCAAATAGAGCTTTCATTTAATGTTGAAAACAATTCTAAAACTTGGTATACGTATTCCTCTTAATTTTAAAAAATATAATTTTGTATTAGCTTTGGCAAGTGTAAATTATTAGTAGGCCCGTAGGAGTATAAAATTGTAACCTTAATTGAGATGTTTCCAAAAGGTACACTAAAGAACATTTTTTACGAAATTCATAGTTTGACATATCTGTTTTCTAATCGTTTTGTTGTATCAAAATCTACCATCCGAATTAATTGTGTTATTGTACTTTTATTGAATAGCCGAGGTGAACTCCTTTCTCACACACGGGCTGGACTTAATGGGATAGTGAAAAAAAAATAAATAAAAAAAATATCCGTCTAAAAAATACACAAGTTCTTTGAGATCGCGTTTGAAAATTTCCGGATCACTAGTTGGGAACCTATTTAATTTTTTCTTATACCCCAGTCTATCTTCTTATTTCATTTTTTAATTTTTATTTATTTATTATAATTTCTTTATTGAGAAATAAGATTTTCTTTAACAACAAGTATCATTGTCGCCTTAATTCTATCGTAAAACAATAATTACTTAGGCCCCATGTATTATTTGAGTTTGAATAAGAGAAATACTGAAGTCTAGTTATTTAAGTTTAGAGCTTTCAATTCCTTAGGATATTTTGTCTGTTAATTGGTTTAGTTAATCTTGGTCAGCTACGATGCCCTACCATTCTGTTAGAACGTGCGAACCGTGAATGAAACTCCCTAAATTATATCAACGTTATGACTTGTTATAATCGTTCTGATAATATATCTCTAGAATATTCCAAATAAGATTTCAATAATTAAACTACGAAAATAATCCGGCAGTAATATCTTAATTGTATTTTTTTTTTTCTACATTAGATAGATGATAGTCAGTTTTTTTCACCTTTCAAGCTCTGATTGAAGGCAGTTATTTGTTTAAAATGAAATTTAATACTTAGAAATCCATTTTAAATAAAAATTAATATTTGAATTATGGAAGTTTTAGTATTGTTTTTTAATTTTCCCATTTGAAGCCAGAAAATACATTAATGTTATATTTTGTTGTAAATGTTAAACTTGCGACGTCAGTTCGATGTTTTATTAAGTCATAATGAAAATTCTAATCTAAAATATTAACTATCTTTTCTAACAAAGTCTTCATAAAAAACCTGAATTGCACCATCGCAAAAATCACGATTTTGTTAATTTTTCTTTTTTATGTGTTATAAAATGATCTTTTTTAAGTTTTGTTCTCATTTTATTATATTTATACATTTATGCAATTCAATTACAATACAGTGATTGATATTTCCATCTAAATCATTGAAATAAAATACAAAAAACATTTCAATTAAATTTAACTTTTTGTGCTTTTGTCTTATTTTCAGGACAAAACATACTTTTATACTGTTACTAATTTGTATTCTATTACTATTTCATATATATGTTTAAAGTAACTAGCGATGTTGAAGAAGTGAAATTTGCCTATTTATATTGCCACTTGTAGAAGAAGAAATTTATAATTATTTTATAATTATTAAAACAAATTATTGTCAAAAGAAATATACATGGTCTTGGGTCTTTATAATTCTATTATTATTATACTTATATTGCTATTTCAAAGAAATAGCAATATTTGAAATAGCAAGAAATAGCAATATTGAAATATTGCTATTTCAAGATATACTAATAACAGTTCATAGCCGATGTATAAGGGAGGCTAATAAATGGAGGCACAAAATAAAAAAATAATACGGAAAAAAAATTAAAAATACATTAATAAGAATAAATTTAAACATAATAATAATAAAAGGTATAGTCGATTGGGGAGCTTTAGATCTATTTATATAATTTAATTTGTTTCAAATGATTAAATAAATTTAGAATATATGTTCTATTGTCATTAAATATTCCAACATTTACTGACTGGAACACCAAGACCTCATTGTGCAGTGTAACGTACCTATCACCATAAAACACTGACAGACTGCAGGCAATCTCTTGTTTTCAACCTCTCATATAATTTAACCACCTTAAATTAATTTAAGTACATTTTTACTTTCACTTACCGATATATGAATTATATAGAAATGGGGAAGTATTGCGATCGTGAAAATTTTCGAATTCCAGTTTTCGACGGAAATACTCGTTTTAAGGTCTCCTGAGTCCAAATGACCAAGTTCCACAAAAAGGTCTGTGTGGTAAGTCTAGCACAAAAACCGTAAGTCGTACGAAACTGAAATTTCGCTATCCGCTGAGCTATCGGCTACCCAAAAGGGCCACTTTACATCATGCATTTTGCACCTTTTTACGATTTTCTCAAAAACGGCTCTAACGATTTTGAATAAACTCGCTGTTTGGGTGTAAAATTCAATAGGCTTTTATACTATACAAGTTTTATAATGATTGAAATCGTTCCACAGGGCATAAATGCCGATATTTTAAATTTTCTTCTTCTAAGTATCTTTATTTATTTTTTTTTTTTAAAACATAAGAACAGTAATATAGACGTATAATATACCGTTGAAAAGAGAAAGATTTTAGAATAAATATTATTTTATACACAAGCTTGTAAAATTTAATAAAGAGTGATAAAAAGCCGATAAAACTGATTATATTAGATAATAATATAAAAGTGTTTTTAATAAAACACATGTTTCTATATTAATTTAATTAAATTAATTCTTTGGTGATTTCACTAAGTTTTATCTCTTACCTATTTTAAAAACGGAGGTAAGTGAACGTCGTGTGTCCAGCACCAAATTTTCTTTAAATATTGCCGTTTTAAGCATCAGTTATTTTACACATTACAGCCAGAAGCGATCCCCATCGCAGATATTCATCAGTTTAATAATTATTTTTAAATTTTTAAGAACTCTGCAATTCTTTAAAATGTATAGAGTTTACAGAAGAAGGAAGAAGTCACTAATAAAAAAGAAAAATTAACGATTGTACATTATGAGCATAAGGGGAGAGGGAAAAAATCAGTTATTTTATTTTTTGTAATATTTAGAATCATCAGTTTTCTAAATATATTTCAATTTTAGATATTTTGTGTTAAGAAGTATCCTCATCTAAATATTATATATCTATACAAGTTTAAAAAAGATTCCTGTATATGTATATATTTTATGCTGAAGTAAATTAACATTTTTAATAAATCCATTAATTAATATGTTTTACAATGTTTCCGACGTTTTTTATAAGGATAGGCCTACCGCCTACCTTATCACATCCTGACACTATGACCGCTGATTACATAGGCTGGTCAATATGTCAACATCCCCATTATCTGGCGTCACTGATTGTTCGACGAATAACAATCCTCAACCATTATCGACTTCGTATTCTATTACGGAAAATTACGAATATGTAATTATTAGATATAATGGTATAAATTTACAATTAGATACTAACATTAATTCAAACCCAACAACCTAAGGAGCGCCGCGGCGTGATCTAGTGAATAGAGAACGAGATCACCCGTTCGGATGTGGCAGAACAATTTTTACTATCACTTACTATATATAGTAAGGGAAAGTATTGCGATCGTGAAATTTTCGAATTCCAGTTTTCGACGGAAATTACACGTTTTAGGGTCTTCTGAGTCCAAATGACCAAGTCCCGAAAAAGGTCTGTGTGGTGTCCGTATGTAAGTCTCACGAAACTGAAATTTTATATTTAATACAACTATACGCCTGAGATGTTATAGCAACTTTTTCACTAAAATCGGCGGACCGGAAGTCCTACTTTATCCCATGCATTCAGCACCTTTTTACGATTTTCTCAAAAACGACTCTAACTATTGAGGATGTATAGTCGACTGTAGAAACTATTATAGGTGGAATAATCAGGAATCAGTCATTTTTGGAAAAAATTAATTTTGCCAAAGTTTCGGCTCAAGCTTGTGAGCCTCATCAGGCTACAAACATCAGAACAAAAGAGATACATATCAATATGATAATGAAAATTTTCTTTTGAATGTAGTGACAATTATAACATTTGAAATAAAACAGAAAATATACCAACATACTTAAATATTATAGATACAAATAATGATTATTATGATACATAATCTGATGATGATAAGCATAAAAACATTTTTACAAAAACTTTAGACTTTAATATAGAAGTAAAAAAAAAATATATATATAAACGTACCATTACTGAGCCATGTCCAAGCATAAACTGAGGAAAACCATAAACATAGGATTATGGGGAGGGGTTCATGTAAAAACCCTGAAGGTTTTCCCCTCTAAGTGTAAATACTACAGCTTATCTTTATAAAATTATACAATGAAAAAAAAAAACAATATACTCGTATGTACAATAAGGCTCAACATTTTTAACAGAAAATTATAAACACTAGAATCTGAGGTATGTAAAAGATCCATGAGGTATATAATAAAAAATAAAATAAAATAAATTAAATAACAAAAACAAAAACCAGAGGTATTATAAACGAAAATCTAAATATACAGTAAATAAAATATAAATTACACAAGCAATTTGTACAATAATAAGTTATAATTTAAGGAGACGGAAGATGTTGGCATACGAGGGAGATTATTATCTCTTTGTCTGTTTTATGATTGACGGGTACTCGATCTTTTTCCATATGGATATATATAGCATCGGAGAGGAGTTGCTTTTTGTAGTTAGGTACGGTGACTAGGATTTCAGGATTATCAAAATCAAAATGATGATCAAGGGATATAGCGTGTTCGGATAATTTTGAGGAAAATGGGTTACGGGTAGATATTGTGTATTGATGATGATAAATTCTTTTTTTGAGATAGTTTTTGGTCTCGCCTATGTAACATGAATTGCAATCTTGGGAAGAGCAGAGAATACGATAAACTAAATTTGATTTTTGTAGGAAAGGGATCCCTGTGATTAAACTCGCTATATCGATGTAAAATTTAATAGGGTTTGAAATCATGTAAGTTCAATTCTGATTGAAATAGTCTGACAGGGCTTAAATGCCAATATTTTAAATTTTCTTCCTCTAAAGTACCTATAATTTTGTAGATTTAAAAATAATAGGGACATTATCTTATTAACATTGAGAAATAACGGCGAAATATGCCTGTCCAACGGATTTGATAAACAACAAAAGGAGAATAGTGCGAACATATTTTTTGTGTGCTATTTTTGTGTTTTTTGAACTCAGAAATAGTAATATAGACGTATAATATACAGTTGATATATAATATCAATGATATATAATACAACTTTACTCGCCCATTTGAGTCCCCGCGATGCTATCAACTCAATTATATTCACTTGATACAAGTTCCGCAATTCCGCGTTGTGCAACCTTCTAAACTCCCCAGTGGCCTCATCTCTCTCGTAAATAATAATAGTTTCTATTAAAATTCAATTTAATTCTTAACGATTTATTGTTATTTCTAAATGTATTTAACAATTCTTAAATTGATTTTAATAATAGAGGTAAGTTATAGTAGTGTGTTGCACGCAACAGATTTTTTTAATTTAATACAAATTCAATGTCTGGTTACTTATTTTTGTTGTTGGGATTTTCTTTAACTTAAGATGAGTGAGTCATGGGAAAACTGGCGGAAGTTGATTCCGGACTCTTATTAATAATTCAATGCCCTCTTGAACTTCTTCCAAACACCACGTAATTTTGAAGAATTTGTGGATTACTGCTTTTCCTAAATTTTTTTTTTAAATGCCACTCTAATTTTGTTTCATGGTGTATTCTTCCGTGTTCCCGCAAGCTTCTGTTATTTTAAGCCATCTCTAAATAGTTAATTACTTACCGTAGTTAAGGTCATGAAAATAAGGTCGTGTATCCCATATGTAACATTACACGCAAGTGTGCAAAATTCTATTTCGGTAAACTTTAAGCTATTGTGTCATCATAGTCAGCCAGTTATGTCACATATAAACATGAACATTGCGTAAAGTGTGTATACTATAAATAATCAGGCAATTTTTTTTTTTTTTATTGTATTGAACCGTTTTCTATATAATTTTTATAGGATGTACAAAATTAAAGGTACTTTAGAGAAAGAAAATTTAAAATATCGGCATTCAAGCCATGTCAGACTATTTCAATCAGAATGAAACCTACATGGATATTGAAGCCCATTAAATTTTACATCGATATAGCGAGTTTTATCAAAATGTTTCCTCGTTACCTTTTGGATGAACAATTTTGAATTATTCTATAATTTAGTTGATATTAGAATTTAACATTTATCTTACATTGGAAGATCGTACACGTGTTAGGGTCTGACCATCCTTTCGACCCGCGACGACTTAGGTATTGTACTCAGGTAGTGGTCATCTTTTCCAGTCGAAAACCTTACCTGGAATCCTATTCATTTTCACCAATGCGTATTTTAGAAAACCATGGGCTACCTTTGTGCGTTCGTCACAGGGAGCTCTTCTCCAAGTACATTGGTCTCTGGTTTGGATCCTCATTCATGTCTCCTGAAACATCCCTTCTTCAGAACAGAAGTTGAAGCTTCCATATTCTTGATTTTAGCCGACAAGCCAATGCATTGTAGCCATGAGAATATAATAGCTAAACGTCATTTATTAGATGTGATCGAACAATTTAACACTTTCACCTATTTGTTTTCTTTTAACAACTAAACGAATACCTATAATTAATATTTATAATAAGTTACATTCTGAAGATGGACTGGAGTTTTTATTTTATTTTATTTTTTTATTTGTATGATTAAAAAGAGAAAAGTAAAAACCAGCAGCCTCACAATTGAGACGTTGATTTCCAAAAGGTACTATATCCACTTTAGAAAATTTTACAGGAAACGCAAAAATCTGCCATTTATTTATTATTGGATCAATTTACGTGATTCTTTTTTATTAAAATCAAAAGTTGATTTTTAAGCGTGTTGCCAACTTATTTTTCCAAATTATTGCACTTTTCTGATGATTTGAAAGAGTATAATATGGATATAGTACTCTTTGGAATGAAACATGGATATAGTACTTTCTGGAAAGAATTAAAAGGGATATAGTACTTTTTGGAAGAATATAACGCGAGATAAGTTGGTAACAATCACTATAACCTTCCTGATACAACATTACCGATAACTAACGTCTTTATATCGTTAATTACTAAGTTATGTATATTTCCTTATCGCTGCATCAAATACCATTATTCTATTAAAATGTGAGTTTCTGAAAAATTTTAAACCAAATTTATATTGCTGCTAGAAGAAATACTATTAAAAAAACTTAATTTAAATGACAAACTACGAGAACCAAAGCGACGCAATTAAGTTGTTTAAAACTGCCTAAAAACTGATTATTAGGTTAAAACCAGTGATCAAAATAATAGCGGTGATTCAAGACGTGCTAAATGAACCAATAAAAGTGAATAAAATGATGAAAACAATAAATTAATGGTGATATATTACGGGATTAGGTGCTTATGCCATATAGTAGGAAATATAGTACCTTTTGGAAGGAAATGAAAGGAAAGGTTATATCTGTTTACATAGGATATAGTACCTTTTTTAACGAAACATGGATATAGTACCTTTTGGAATGAAATAAAATGCGGATTTAGTACCTTTTGGAATGAAATGCAATTTTTAAATACTTTTCTAAAGGATTTTCACGATTTTTTGATCAAATTTGATGATGGATTTAGATAAAACTAAACCATTAGAATACAAATATGTGAAAATATCAAATTTGAAAAAATGTCCTTTAGTACCTTTTGGAAATCAACATCTCAATTCTCTCTGTCTTCTATTTTACAGGAAGATAGTTATATTTCTTGTATTAATTGTTGACAGTATCTATACAACTGATGGTTTATGAAAATCAAGGTATAAACAGTTTGTATTTATGTGATAGTGTGCTTGATTAATTAGTTGTAGAAGTCTTATTTAATTTAAAATGTATTTTGTATTATAATAAATCTATCTGGGTTATTCAAATTCAAACATTTGATTGTTGTATTGCTTTCAAATTAGAATGTTGAAATACTATACTTTGTTTGTTTTTTTGTATAGTGTTGATGATAAGATAAATGTTTGTTGATTTTTCAATGATTTTCTCAAAATGTGTTTATTTTATTAAAAATGATACATTTTTATTTATTTATAGACGTTTTGACAGTACAATGACATTTGCTATCTGCTTGTGAAATAAGCAAATATGTTAATAAATGATATGTAAGTGCGAAACTGCGTAAGGTACTATAATATGGACTACAAAAAAAATAAAAAAATAACTATCCGTATATTAGGTCTCTTGGCGATAGTCTTCGGGCGGATTATATGGGTTTGTGGCAGTGAAAAGGTTTTGAGTCAGCGGGTTTGAATTTAGAAACAGTCTGTCGTGAAATTTATTGTAGCGATCAGTGGCAGTTGCAATGACGAATGGAATGTCCAGGTCAGTATGTAGTGTCTCGTTAGATACATTGAAAGGGGATTTACAATTTTCCTAAGTAATTTTGATAGAAATGATTGGATAATTTTGTTGTTCGACTTTTTTACAGTTCCCAATAACTCGATGCCATAAGTCCAAATAGGTTTTATCAGTAATTTATAGATAGTTAATTTGTTTGTCAATTATAATTTTGTATACCATCTTAAGTCTACAAAAATGATACATTAAAGTCGGAAATGTAGCATTATACGTACCCAATCCTGTGATATTTAGTCAGAGAATATGTTAAGGTAAAACCTTGACTCATATACGTCAATTCCAAGTTTGCTGACGTATCCTCTCCTTAATTAAATCTTAAGAAAAGTATATTCTTTTTTACTATTTTTATTTTTTTACTTTATACAGTATTCGTTTTATTGTTAACTACCGAATCACCCAGGGTCACCTGTGGTGTAGTGGTTAACATAAGAGCCTTCTTTCCCCAAGGTCGCAGGTTCAAACCTGGCAGGTGATCCTAGGTTGTTTTTTTGTTTTTTTTTAGTGGAAGTAAAAGATCCGTGGTTGTGCTGTACTTCGGAGGAGACGTAAAATAGTAGCTTCGAGCCTTTGCGATGTCAATTGCATCCCTATCCCAATACAGTAGAGTAGCCAAAATTTAGGACTCCCGCTGTAGCAATGTCCGATTAGCTACTACAGTAGCATAAAAGTGACGTTAAATAAATAAACAAACTACATATCACTGATAAACTATGATTTAAAGTAATTTTAAAATATATTAACAGGTGTTTATTCTTGGAAAGTTCTCTATTGTTGAATCTTAAGAACTATTAAATATATTAAGAGTGTGGAAAACACTTATACATTTAAAAATAATAATAATTTCAAAAGACTATTATTTGTTTATCTTAGTGATTTTTCATTACCTCAGTACTAAACAGCTATAATTACAGCCCATATTAAGTTAATGTTAATTAATTAGAGGAACTTTGGCAAAATCACAAAGCTTTAAGCCATTATATTATTGTTAATGTACCCTTTGTTTCTATTTACGAGAAAATTTTATAACTGAAAAGTTCATCTTGCAATAATTATCATTATTTTACAATTATATAAGTTTTAATATATATCCTACATAGCTTATCATCATTGAAGAATCGTTGCAGATAGAAAATAATGCTTACAGAATATTTGATTTTTTTTTTTTAATATGGAATATTCTTCTTAGCCCTGATGAAGGCCCATTATGTAGGCCGAAACGCCGGCCCAATAAATTAAGTTCGTTTAATTTAAGCGTTTCTATTACTACAACCCCAACCGGCTTTATCCCTACTTGGTTTACGAAAACCGCGTACTCTTAACTTTTCAGTTACAGAAACATTAAAGAAATCAACTTTACATCATATTGCATAGTTATATTTGGGAAGTTATACAAATTAATATGTGGTTTTGGGTTGGGTTATATTGGTTGGATTGGGATGTGGTTTTCGATGAATGGATATTAAAGTGGAATCCGAAGATGAATGGGACGAAACAATTAATTGCTTGCTCGTCTAGTCTGTCTCATCTCAAGCATACATGACTTAAATATTCTATCTTACTGTATTTTAAAATTTACCATTGTAAGTAAATTTTATGTACCTCGGTTCTTAGGTTATTCAAAATGAAATTATACTAAAAAACAAATCAATTTTTCTTATGTAATTGACGAATATGTGTTACCATTGCATATAATTATTAACGTCGGGAGTAAAAGAATACCTATATAACCATACCTTTGCCAAATCATCAACTCCCACCACCCTCCATACATTCACAGTGCCCTTAAATTTAAATCCTCAGTCCACTATCTTGAAACAAGATTCTCACCCATAGAACTAAATCTTTTGATCAATCCTTTTATATCCCCTCTGGAATCCCCTAACTACTCAGCATGGCGAATAGCTTCTTCCCTTTTCTCATTTAAATCCCACCTTTTCCAACATCTTTTGTAATCCCAAATAGATGCACAACAAATGTGAATCTGCAACTGACTTATCTTAATTTCAATACGTTATACTTATCTATTTGACCAAGACCCTAGCTGGCGCTGTGGAATAATAAGTTATGATTTCCTAAACTCTAGTAGCCTTTAGATTTTTTTTTTTTTTTTTTTTTTTTTTTTTTTTTTTTTTTTTTATTATCCATATTTTTTACATAAATGTATGTAAGTCCACTGATCCTAAAAGTATCTCTCACTCCAATTCCAAAACCCATTCCACCATCATTCATCCGAGGCCCTGTCAACTGGAACCTTTTCCGAAAAATCCTGACCGATAATATTGACCTCAGAGTAACCCTCAAAACCCAAGATGACCTAGATAATTCCGTCTATTCCTTTACCACCGCCATCCAACAAGCTGTCTGGACTGCTTCCTCTCCTAAACACTCCAATATAAATCCAGACCAAAATCATTTTCCACAACCTATTATAGACCTTATCCACACCAAACGCCGAGCAAGATCATTATGGCAGCGCACCCGACACCCAACAGATCGCCGCTCCTATAACTTCTATTGTAGACAATTGAAGAGGGAGTTGGCGAACTTCCGTTCCCAGTCCTTTAATTCCTACCTCTCCTCTCTATCAGTTCGTGATAATTCCCTGTGGAATGTCACGAAAAAGATCCTAAAATACCATCATGTTTCCCATCCTCTCCGACGTGGTGATTACTCCTGGGCTGCGTCTGATGAAGATAAAGCCGAGGAATTCGCCACACACCTCTCCAAAGTATTCACTCCTCACCCGGAATCCCACATCAATCACACCGCAAAAGTGCAAGACTTTCTTATGTCACCGATTCCACTTTCCCTACCTCCTAAAGCTATTAATCCCTCTGAGGTCAAATATCTTCTCCAAAAACTGACTCTCCGTAAATCTCCTGGACACGATCTCCTTACTCCCCAGATCCTCCGACAACTTCCGCAGAAAGCTATTATATTCCTTACTTATATTTATAACTGCATCCTCCGCACCACCTATTTTCCTCTGTTATGGAAACATTCCACCATCATCCTTTTTTTAAAACCAGGTAAACCTTCCAACAACACTTCATCCTACAGGCCTATTAGTCTACTCCCCATCCTCTCAAAAATCTTCGAAAGGCTTCTTCTTAAACGTATCCTACCCATATTAGAATCTCAAAATCTTCCTTCCCATCAGTTTGGATTCCGTCCTCAGCATTCCACAGTTCAACAGGGGCTCCGAGTTGTAGACCATATTTCCTCAGCTCTTGAATGCAAAGAGTATTGTTCTGGTGCGTTTCTGGACATTGCGCAAGCTTTTGACCGGGTATGGCACACTGGATTACTCTTCAAGCTGAAAACCCATTTACCCCAGTCCCTATACCTCATTCTCCGATCCTATCTCTCGAACCGTTCCTTCCGAGTTCGCTGTGGTGAAGAATTTTCTAACCTTTATCCCGTTGAGGCCGGTGTTCCTCAAGGCAGCGTCTTGGGACCCATCCTCTACATCCTTTACACTGCTGATATTCCTACACATCCTGATACCTTTCTGGCAACTTTTGCAGACGACACCGCCATCCTATCATCCAGTTCCAATCCTGAAACAGCATCCTTAAACCTTCAGAGACACCTTTTCCTTATCGAACACTGGTGTAATAACTGGCGTGTAAAGGTGAACGAAGCCAAATGTAAACACATAACCTTTACTCTTAGACGAAAATCCTGTCCGCCAGTTTATTTCAACTCATTACCGATTCCTCTCTCAGATACAGTCCGGTATCTTGGCTTACTGTTAGACAAAAGATTGACTTGGAACCCACATACAAGACTTAAAAGACAAGAACTCAACCGACGATTCGGACAGTTATACCGACTACTCAACAGAAAATCTGAACTTACAGTTGAAAACAAATTATTAATCTACAAGACAATACTGAAGCCCATCTGGACCTACGGACTTGAACTGTGGGGGACAGCTAAACGTTCTAACATCAAACGCATTCAATCCTTTCAATCCAAAGTCCTCCGTACAATAGTAAATGCTCCTTATTATGTCTCCAATTATACCTTGCACCACGACCTTAATGTTCCATTTATTTCAGACCTAATTCCATCCAAATTTTCCAAATTCCACCAGAACCTCATTCATCATCCTAATCCTTTAGCTCAATCCCTATCCAGCTCCACTCATCCATACAACCCACCTAGAAGGTTGAAACGGCGGTGGCCCCGCGACCTTTTGTAAATATATTGGAGTTCTAGCACTGGCTAGATTCTCCACTCAATGTGATGTATGTATGAGTGTGTGTATGTGTATATAGGTATAAGTGAATTATTGACTTTTGTATTGATTCATTATTGTGTATATATTTTATTGTAATTTTATGTGTGTAAATATTGTATGAATGTAGTATGTTTGATATCATTCAGCAATACTATTAATGTCCAAATTGGGACAGATTGTAAAATTTTCTCAATAAAAAATTGTTATTACTACTAAAAAAAAAAATGTATGTAAGTCTTAGTATATTTAATTTTTCTTTTTTATTCTTACGGGATATAGTCCCAGAATGAAGTTTTATTATTATTAATATTATTATAAAAAGAGTTTTAATAATCTAATAGATAATCATATCTTATACAACGCGTCATTGTTACACAGCTATCTTAATATTTCTATTGCTAACTGACAGTAGCAATAGTTTTGAATCAATGTAATCTCGAATGGGAATGATAAGTCTGATGATAAAAACATGGATTGAATATATGTATATAAATATATTATAACAATATATAGGGGTGGGCATAATCGAATGATCGGAGTTCGATGATTTCAATAATCGAATGATTCATGTATTCCGAACGACAATATGGTACGATTCCCTCCTCTATGATTACTGAGCCTAGGTGCAAATATGCGTATAATTTATGTGATGAGAAAAAGAAAAAAAAAAAAAGAAAGATCATTCGATTATGCCCACCCCTAATATTTGTACCAGTCTTTGAATATATATCGTTAAAAAATTGAGTTCGAATGATTATTCGCTTTTCCAGACCATAATCGATTAATTCGAATGATCTGATAATCGTCATTCGATTATGCCCACCCCTATAACTATAGTTATCAGCCACAAATTATATTCAATGAAATATTTGATCCGAATTAGAAATAAATTACTTGATTTTGCCTAATCATATCTAATAGATCTTGTGCTGTAGTTTCTTAATGGCTCTACGCATTTCGAACAAAAATATTTTATGAATAGTTATTCTTCAACACGACAGTGTCGAAAATTTGTATGTAACAGCATACCCATCGTATAATAGGTTGTCTATGCCATCTTTGTATTTATAGCCTGTCTGGTGTATTTATAGTAGGCCTGTTGCGCCATTCTATCTCATCCTAGCACAATAATAGGTCTCATTTGTTTACTTTGTAATAGAATAAGTCGATGTACTCATGTAAAGTGCAAGTACCCATTGCGATCTCTGCACTCTCATCAGAAGGATTTCAGAAGATTTTTTTTTTTTTTTTTTTTTCATCTTTAACAGTCAACAAGTCGGTTGTGGAAAGAATGATCGTAGCAGTGAAGTATTTTTCGAAATATTTGAGGTAGTCTAAATTTATCTACTTATTTTTTGCAACAGGTGAAACATAGAAGTCTGATGGTTGCCTTGAATCATTTCTCTATTTCTATGAGTCAGGTTGTTGTTCAAGCACTCTGTTCGTAAATGAACACTTGTTTATTTCAGTATACTCCTGATTTGCAGTGATGAAAAGTATATTCATCAGCTGTTAATAGGTATATTATTTATTTTTTTCCAGACTTTTTCTTATTTTGGGGGCAAAATGATGACTTGGGTACAATATCGAGGAACTTAAAAGATTTCGAGCGTGCCTTTTTTATTCTACAACGATCTAGTTTGCCGATGTGACTCATAATGAAGGAACATAAATCCAATCTTCTCTGGCAAGGATAAAAAAATCACGAAATTCATTAGCAACAGAACAATAATTATTGAATTACCAAGTTCCCACTAAAAGACAACTATGAAATTTGACAAACAAAAACATATAATTATTTTGCAGTGTTTGTTTTATGAAATGAAGTAATAATTATGTTACTAAATGAAAACTAAAAACAAATAAAAACCAAAATAAGTCTATTAAGGGATCATAAAATAATAATAAACAGGACATGGCTCTGATATCATCTCTGTTCATTTTTTTTTTTTTTTTTTTATAAATCTTGTGAATTAGCTTACTTTTTTTGGTTCAAAATTAATAAATGACTCCCTAGCTTACTTTTGATTATACTCGAACATCCAAGATGTTCAAGTTCAATTTCAAATTCAATTTCTTAATTCAGCATGACTCACAACTTAGTGTGTGAAAACTATAGTAAGGGAAAGTATTGCGATAGTGAAAATTTTCTAATTCCAGTTTTCGACGGAAATACTTGTTTTACGGTCTCCTGAGTCCAAATGACCAAGTCCCACAAAAAGGTCTGTGTGTGTGTGTGTGTGTGTGTGTGTGTGTGTGTGTGTGTGTGTGTGTGTGTGTGGTTAGTCCAGCGCGAAAACGGAAAGTCCTATGAAACTGAAATTTCATTTTTAAAACAACGATACGCCCAAGACGTTACAGTAACTTTTTCATAAAAGTCGGCTAACCAGAAGATGCACTTTATACCATGCACATTGCACCTATTTACGATTTTCTCAAAAACGGCTCAAACGATTTTTATTAAACTCGCTTTATTGATGCAAAATTGGAAGGGCTTTAATATTATATAAGTTTCATTCTGATTGAAATCGTCAGATAGGGATTAAATGCAGATATTTCAAAATCTCTTCCTTTGCAGTATTTTAAATTTTGTATATTTAATGAAATTGATTATATCATCATATTAGTATTGCTAAAAAACAAAAAAAAACAGGTAAATATATAAGTTGAAGGAATTCGATATCTAACTATAGGAGATAATAACTGCAAAAAATATATTTTTTTATTAAATTTTTGTTTTTGAACTTAAGAACAGTAATATACATGTCTAATGTACCGTTGGAATGCTAAAGAATTTAGAAAAAATAATATCATATACATGCTATTGTAAAAGTTAACGTATAGTATAGACTATAATATACCGTTAGATAGCTTAAAATTTTTTTTTTAAATATTATCTAATACACGGAATCGTAAAGGTTAATGGAGAGTGATGAAAAGCCGATATAACAAACTGATTGTCGTAGATAATAATACAATGGATTATTTAATAAAACACATGTTTCTATTAAAATCCAATGTAAATAATTCTTTAACAATTTATTTTCGTTTCTAAATTTGTTTAAAAATTCTTAAATTAATATGAACAACGGAGGTAAGTGAGGTAAGTGCGCGCAGCAGATTTTTTATTATGTATTTCTCTTAATATTTATAACAGCATATTTGCATATTGGATATTAAAGACATTAATACTCTATCTTGCCCAAAAACAATATGAGGTCTAAAATTGTTATATATTTATCAAACATCTACATTGTTTTTATCTCTGATGAAGGCCCGCAAAGTATTCGAAACTTTGGATAATAAATAGTTTTTTACTATTTTCTGTTTTTTTTTTTTTTTAACCGCCACCCGAACCATCTCATCTTCCATGTTCAGATTTTGTTTGTTTAAGCATTATTGTAAATTTAGTATTCTACATCGTTAGGAATAACTTCGGAATTAGTTTCAGTCAATTCTATGTACTCCGTTAAATGATTGTCTCACTTGTTTGAAGTTCTTGTTCCGCAAGTCGTTGACGATATTGTTTAGCTTTTCTTCAAGTCGCTAGCTGTAATTTATTTTAACTTCAATCATCCGTTCATAATATAATTTTTTGTTTATTGCTATTTTCCTATAACCAAATCATCAATAATGTTTGTAGCGTTCTAGCATTCCGAATAAAATAAATATAATCTGAGTTTCTTTTAAGAATGAACTCTAAGTGATAGCATGACTTCTGGTTCTTTTTATCAACTGGTCCGCTATTTATAAATACGTTTTGCTACTCTCATCATTGATAAATTGCTTTCTTTGTAACTAACATCTAATATATTTTTTGAGTTTTCTCTCTATAGGATAGAAATTTATGTTAGATATGGATATAACCTGAGATTTTTAGATAGTAAAAAAAAAAGTATTCTAATTAAAAACATTATTTGAAGGGCAAAATTTAAACAGCCTTTTTCGTTATTAATATTAACCAAAATAATATTCAGATGATTCACTTACATAAAAATTTCTTTATTAACTTTGGAGGTATTTAGTCGTCAAACTATATAAATGTATTTCAATTAGAGACGAAAAATGTAATTGATTTCTTGAAAAACAAATACCCTTGAACATTCCTTTATTATCAAAAACACTCTAAGTTATATAATAGCCAAAGTTTCGAAGACCCCTAGAGTCTTTAGAAAATAAAAAAATTGTAATAGTTTTAGGGTTTCCTGAGACCAAATAGCCTTGAACCGCAGAAAGGTTTGTGTGTAAAAATATATTTTGCTATTTTCTCCATTAGTTGGATATCGAATTCGTTCAACTTATATATTTACCAGTTTTTTTTATCAATGCTTACTAGATAATATATTTAATTTTTTTTTATCTACAAAATTTAAGATACTTTGGATGAAGAAACTTTAAAATATCGTCATTCAAGGCCTGTCAGACTATTTCAGTCAGAAAAAAGCTTATGTGATATTATAGCCCATTAAATTTTACATCGATAAAGCTAGTTTAATCAGAATCAAAAGCTGTTTTTAAGAAAACCGTAAAAATTTGCAAAATGCATAGTATAAAATTGCTCTTCTGGCTAGCCGATTTTATAAAAAGTTTCTGCAACATCTCAGGCGTATAGTTGACTCAAATATGAAACTTTTTTCATATTTCGTACGACTTTTCATTTTCGTGATAGACTTTTCCACACACATAAACAGACAGCGTTTTGTGTACTTGTTTTTGGATCAGGAGGTTGTAAATTTCCTTTGAAAACTGGAATTCGAAAATTAAAGTAAAAACTGTAATACTACTACCATAAAAGTCTTGGGTTCATAAAGATAGGATCTGAACGATTGTACACGTAATTTATCCATAATCACCTCCGCCAAAGATTTCCCAAATTGGCTACCCACTTAGAGGCTTGGTGAACCCATTAGGAACTCCCATCCCGGTCCACCTGGGGTCTTGCAGAATAAATAATCATCCTGTTACAATCGCACTCTTACATTAGATGTAATAATAGACAATAAAAAACATACTTACAGGTTTCACTACTTAATAGCAGTGCTTACCGTTCTTTGTGACTAATGTTTTTTGTTTTTTTGCGACGTATCGATTCAACGATTGAAGGTGGGAAAAAGCGCGTTCTACCCATTTTGTTTTTCATTTTGGCACCGTTCCCGAACGACCCATTCCGTAAATAGTTGCCACTACGACCCTAACTATATCTTATCTGGCTCAAGGCTTCCGCATCCTTCCAAGGAGGTAAGTGTTGTACTCCCTTACCCTATAAGTTGAAGTGTAAACAGTAAACATCCCTATCAATGTTTGATTTGGGTTATTTATTTTACTCAACGGTAAATCATAATTTTTTTTTTTGATAATGCTTTATTCCAGGTTGAATTATCGTTTTCCACCTTATTCGGAACTTTTAAATATGTTTGTTCTAAATATGCCTTTCATATCTTCCTACTTCTCCTGTACCTTTTTTTACTCTAGATCCCTCACGTAAAGTGCTTCCTAGCATCCTTCCCCTACCAAGTTATCCAATCCCGATGTCCGTTTTAAATCTCCGATCCCTTAAATTCAAATCCTCCGTACGTTCTCATAGCACCTGCTCGCGGCCTTCTGATCGGTATATAACGTCCCATCGATCCACATCTTTCGATAGATCATTCTTAATCCCATCCGCATCTCTATGGAACTCCATTCCTTCCAACATCCGTGACTCCCAAACTCTTTAAACATTTAAATCCCGCCATTTCCTGTCAATCGAATCCCCAAATAATCCCAAGTAGATGATAATTCCAGGGGAAAATGAACAAATAAAGCAGACAGATACGTTTATTTAATATTCTATTTCATGGTTACATTCGCAGCAAATACTATTCGAAAAGATTATCTTTTAAAAGATGAAAGATTAAATCATATATAATTTATAAACATATAAAGCATTGTAATTTCTTTTTTCTTTTTTTAACTGTATATTTTTAATTTTTCTTTATAATGTTATTATATTTTTAATTATATATTATTATCTCTTCTGATTTTAACATATGCATATATATTTTTTTTTCTTGTTTTCACATTTTATTAGTTGTCTTTTGGGTTATTCCATTTTTTCATTTTATTAATTTAATTCTGTTGCTACTTTTACTTATATGTATATATATATATATATATATATATATATATATATATAATTATTTTACTGTAACACTCTATTCTTAAGACCATTGTTTATTATCCGTAATATTATTTATAAGGGACTTGTTTATTCTCGACCAGAATAAATAAAGAATTATTATTATTATTATTATTATTATTAAAGTAGTAATGTGTTATAGGATCACACCAGAACGCGGTAAGCCGTGACGTTCTCGAAACAGAATAACATATAGGGCTTTCTTTAATTCAATATTTCATGTGTTTTGTTTTGATGGAGGTATAAAAAAAACAAAAAAACCCAAGGTTATTTTACAAGGGGAAAAAACATCGCAATTCACATAACTGCTTTATAATAATAGACTATTTTCATATTGTAATTACTTAATTAAAGTGTTCATAATAACACTTGTAGAACGAATATTTTTTATTCACGACATCTATCTTGCTTCTTTTCTTGGAAACTACACATACAGTTGAATGATCTTGCTTATCAGGAGTTGATAGACAGTTAACAACACGTCTATAATTTGCAATAAATAATAATAATGCAACAAACATTTTGGCTATAGCTAATTTTATGGAATTTAACTCTTCTCACCCCTAATTCACTACGTATCTTCTTTGATATATGTACATATATATATATATATATATATATATATATATATATATATATATATATATATATATATATATATATATATATATACATAAAACCTCTGCTTTCTTTACGACTTAGATTTTATAAAGGCCTAGTTTCTGAATATAAATTGACGATAGTCACGATAAGACGACTTGTGTGATCTTATTTCGAAAGTTAATTTTTAAAATCGTTGAGGGATGACAAATAGGTTACTTAGGCATAATCACTATAAAGAAAATAATCTAGTTACCTCCACATTTCTTCCAAGCCGGACACTTTAGAAATATCTTCTGTTAAGGAATAATGGGACGGTACTGCAGTGAGAGTCCTAAATTTTGTCTATTCAAGTTTAATTAGAATAGGAATCTTTGACGAGTTCCTGACATCGCTCAGACTCTGGACCACCTTTTACGTTCCATCCGAATTAATTCCTTCCGTGGAATTTCACGAACTGAAAAAAATCGCAGTACCATCTGTCAGGTTTGAACTCGCGGCCTTGGGTATAGAAAGCCGTTACTCTAGTCATTACACTACAGGTGACCCCATTTTCAATGTTTAGTTTAATCGTTTTTTAATGTTTAATGTTTAGTTTTATTTTCTCCTTCGTCTCTAGAAAACACATTTCAAGCGAGATACGAGCCATTGAACGGTAAATGTGTTTCATGAAGTATGTCTATGTCATTTTTTAATCAATTTGCGATTGAACAACGTAATAGGAGTAAGCATTTCCTCATATCTCTGTGTATTACAGCTTGCCAAGCTAATCCGGAATCCGTTTCCTATTATTTCATGTTATCTAATAATTCATTTAGTTTTAGTAAGTAAAAATAAAATTGCAATTCATTTATTAATTAGTTAATTATTCTCCTCAGTGTACTTCACTAAGGATCGTTCCCCAGTGCGAGTGTTCAGCCACCGAAGAGAATTATATCATTCACCTGTTATTATATAAATTATTGTTACCGGTTATTTGAGCTTTCTAATTTCTTACTACCCCTAGTTCTAGTAATTCATTTACTTGACTTTGATTTCTTAAAATTATTAAAGTATATATGTACTTATTAATTGATTAAAAAAAAAAAAAGGTTTTGTCATGAATATTGTCTGGAAACAATAATGTCTATAAAATGTTATAGAATTATTTTTAATAGAACGATTTATCATATAATTTGTGCGTTTATCTCATTAATGATAAATATATATTTATTTAATATAGAGTAGTGTTAGTGCAAGGTAAGATTTCGGCCATAAAACTGATTAATATTTAAAGGCTTATAATAAATTTTAAGTTGAAACTTCATTATATTGTGTATAGTGCTGTAAATTTTTTGTTTTGTTTTTTCCTTAATTTTTTTTGTTCTTGGTTAACTGCAAGTCGGACATCAAGGATTAAAAATTACCTAATACATATTTATTAATTGCGTAATATTGTGTTAAACTCGTCGTTATCTTTCCCGGAAGAAATACAATTATGATTCATAAATAAAAGAATTCATTTTCACTCATTTACGTAAGGTGACAGACAAAAGCTGAGGATTTCGCTTATTAGAGCACAACTGGATGCATCACGTCTATTTCTGACCATTGCATCGTCATGTTCAGCTTCGACTTACGAAAATGAAGATAACGTTTTTTGGGGACTGTCAATAGATCGTTGTATATTTCTTTTTATTAGAGACATTTTTAATGATTTTAATTATTCATGTTTACCTATTGATAAATATAAAAGGATTGCTAATACAAACAAGGATGCAATTTTCCAGAAAAATAATAATTCTCATCTGGGAACGATGATATTATCAGTTTATTTTAAGATACATTTGCTCATAAGTATTAAAACTGGTGGGATTACATATATTTTTCAAATTTATCCGTTATGAGTTTCGATATATTCGGCCTGACTGTAAGTAATTATATTTTTGTCTTGTGACATCTTGTTGATTGTACATATATCTTATTATTTGTTACTTTCACTGTAAATGAAATATATAGTAAGGGGGAGTATTGAGATCGTGAAAATTTTCGAATTCCAGTTTTCTACGGAAATATACGTTTTAGGGCCTCCTGAGTCTAAATGACCAAGTCCCACAAAAAGTTCTGTGTGTGGGAAGTCTAGCGCGAAAATGAAAAGCAGTATGAAACTGAAATTTCATATTTAGGACAACTCTACGACCGAGGTGTCACATAAACTTTTTCATCTAAATTGGCAGATAAAAAAAGCAACTTTACACCATGCATTTAGCACCTTTTTACGATTTTCTCAAATACGGCTCTAAGGATTTTAATTAAATTCTCCATATCGATGTAAAATTTAATCGGCTTTGGTGTAATGTAGGTTTCATTATGATTGAAATAGGCTGACAGGGCTTAAATTTCTATATTTTAAATTTTATTTCTCTAAATTATCTTAAATTTTGTAGATTTGAAAAAATTAATTATATTATATAATAAGCATTGATAAAAAACTGGTAAATATATAAGTTGAAGGAATTCAATTTCCAACTGAAGGAGAAAATAGCAAACATATTTTTGTATGCGACTTTTGCGTTTTTGAACATAAAAATAGTAATATAGATGTATAATATACGGTTGGAAAGCTAAAGATTTAAAAAAATATGTTATCTTATACAAAAAAATTGTAAAAATTAACGGAGAGTGAAGAAAACCGATAAAAATAACTGATTGTCTAAGTGATATAATAATAGAATATTCAATAAAACACATTTTTCTATTGGAACTCAATGTAATTGATTCTTTGATAATTTATTTTCATCTCTAAATGTTTTTAAACATTCTTAAATTGATTTTTAAAATACAGAGGTAGGTGAAAGTCGTGTGTGTTGCGCGCACCATTTTTCATTACGTTTTCGGTCTGCAGAATTATTTTTTAAAATAAATTATTTTGAACTGTTCAAAATTCCTCTCTTGGAGATGAATGGGTCTTACTTCCTTTCCTATCCAATATTGACAAAGAGGACGTGTGATTATAATTGTTATTGTTTATAATTTAACTTGTTGCTATTCACCGTTTATCCAGCTATTATTAAAATATTTCTTTTGTTGACAGGGTAGAGATGGTCCCTGAAGCCTCTGCGCAGGAGTGCGCCTCGGCAGCAGCGCAGGAGATCCTCATATCTTCACCTGGCAGTAGTAAAGCCAGGCAGAAGAAGTTCCATCGCCACTTCAAGACCGTACCACCTGATGAGAAAGTCCTTAACTGTTAGTATTTATTAATTGTTATATTGAATGATATATAGTCTCTCTTCCTCTCTCCTAGTATATTATGAAATATTCTCATCAATACTAACTAGCCGAATCACGGAATACCCTGAGAAAATTATCAGAGACTGCCATTGTGGTTTCAGGCGGAATTGCTCGACTATTGATCAAATATTTTCCTTACGTCAAATATTAGAGAAACATACAGCGGTGTTGTCCATCAACTTTATATCGATTTAAAAAAGGCTTATGATTCCATATACCGTTAGAAGCTGTATAACATCATGATTGAGCAGGGAATACCTAGAAAGTTAGTAAACCTAGTAGAAATGTGTTTGTCGAAAACATTCCATAAAGTTAGAATCGGTCATAATTACTCCAAGAGATTTGAGGTGCGATCGGGTTTAAAATCGGGTGACGTGTATCGAGAAAGGTTTAAATCTGGGTGATAAAATTTCAGTTCTGGGATACGCCGATGATTTGGTACTGCTAGGTGAAGACACGGAAATTATACAACTAAATACAAGTACGTTAATAAAAACCGGTACAGAAATATGACTCGAAATAAATACCGATAAGACGAAATATATGATTAGTAGCAGAAACGATGGCGATCTTGGTGATATTGATATATCAGGACATACTTTTGAACGCGTAGAGAAATTTAAGTGTTTAGGTTCAATGATAACTAGGAAAAATGAAATCCAGGAGGAAATAAAGTCTCGATTAAGGGAGGGAAATACGTGTTATTAATCAGTTGCTAAATTACTTAGCTCGCGGCTTCTGTCTAAAAACGTAAAGGATAGAATTTATAAAATTATTATTCTTCTTGCGGTCCTTTACGGATGTGAAACGTGGCCGCTTACTTTGAAGGATGAACAACGGCTTAAAGTTATCGAAAATAAGGTACTGCGTAAAATATTTGGTCCGAAGAGAGATGAGGCCACTGGGGAGTTTAGAAGGTTGCACAACGCGGAATTACGGAGCTTGTACCCTGTGCATGTAATTGAGTTGATAGTATTGCGGAGGCTCAAATGGGCGAGTAAAGTACTTGGGCTCGGTGAGGAACGAATTCCGCTGAGCCGACTGGTAGGCGTTCGAAAGGTAGGCCGAAGCGTCGATAGGAGGATTGCTTTAAGGCTGATCTCGGGAGCTTAGGCTTGAACGGTGATCATTGGACGAGTCTATGTAGACAGTATTTAGTGGCATCGGCATCGAACTTTCGGGTTCGATAGCCTAACCTAATAGTGTTGTATTTATGGTAGAAACAAATTATTGTTAATGTGTAAAAATAAAAATTGGAGGGTAGGAGATATTGCATTGTTCAAATAAATATGTTTATTATAAACCCAAGTAAATGAATACTCGTCAACGTTTCGCCAATTTATGAATCTTCAACGCTTCCTCTGTTGTTTCGATCTATACCTCTCTTGGTACCTAAACACCTTAAGTCTCGTTTCCTTTGGAATATCTCTTTAATTCAGAAAATCTCTAAATTAGTTAATTTATTTCTTTGATCTAATCGATGATTTTGTTTTCATCCAACGGTGCTGCCTGATATATAAATCTTTAAACTAGGATGATTTGTTTATCTTTATTTTCATCTCCTTTAGCTTGTGAATTAGGATTTATTTCTATAATTGTGCTTAATGAATCATGTTGTTATAGATCCAAACCCTGTTGTTGGAGGTAAGAAATATTATATCTCTGAAGAACATGTCTAGAAGAGTGCTTAAGTTAAGATTATCCTCAGATTCGCCATTTTTTATTTATTCATTTAACGTCCCTTTATGCTATTATGACTAATTGGAGGGTGTGCTAAATTTACAATGGGGGTCCTAAATTTTGCCATTCCAGGTTTAATTAAGATAGGAATCTTTTACGAGGATCTAATATCGCACTGGCTCGTGACCACCCTATTACGTCCTATCCAAAGGACAGCATAACTAAGGATTTCTTACTTTCATTAAAAACTCCTCGGGCAATTTACCAGCTTCGAACCAGAACTTGGGCTTAAAAAGCCTTTATGCTAGCCACTACGCTAGAGCACTTCAACCTTAAACTCAGATTAATTCTAACTGGATAACATTAAACTCATTGGAATATCTTCACTGTATTTAAGATTTTCAAGTCGAATACACCTTCAACTCCTTGCCAGACCTTGAGATATAGTTTTTATTGGCGAAACTTAATACTTTGATCTTATATTACAGTTTCATAAATCGTTTTAATTAATACCTACACGTTACAAGTCTTCCTTAAATCTGAAAAAAATATTACAAACTTACAAATATATTTATGTATTTTACCAACTAGTATATTCCATTAAGAAGATATTTTTCAATGATGCATTTATATATTTGTTTCTGTATTTAAACGAATGAACTCCAGTTTTCCAAACAAAATGATTTTATGAGTTAGTTCTCGAAATAAGAGAGAGATGAAGGTATTTAGTACTTCAAAACCTCTTAATTAAGTAAAATTTTTGGTTTGTTTGAAAAATATAAATGTTTCTCTGAATCAACATTTGGAGTCATTGAAGTTCACCACTCGTTCTGAACTGTAGTATTCATCGCATAGCTCTAGTAACTTCCTGCTCGAACGCTGGCTGCTTCACGTTACCTATTTCTCGGCGGATGAACTCTATAACTGTTCTTAATGTCGGCGCCTGTATAAAAGGTTGATGATTCATTTAGCAATGATTTAAACCACAAAACTACAACTACACGTTTATTGTTATATTACTTAAACATTACTTTGGTCTTTATCCGAATTAGGATTTTGTAGGTCTTTCTACAGGTCCCTTATCCTCGAAAATTAATTTTTTTTCAGATGTAGAACAAATATGTTTATATCATATTATTATATTATATATTATAATAAATAGGTTTATTTATTTTTTAAATGTTTAATTCATGTAAATATTGTACTAATAGTTCAACCAGTCCTTCATGTGGCACATGTTATGTATGATTGGAGGTTACCCTCAATGGGACAGAGTAAGTTTTAGGATTGGTAACTAACCTTGTAATTTTATTTACATTTTACAGGTAATTATCTTAATTTATTATGTATTATTGTTTACTTGTAAATATGCGTATTTATTACAATACAAAAAACTAACTCTGTCTCATTGAGGGTAACCTCCAACCATATGATTATTCGCAAAATAAATGCCGAATGAATGACTGGTTGAAATATTAGTATAATATGTACATCTCACACAGCTGTTACCAACATTGACTTAAAAGTGTGAAAATTTTTCGCAATTTTTAAGTATTTATTTTACTCGGTAATTCGGTGTATATAGTGTCCCAAATAGTTATCAAGAACAAGGCTCCTGTTTGGACTTCGGCGGAGGAGGTGGCAGAGAGACCTTCGCGCTGTTTAACAGATAACCTTTTGATATTTTTTTTTCTTTTAATTAGTTTCCTTATAAATATTATTTTCTTTGCAAACATATTGTTTAGTTATTTTTTAGATTTCTTTATCGTTATTTTTGTAAACTGTGCATAATTCTGCACTGAACTAACTCACTATGTCTGGCACAAGTGATGGGAGGGAGGTTATCCCGCCTGATAAGTTAAGTAGTTTGAATAATAATGAAACAGTAAACTTAAGCACGGAAATAGAAATGATGCCTGCAGAACACAAAAATAATGCAAGCAACGAAGAGCAGGAAATTAGTAAAGCCTCGACAGATAGAACACAAAACTCTCTACCACGCTTATATGAGGAGAGAGACATGGGCCCATATTTTGTTTTTGTTGAGAGTAAGTCGATGGAAGGGGTTGGAATTAGTCGAATACATCCAATGTCTGTTGGAAAACTATTAAATGATTCTTGTCCAGTAATTTACAATAACATTCTGTCTATCACCAGGTCGGGTCGCAATAGAATAAAAGTTGAAACTCGCTTAGGTTCACACGCGAACGCACTAGTCAATTCGGAAATTTTAAAGTCTAAACATTTTGTAGTGTATATTCCACAATTTATGCTGGAAAGAAAAGGAGTAATTAGAGGAATAGATACTAATTTATCCGAGGAAGACATATTAACTAATATTAAAACTTTATATTCCGAATCTCTAAAAATTATCTCAGTCAGAAGGTTCATAAGGAAGGTTTTAAACCGAGATACAAAAGAATATGAACTTAAACCGACGGTTACGGTTCTAATTAATTTTAGAGGACAGTTTCTCCCTAATTATGTAAGCATCCATCACGTGAGATGCGAGGTACAAAAGTACATTCAATCAGTAGTACAGTGTCAAGCATGCTTTCGTTATGGTCACGTGACCACTCAATGTAAAAGTACGACACCCAGGTGTTCGGATTGCGGTGAAAAACATGCGAAAGAAGAGTGCCCTCCCGGTACATTATTGAAATGCATTCACTGCCATCAAAATCATTCTTCTCTAGCTAAAGATATATGTCTGGAATATAAAAAACAAAAAAATATAAAAGAATTAATGGCCACCCAAAATCTAACCTATATGGAAGCAAAACATTTCCTAGAAGGCAAATCATACAGTTGGGCCGTATTAAGACAGACACCTGAATCGTTCCCAGCATTAGATCAAACTAATAACAAACAATTATATAACAAAAATAACTCTTCAGTAATAAGTAAAATTAGTGTAAATAAACG
Source organism: Piezodorus guildinii (assembly GCA_023052935.1). NCBI lineage: Eukaryota > Metazoa > Arthropoda > Insecta > Hemiptera > Pentatomidae > Piezodorus > Piezodorus guildinii. The sequence continues at coordinate 116,102,591 of CM041293.1, read as the reverse complement.
AGTAAGAGTTTCAAGTCCGGATAAACATCCAAGCGTTGACCCTACCGAACAAGCAAGGAGGGAGATTAATAATAGTTATAAAATTCCTTTATACCCATCAAACCCTTTACCTTCTAATACAAATTTCCCAAAACCTAAAACTACTGGAACACCTCAGGTTAAACCGAATAAAATAAATCCAATTTCAGAAGCTATTTATTCAATTGTAAGTTCAATTTTGTCAAACAAAAATTTAATAATTTCTGAAGAAGAGATTAGGAACATAATAAGAGAGAGAGGAGATAGCTTGTTAATAAATCATTGATTCAGATAAAAATATTTTATCTAAACTATTTTTAATAATTTTTCAAAAAATAATTCATCAGTATCTAATTTAGCCCACCATTTTTATGACTAAATCCTATAAATTATTACAATGGAACGCTAGATCAGCAATAGCAAATAAAAATAGTTTAGAATATTTTTTATTTACAGACAATATTGATATTGCCCTAATATCAGAAACTTGGTTCAAGCATAAAACATATGTGAATTTCCCGGGATACAATATCATAAGGAAAGATAGAGATGATGGCTGGGGGGGAGTAGCCATTTTGATTAGGAATAAATACAACTTTACACAGGTTAGAAACTTTCACAAAATAGACGGTATGGATGTGATTGCCGCGAAAGTCGTACTCAATAAAAATTTTAAAATTAACATAGTTTCGTATTATAACCCTCCTAAAAATTTAGTAACTAAATATCATTGGGAAAAATTTATTACGAGTTTTGACTTTCCATTAATTCTGGCAGGAGATGCCAATGCTCACCATTACCAGTGGGGCTGTAATTTTTGTGATAAAATGGGAAAAGAATTAGTTTCTGCAATAGAAAACTCCAGCTTAGTACTGTTGAATGATGGATCCGCTACATACGTAAATAATGTGAGTCAGACTAATAATATTGCCTTGGATATCACTCTCTGCTCACCCAATATCGTAAACAATATACAATGGAAAGTTCACGATGATCCCTTAGGTTCTAATCATTTACCCATCGTAATGGAGATTCACAATATGCAATTCAAAGATACCAATATGAGTAAATCGACCAGAAAGTGGCAAATAAAGGCTGCTAATTGGGAGGAATACGAAACGTTTACCTCAGATAATTTCCACCTTCTATCCGATAACCCTACATATGAACAGTTCATACAATTTTTGAATAAAGCTGGCACGAAGTCAATACCAACTTACAAACAAATTTACAGGAGAAAATTTAGCAGAGGTTGGTGGGATAATGAATGTAGTCTTTCACTACAAAATAGAAAAAATGCCTACAAAACATATATAAAAACCCCAAATTCTTCAACATTTTTGACATACAAAAAGGCGGATGCGGAATTCAAAAAACTCACAAGAGATAAACAGAGAAATTCCTGGCGACTATTCTGTGGAAGTATCAATAAATCTACCCCGATTAAGGATATTTGGCATAAACTAGCTGTACTCAGCAATCGCAAAACAAGTAACCGCTTACCAGTCACAAAGGATGAATGGTGTGAAGAATTTATGGACACACTGGCGCCCCCATATGTCATTTTTAAAAATAGTTTAATCACTGACAGTAGAGAAGAAACGTCTGAAGAAAATTTTCAACTAATGAAAGAGTTTACTCTAGAAGAGCTCAATAACTCTTTAAAGAAGAACCCTAATACAGCACCAGGACTTGACAATATACATTACATCATGTTAAACAGACTTCCGAAGAAAATTAAAATGAGCTTATTAAAAATCTTAAATGATGTTTGGCAATCAAATGTAATACCTGACTCATGGAAGGAGTTCTGTGTTGTACCAATATTGAAACCAGATAAGGATCCCAATAACGCTTCCTCATATAGACCGATTTCGTTAAGTTCGTGTGTACTAAAGACGTTTGAAAGAATGGTAAAGGAACGAATGGAGTGGTGGTTAGAATCACAAGATAAATTGCCTGATTACCAGTTCGGTTTCCGTAAAGGTAAATCAACGATGGATTGCCTTCTAGAATTACATACTGACATACATACAGCTTTCACATCAGGGAAAAAAACAGTCGCTTTATTTTTAGACATAGCAAAGGCATACGACACTGTTCCGTTACACATACTCAATTAATAAAATGACAGACATGGGTTTCCCCATAAAATATATTGACAATATTATCAATCTGATCAGCGATAGAAAGATATCATAAAAAATATCAAATTCAATAATCATGAGTAGGGTGGCACAGATAGGTTTACCTCAAGGAGGTATTCTCAGTAGTTTATTATTTGCAATATTTTCTACTGATTTAAAAAAAATACTTACCTGAGAAAGTTTCAATCTTACAATTTGCCGATGATATTTGCCTATATACCTCAAATCAAGATATTAATAAATGTGTCGAGTTACTGGACGAGACAGTAAGAGGGTTAAGGAGATGGGAGTTAGAGACAGGAATGACGATTTCAGCTTCTAAATCAGTTATATGCCGTTCACTAGAGAACGCACATTTCCCCTTTATGAGCGAATTGAATTAGCTGGAACTTTCTTCACAAGCGTTAATGTCGTGAGATTCTTAGGAATTTATTTCAACCGAAAACTAAATTGGAATCAACACATTTATGAAATCATAAAACGGTCGGAAAAAAAAATGAGCATATTAAAAATGATTAGCAATAACAGTAAATGGGGAGCAGATCCAAGCATATCTTTGTTATTCTATAGGAGCACAATAAAATCCATATTCGATTACGGAGTCACATTATACGGTGAGGCCCCTAATACACCTTTGCATAAGTTAGATATGATTCATAATAGGTGCATAAGAATTTGTTTAGGAGCTCTTAATTCCACCCCTATCGATGCCTTATTAAACGAAGCCAGCGAACCACCCCTAAAACTAAGAAGACAGCTACTAACCGACAGAATCTTTTTTAAAACATACGCTAACAATCAGAATTGCTACAGTAAAATAGTTAACCTATGCATTCTTATCTTAAGTAAAGCTTATTGGGAGAAAAATAAATATACACCATTAGTTTTCAATAGTTTTATAAAATATCAAAATTCATTACGTGATATATATTCAAATAAAATGCTACCTCAATATCAATTAAAATACGAGATGCTATTACAAAAATTCAATATAGAAATAGAAGTCGGTAACCCATTGTCTCATTCAATGATTGCCTCTACTACTAAAACGTCTGCAAGCAATGCTGCAATGGCCGCATCATATTCATATATATACCGATGGCTCAAATATTAATAATAATTCAGGTAGTGCGATTCATATTCCTAAATACAACCATAATGCACAGTATAAATTACCTACTGGTTGTTCTTCTCATACTGCTGAAATGTATGCCATATTGGAAGCCGTCAGATACATTAATAAATCCGCGGATCGTAATTTTGTTATTTTGACGGATTGTAAGAGTGCATTATTGTCACTGACTAATAGTATTAACAAAAACATCAGTAGCTTACAAATGGAGATCATGAAAAACCACTACATAGCGGTCAAAAATAAAAAAGTTTTAGTATTTCGGTGGATTAAGGGTCACGCGGGAATCCCAGGCAACGAGGTAGTAGATGGACTGGCTAAATCTGCCACCACAGCTGGGCAACAAGTTGACTTTCAGATACCATTCAAAGATTTTTACAAAACCATTAAATTAAATACATTCGAAATTTGGCAACAGTTATATCAGGAAAACCCCACTGGACAATTTTACAAAACCATATTTCCCAAAATTATTCGAAAACCTTGGTTCGCGGAAACAAATTTTAGCAAAAACGTGGTAAAAACATATATTAGATTAAGGACAAATCACGGGATCTGCAACACTTACCTTCATAAAATAGGCGTATCAGAATCTCCGCAATGTGACAAATGTGGTGATAGGGAGACCCTAAAACACATATTATTGGTGTGCCCAGCATACAAAACTCAAAGAGAAAAGATGATTTTTGAAATAAATAATAATCAGAATATTAGTTATGAAAATTTATTAAAATTTACGAACAATAAAAAAATTTTCAGTATAAATAAATATTTACAATCGATTAACAAAAGAATTTGATAATTGTAATAGTTCAGTAATTGGTAATTGTAATTTGGTAATTTTAATTGGTAGTTGTAATTTGGTGGTTGTAATAGTTTTCACTAATAAGACATAATATATAAAATGGCTGTATGGTGTATGCCAATGCCATCCATTCATGGAAAAAAAAAAAAAAAAAAAAAAAAAAAAAAAAAAAAAAAAAAAAAAAAATGTACATCTCTCCCTCAGGATGATGAATATTATCTTTTTATTTACCATCTCGCATACATTTATCATCTATCGGTCTTATTATATTCATACCTGTGAAACTGTAGGAATGTTGCATGTGCGTATATTGTATGTTATACAATAACTGACCTTAACTATTTCCGTATATCTCGCCATTTTGTTTTATACATTATCTTTCTTACTACCAAACTTTCGTTTTGGCACTTCCTTAGTTTATTTTCTTTTTTTAATAAATAAATTCTTTATTATTTTGGGACATATCCCTTTAGAATAAAATATACAGAATATACAGAGTTTTAGAGTTAATTAAATACATATAAACGAGTTAATAATTACTGATATAAAATAGACATATTTAAATGAGAACAAAGCAACAACGACAAAATGAAAAACAAAAAAAAACTTATTTACAATTCTATTGAGCCTGGATATTCATTAAGTGATTAGATATGCGGGATTTTAAGGAAGAGAGTTGGAGTGACGGATAGAAGGAGGGATAGAATTCCATAGGATAGAGAATCCAATGAGAAGGATCTGTCGAAATGTGCAGTTCGGTGGGCCGTACTGTATAAATCTGAAGGCCTGGAGCGGGGATGGACAGAGGATTTTCAATTGTTGGAGGTCAAAAATGTATGATGGACGGCGGGATCCGATAATTTGGTAAAGGAATGACGCAAGGAAATACTTGCGACGATTGCCACTTCTACTCGCCATAAAATTGGGACACGGTGGTGTACTTAGTGAACCCAAGATGAATCGGACAAAGCAATTAATTAAGCGTTTTATTTTTACCTCGAGATCCCCAAGAACACCATCGTATACCATACAGCAATAGTCGAAGTTGGGAAATATTAGAGAGGTAACGAGGTGTTTTCGGGTTCCATGCGGGAATAGGTGAGGGAGGGAATACAGTCGCTTTTAGGTTGAAAAGGTACGACGGAAGATTTCGGAAATATGATTTTTGAAGGATAGATTTTGAAGGTTACTCCCAGATTTCTGACAGTCGGGTGGAACTTTATAGGATTACTATTTAGGTACATTGTTGGAGTACGTGGTACAGTTTTCAGAAGGTGGTGGGATCCTAAAACAATTTATTTTTTATTTATTTATTGTTTAAATGCATCTACCCACTAAGGGTCATTAGCATATTACAATTTACATACATTATGTGGTCAATATAACATTAGTTTTGTTTTTTTCTCTTTGACATTGTTAATAAACTATATATGATTATACACTCCACATTTTTTTAAGAACTTGAATAACCTAACTCTGTCCTCAGTAACCAAGAGAGAGGTCTAGCCTGTTACTTGTCCACTGTCAGCGGACTCTTGCAAGTCCTGGAGGTCGGAGGGTAGAGTCCCTTCAGGAGGTAAGTATGGGTAATGGCGGTATGGCCGCAGGGTAGTCTGGCTAGGAAGACTTCTTCATGGCGGTTTCTTCTCTCAGACCATCTAGAAATACCTTTTGAATTTGTATTCACATCACCGTCGAACTTTATTGTAATCGGGAAGTGATCGCTTCCATTCAAGGTATCTTTGACTCGCCAATGAACTTTGTAAAGGAGTTTTACGTCTACAAATGACAAATCAATAGCGGAAAGAGCGCCATTAGCGCAGAAATAAGTCGGGGAGCCATCGTTAACTAATACTAAAAAGTTATTGTTATCCATAAAAAGTTTCTATTTCCTTCCCTCTATTTTGGTAGTCGGATAGAGTGGAGCCCCACAGTGTGCTGTGTCCGTTCAGATCTCCAACAAGGATGATAGGTCTTGGAAGTTGATCAACTATTAATTGTAGGTCGCTGCATGTGAAATTTCGATTTGGTGGTATGTAAATATTGCAGATTGTAATGGGTTCTGGTCTGTATATTTTAGCGACTACAACTTCTGAAGATCATTTGATGTTAATTGGTTCTGAAAATACATCTGTTTTTACCATTATTGCTACTCCTTCCCAGGCATGCTTACTATCAGTTCTATCTTTTCGATAAATATTAAAGTTTTTTAAATTTACTGCCTGCGATTCTAAAAAATGTGTCTCTTGTAAACAAAAACAAATAGGATTTTCTTCGGAAAAAAGTATTCTAAAATATTCATAATGTTTGTAGAAACCATTGCAGTTCCACTGCACAATTACCGAGTTCTTACTATTAATTGTCATAAACTAAAATTTTATAAAATTAGTTGATCTTTAAGAGTCTCTCCATCGATTAGTTGTCAGTACTTTCATCGGTGTTTATCGCACTTTCTATTGTGTCCCACTGTTTTTTTAACAATTTAGATATTTTTAATTTTGTACGGCGATCATGTATTAGTGATTTAGTATCCGTCAGCATGGCCCTAAGGCCTTTTGTATTACTAGTAAATTCGCCAACTAATGCCCCAACGTTTTTATTGGTAGACGATAGTTCAATAATTTTGGTCATCTCATCAAAAGATATTGGATATTTCTCGCTATTTTCTTCGATAACCTTTCGGGCGCCTTCAAAGTTACTCGTAGAATTGCTCTCAGACTTTTTTAATTTCTTTGTTTTTTTACTGAGACTTTGGATAGCTACCATGGGTGGAAATTCATTTAAATCAATCGTATTTTCGAAATCTTCTTGGGGATCCAACGTTAGGTTTAACTCAGTTGTGGATACAGCTGAAGGAGTAGTGGTGGAATGACACCGTTTGACGCCAGAAACCACAGTAGGTACCAATATCAAGTTATTACTATCGATTCCAACTGTTGTTTCGGTAAGTTGTTTCCCTGTAACAATACCTTCAGTTATAACCTGGCTCCCGGGGAGCTTCTTCACTGTGATAGCGTTGTCATGGCGACTGGCTGGCGTTGGCTCTACGGTGAAATTCCTATTGGGAATAATATCGTTTGGCGTATCTAATATAAAATTATTGATGTTTTCTTTTTTAATAACGCTGTTTGTTTCATTATTAAAATTAATTAGTTCATTTTCTTTTTGGTTGATTTGAGACTCAGGGATATCACCGTTATTTTCGCACTCAGGGCAATCAGTAGAAATGTGGCCCGGTTGGTTACAAATAAAACAAGTGACAATGTCCTCACTGAAAAAAATTCGGTAAGGAACACTGTCATGCTTTGTTAGTAATGACGATGGGAGCTTGCTTAGGTCTTCAGGTGGAATATAGACCTGTCGTCTAAAACTTAGTACGTGGGCTAATCTTGGATCTTGGTACCCGGCTCTGAGAAAATGTATGGCTGATACTAATTTTAAGCCTAGGCTTTCAAGTTCTTTTTCTATAGTTTCGTGCGGTATGGATGGACATGCATTCGAAATTATTATTCGTTTGGCGGGGTTCACTAGGCGCTTTATGTTAATTTCTTTATCATCAATGACTATAGATTTATGGTTCTTTAAAATACTATCGACAGCTTCTTTGTTGCTAAAATGGATACAAAATCGGGAGTTTGAGATTCTGGATGTATAGCGGATAAATTTAGGATCGATTAGGGATGCAATTTTCAGAACGTATTCTTTTTGTTTGATGCCTGGATGGGTGTGTAAGATGATTGCATTTTCACGTTTGGAAAATCTTTCGGTAGAGGTAGCTTTAGCGTAACTTGTTTCGATAGGGTTAAGGTTATATGTTCCGTTACTATTTTTTGGCTTATTTTCCATTACTTTTTCATTTCGGTTTACTGGTCTCATATCGTTAAGGGAAACTGAAGACGTATTGGTTTTTTCTAACATGGCTACAGAGCCAAAAGCTCTGAGCACCTATAAAGGCGTTTAGTTGCCCAACTTCTGATGAGTTCATCAACTTCTAATGTATAATTGGAACACGCGCCCTCAAATAGTCCAAATCGCATAAAATAATAAATATATTTTCACAAAACACTTTAAAATAATAAAAAACTTTCAGACTGACCTGAAGTGTGACTGTTCACATGGGTCCCAAACAGCTGTCCCCCTAAAACAATTGTTTTAGTTTTTTCAGCATTTATTTTAACTTATTGACTACAGCTGGTAATAGGTTGGAAAGTTATATTTGGAAATCGTCAGCACAGAGGTGGTATTTAGAGTGATGGATATGGAGAGGGAGGTCATTAATGTAGATAGCGATATGTTAAACAACTGAAGACATTAAAAAGTCAGCTTATCTGCTGATACGGCAACGTTTTCTACGAATTAAACGGTGAACCAGAAGAGCCATTTTAATCAGTTAATTTTGCACATTTTTAAGATTGTCTCAAAAACTGCTCTAATGATGGAGTTTTTGTTGACCGTTGAGAAATTAGATGAGGAAGATGGTTAGGGGTACGGTCATTAAATATAAACACACATGTAAAACAAGTGCTAAGGGATCACTTGTAGCTGGGTGGTTAGCATAACAGCCTCCTATGCCAAAGGTAACGCGTTCAAACCCGCAGGTGGTCCTAGGATTTTTTAATGGGAGTAAAAAATTCTTAGTTATGTCGTCCTTCGGAGGGGACGTTAAAAGGTGGTCCCGAACATGTGCGATGCCAATAGATTATTTAATATTGGGTTGATGCAAAATTAATGCAGGTTTCCTCTATTGCAATATCTTAATTCCAATTGTGTAAACAAAGCTAATCCTAACATTGATCATTATTATACCAAAACAAACCTTATCTAATACCCTCTCTTTCACCATGAATTTGTTTAGTAAAATCGTTTTGTTCAGTGTGTTCAAAGGTCTTGAATCGAAAATTTCAAAGTGCGATTTTCATCAAATTTATTTTTACGAATTTAAATTAGGGCGCAGCGCTGCGCAAACGGCTCGTAATATTAATGAAGTGTGGGGTCAGGGGGCTATTAATGAGTGCACGGTGCAGCGTTGGTTCCAGAAGTTTCCCAGAGGAGATTTCGACCTCGAAGACAAGGAAGGTCGGGGCCGTCATCTTGCTCTGGACAACGACCAGCTGAGGTCAAAAGTGGAAGAAGACCCAACCAAAACCACACGAGAAATGGCGGCGGAACTCGGAATTCAAAAATTGCAACGTCTTTGCCCAGCATTGATGAATCGGAAGGGGCCGATCCTGCTCCACGATAACGCCAGACCACACGTTGCACAACCAACGCTTCGACGACTGCACGAGTTGGGCTACGAAGTTCTCCAACATCCGCCTTATTCACCTGACCTCTATCCTACAGACTTCCACTTTTTCAGGCATCTGGACAACTTTTTGAGGGAGAAAAATTTTCAAAACCAGGACGACATTGAAAATTCTTTTCGTGATTTCATTGAGTCCAGGGATTCGGATTTTTTTTCTGGTGGAATAAGAAAGCTTGTTGAACGTTGGCAAAAGTGCATTGATTCAGATGGAAATTATTTTGATTAAATATATATGGTTAAAGTAAAGATATGGCGTATTTACAATACCTACTAAAAACCTGCATTAATTTTGCATCAACCCAATAAAACACTTGTTTCTATTAAAATCCAATGTAAATAATTCTTTAACAATTTATTTTGTTTCTAAATTTAGTTAAAAATTCGTAAATTGATATAAATGACCGATGTAAGTGAAAGTCATATTTTGCGCGCACCTGATTTTTCAAGAATATTTTTGAACCTGCCTTGGTTTTATTTGTCCCACACTTCTTTTAAATTCTTGAAAAAGTAAACTATTAAAACAAACATTTCCCCAAAACTGAAAATTTGTTTGAGAACATGTAAAGACTAAGTGCGGCGGTAGCGAATACCGTAAACTTATGTATTCATAATAAAATCTCGGGCGTATATTATCACTAAGCTCGAAAATTGAGACGTTGATTTCCAAAAAGTACTAAGAAACATTTTTTACGAAATTGATATTATGACATAGTTGTATTCTTTTAGTTTTCTCTAAATCCTTCTTTAAATTCAATTTATCGAATGAACACTCAAGTCCTTTAAAAACGCTATTTAGAAATTAAATTATTTTCTAAATGTACCAATTACACATTTAGTATCGTTCCAAATCGTACTAAAACATATCATTTCGTAATTTTGATATGGTATTATTAATATAGTAAAAAAAACAATTCTAGATTTCAATGCGAAAAGAATCAAATTACCTTGTTTAATAATATAGTAATGAGAGTTGGCTATATAGTACCTTTTGGAAATCAACATCTCAATTGTTGAAGAAAAAAGTGATACTTTAAAATAAACAATTTCCTCTTCATTTATGGGTATTCTAATGATTGTTGGGTAAACTAAAAACCTTATCAGTGATTCTGTTATTATTCGCGAGTTTAATACCCCGAACCTGCGTAAATTATGTTGTAAATGCTCGCCCTTTTGTGACTACAACAATTAAAAATCTGGTGCACGCAACACATGACTTTCCCTTACCTCAGTTATTTATATCAATTAAGGATGTTTTTAACAAATTTAAAAACGAAAATAAGGATTATTTACATTTGATTTAAATAGAAACATGTGTTTTTTTAAATAATCTATTATATTATTATCTACGACAAGCGGTTAGTTTTATCGGCTTTTCATCACTGTCCGTTATCTTTTACCATAGTATGTATCAGATAATATTTTATCTAAAATCTTGAGCATCCCAACGGTATATTATACATGTATATTGCTGTTCTTATGTTCAAAAAAAAATTGCTTGATAAAATATTTTTGCAGTTATCTCCTTTAGTCGAATATTCCTTCAACTTATATATTTACCTGTTTTTTAGCAATGCTAATCAGATGATATGGCCAATTTCATAAAAACTACAAAATAAAGGTACTTTAGAGGAAGCAATTTTGAAATATCGGCATTTAAGCCCTGTCAGACTATTTCAATCAGGATGAAACCTACATAATTAATATTAATAAGTCCGTCCAATTTTACACCGATATAGGGATTTTAATGAAAATCGTTAGAGCCGTTTTTGAGAAAATCGTAAGTAGTTGCAAAATGCATGGTATAAAGTGGCTCTTCTGGTTTACTGATTTTGGTGAAAAAGTTGCTGTAACATCTCGGGCTCATCGTTATCTTGAATATAAAATTTCAGTTTCATAGGACTTTTCGTTTTTGCGCTGGACTTACCAACCACACACAGCCAGACAGACACACAGACCTTTTTGCGGGACTTGGTCATTTGGAATCTGGGGACCCTAAATCGTGTATTACCGTTGAAAACTAGTATTCGATTATTTTTACGATCGCAATACTTTCCCTTACTCTATATTCCATATATAGGTAAGTGAAAGTAAAAATAGTGAGAAGCTCCTATGCCCAAAGTCCCGGATTCAAACCCGCAGGTGGCCCTAGGATTTTTTAATGGAAGTAAAAAATCCTTGTCATGCCGTCCTTCGGAGGGGACGTTAAAAGGTGGTCCCGAGCCTATGCAATGTCAGGTACTCGTTGATGATCTCTTTCCTTAAAAAAACCTGGGTAGGCAAAATAAGGGACTGTAGGACTCCTAATAGCCAAACAAACGAAATTGTGAGAAGCTCTCAAACTAATTTGAATGTGTTTGGCCAAAAATTCCTTTCCTAAATCTTCATGGTTATATCTTCAAAAACTTTAGCTCTGTTATCTTTAGAAAGATGAAAAAGACCTTATTCCCTATGGATTGCAGTTCTATACAATTTCGAAGTATCCGAAAAAATTCTTCTGTGTTATTGTTTGCTGCGACTATAGGCATTAACTGCGGGATCAGATCTTAACAAAACGTTTTTAAGAAGGCTCCATCCATTTATCGATTAAAAAACTTAAAATATAACCAAAACAATATAAATACGTAGATAATATTGTAAAAGCTCACCGGTTCGAAATAACACGAAAAACGAAGTGTGAAATTCATTAGTTGTAGTACGTGACTATTTAGAAATTAAGAACATTAATTTTAATAAAAATAAGGTTGGGAATTTTTAGGAAATGAGATTCATAATCAATGGTATATTTAAGTCATCTTAACCGCGATAGTAATTTATTTCTATTCTTAGCATAATGTTTGCGAATAATCATTCAAGGTTGCGAAGACACCTGTATCTTTGCCCATCACTTACGAATTTTTCTAATGTTTATTATTTATCTTAAAAATTTATTAAACAACGTAATTAGTGGATTATATTTCGTTAAAATTGAAATGCAAAGAGTTTTTTTAAACTCTGGGGATGATAAAAATATATTATATATATATATAGTGTTAGTCAAATAATTTTCTAAATAATAATTATGCAATCCTTCACAGACCTCTTCCTTCCAAGTCAAATCCGGGCTTTCTTCAACAGAGAATTTCATTACTCTCATTCCCATTGGCGCTCTACGTAAGTCTAGATATTTTTCTTCTGAATGACAAAGTACGATCTTTTATTTTTAAAAATAACATTATAAATATATATAGTTATAAAATTAAATGAAACAAGGATTGAATTTGAGTTACACATTTACAGAATCGTTGGATGACAGTGTCATTTATGTATCATTAGAATTCATCATAATTTAACTTATAAATATAATGATTTTTCCAATCAGTAAAAATCTACAATAAAGACAATGTTTTGATGGTTCAAGGGAAAATGGCGTCATTCGCAACGTGATGATTTTTTAAGGCTTCATCTGATCAATTAAAGGAGAAAGAAATTGGCTTGTATTACACGTTTTATTAAAAGCTAAGGGTTGATAACATAAGTTCGGAGTTTTACATTTTAAAATACCTAAGTTCATTTTCCACCAGCCATAGTCGGTTAAAGAAAAAAACTATATACTTGAAAAAAAATTTTGATTTTTTATATTATTTCTTTATTGGTGTCTTTTATTAAAATTAAACAATTCTGGCTTAGAATATGTTCCTTGTGATACTTAAAAGTTCCCAAATCCTGGTTAAGGCCTTTGTAAACTCAATTATAAAAGTAAAAGTTTGTATTTAAAAAAAAAAATCATACAAATCAGCAAATAAAAACATTTAGGTTTCTATATTAATAATATTAGAGAAATAAACTCAATAAAATAACATTTCAATTTGACGATGAGAAAAAGTATGCCTAAAGAAAATCTTAATTAAGTTGTATACTCATACCTTGAGCATTGACTAGTTTAAAGCATATTTCTTTCATATGATTTTTAATGTATATTTGTTACAAAAAGTATAAAGAAATAGTGTGGATTTAGAGATTGCTGTTTTTAAATTGAAATTCAGCATTTTGCTGTGACTGATTTAATTTATTATATCACTATTAATTGAAATAGTTTCTCTTGTAGTTTACTGTTGTGTAGTGGCTAGCATAATAGCCCTATAAGCCCAAGATCACGGTTTCAAACCTGGCAGATGGCTCTCATATCTTATGAAGGGGTTAAAAAATCTTTGGTTATATCGCCTTCCCTCCTCCCTTCCTTCCCCCTAGTGGGCGTAAAATAGTGGTCCTGAGCTTGTGAGACCTCTTTTCTAATTAAACCTGGATAGAAAAAATTTAGGTCTCCCACTGCAGCATCATCTAATAAGCCAAAGAAGAATAAAGTGACATTAAATGAATATACAAAGTAGTTTCATTGGTAGCAGTCTGTGACTTGTGAGCATTTTGATATTGTTAGGGATTTGTGAGGCATGTATACCCCTTTAGGAAGGATAGTTTGGGAGCTTCCCTAAATTGTATTTGTTTTTTTTAAGTTGTCATTATTTGTTTATTGTGCAGGGCTCTGGATGGTTGTGTCTCTTTTCCATCTGATTTGAAAGATACTTATCTATATAAAAGGAGAAGTTTTTTGGATGTATTTCATTTCATTGATCATAATCCCTGACTAACTTCTCTTTCCCGTACTTCCATCATAATAAATCTATGTATTTAAATACTTTGCAGATCCTCTAATAAGAAAAAATATAGGGGCCTTCTAAAACTTCAACTTTTTCTATTAGCCATCCTATATTTAATTTTACTATTATTATCCCTCTCGTCATCTCTCTTATTCATACTGCCTATAAAATTATAATTAAAGATCATACATCTGAAAACCAGATAGCTTTTATAGTTTTTTTAATTGTTTATTTGTTTATTTATTTAACGTCACTTTATGCTACTATGGCTAATCGGACGATGCTACAGTGGGAGTCCTAAATTTTGCCTATCCAGGTTTTATTAGGATAGGGATCTTTAACGAGTACCTGACATCGCACAGGCTCGGGACCACCTTTTAACGTCCCCTCCGAAGGACGGCGTAACTAAGGATTTTTTTACTCCCATTACAAAATCCTAGGTCCACCTGCGGGTTTGAACCCGTGACCTTTAGCATGAGAGGCTGTTACGCTAACCACCCAGCTACAAGTGATCCCGTTTTTTTAATTGTTATATTCATATTTTCAAAAGATTTTAAAAAATGTATTTTTGCCTTTCAGATTACTCCTGTGCTCTAGTAGCGGACATCTTACTGCAGGGCCACTTATATATCACGCGGAACTACTTTGCTTTTTATTCCAATGTATTCGGTTACGTCACTAAGGTAAGTTAAAATGTCAAAGCTTAGAATAATTGTTGCGAATAATATTTCATTACTAAATCTTTTCCTGCCAATTAGTCTTTAAGTTGATATTTGAAATCAATCTAAAGTAGTGATTCCCTCTTGTTGATATGGAAATGATAAATAATATACTAATACTCCTAAACTTCTCTAAAACTATGACTCCTTGGTCCATAAGGAGTCATAGTTTCTTCTCTTTTTCAACAAATAAAACCTCTGCCATTATCCAAAAGTGCTGTCTATTTTTCAACGTTTTCTACTTGAGGAGCAAAGAAGTTAAGGTTTGATTATGATAACATAATCAAACCTTAACTTCTTTTTTTCAGTAGTAGCCCAAATTTTAAACTCTCATGTTATTTTAAAACATATGTTTCCAATAAAAACTCCAAATCAAAATTTTTCTTAGGGGCAATACTCTTCCTTAGATTGTTTTTCATATATAGGTATGCGAAAGTAAAATGATATGTAATCAAATTCAATTATAAGTAACAATAGGTTTATCCATCTTAGTTTTTACAAAAAGTATTTATATTATTAAGTATTTAGTATTTATTTTTAGTAATTCATCTAAAACCTGATAGCACACTCTCTTTGAACCATATGTTAATGTCTATTTAGGTTATTTAATTTTTACTAAAGTATTTTTAATGTTTTTATATTTTATTATCTTTGACAAAAATCAGATTTATGGAGAAAAAAAGATCTGCTTTTATAAAAACTTTACTCGTTCATGATGAGTTTGTTTTCATAAAAAAGTACACTCTCATATCGTAAAACATTTTACTCTGTTATTTTATTTCTACTGTGAGCAATTATTATTAGTGTAATTCCACTTACATAAGTGAAGTCCTGTTTCTATCTTAACCTATTATAAGAAACTATTTTTATCTGTCCTGGTTACTCTATATATTTATACTTTTATGCAAAGGTGTGAAAAAAAGTCCTTTAATTTTGTTGGCTTGAGACATTTTTTTAATATTGTATTTTTTAATTAATTAAAAATTATATTTAAGAGTCTTTGTGAGCATTACTATACAAAAAATTTAGTTTTTGAATGAGTTACAATTGGAAAAAATAAATAAAAATAAGGTGATGCCTTTCACAAAAAATATAATTTTAATTGTTATCATCCACATTATGTAAAGTTTAATTCAAATTTTGCTTCTTGAAAAAAAAAATAAGAATCTTCTGAAAATGGGTTCTTCATTAACTGCTGTTGTGTTCTTCATTTTGTTAATAGCCGGCCATTTGATACCTCTTTATTTTAAAAATTGTGTATAAGCCATTAGGTTACATTAAAAACCATAGTTCTTCAGCAGCTGAATACTAAACATACTGGACTTGTCAGCAACTAATTATTTCTGTTCTAAAAAATGGTGATGTGATGAAAAATACTTTCCTGTAATTTTATTTCCCATCAAGTTATGAACTATGAAATAAAAAAAACTTGTTGAATAAATTAAATCTGTGAAAGATAAGATACACAATTTAATTAAGTAATATTATTATAACGTATTTCTTATTATTTTAATAATTCTATTCTGTGATATTGATACTTTTTGTGCATGAATATTTAGATTTTGATGTTCTTTAATTCTACAAGTTTAATTAGAATAATATATCTTCATTAATTTCATGTATTTTGGTTTCAGCTTCTCATACCGACATCAACAGTACTAAAAGTCACAAAAGAAAAGACAGCGTACATAATACCGAATGCTGTAGGTATCACTACTGAGGATGACAAGCATGTTTTTGGCTCTCTTCTTTCTAGGGACAGTACATACAAGCTTATGGTGCAAGTGTGGAACGCCGCTCTTGCCCCCACTCCTTGCAACACGCTCACGAAACCGGATGTATGTTACATAATTAATTATAAAATTGAGTTTTAATTATAAATAAGTTAATTTTCATATAATTAATTATTATTCTTTGATGTATATCATGTATCTCAGTTATCAATCATGTTTCATATGTTTGGATTTAAGTCTAATATGCTCAATGAACCATGAATAGCAAGGTTACTAAGAAAGCATAGGAAGAATTATAGGGAATTATTCAATGAATATATATATGTATATTAGATAGAAGTAAATCACAAACAGCAAGAATTAATAATAATATGAATAAATTATTTAATAAGGACATGTATAATAGTAAAAATTGTAGTAATATTATGGCGAAAAATAGAAATTTATAAGGATCAAAAATAACTATAAAATGTTAGTTAGGAAAACCCTTAATGAAGGTGTTTAGGGTTAAGCTACATTGTAAGTAGAAACGTTGATTTCTCCATTAATATTTTTTTTTGCTCTATAAAAATATTTTAAAAACATAAAAACTAAAATACTGTCTTTGTTCAGTTAAAAAAAAAACATAATTTGATTGACTTTGAGAAATCCTTTTGATTAGTCCTTGCTAATATTGTGAGTAGCGCTTGTTAATATATATATATATTTTTTTTTTTTTTTTTTTTTTTAAGATTATTCATTCTTATTAAAATGGTTTTACAAAAATATTTTTATATTGTTAGTGTATTGAAGAAAGGTTAAAAGAAGAGCTGGAAGAACCAATGATACCTGACGAAGAGTCCAGTCTCTCTGGGAGTGAGTCCAACTTAGAATCTAAGTTAACTAGTACCACTGTAGACACTCCAGGAAAGGGAAACACACAGAAAATGGGTACATACATTTTTTTTTTGTTTTATTTTGTTTAATTGCTAATATTGAAAATAATGAATTCGGCTGAAGAAGACAAACAAATATTAGGTTTCATAAATAGTGTATAAAATAAGCAAAGTAATTTAACGTAATAAACTAAAAAAAATTAAAATTATATCCCATACTGAATTGGTTTGTGTGTTACTTGCTGTTCTGTCCAGGCTATTTTTGACCCTTTTTAGTTTAATCATGTTCTTTTTTTTCCTTGGAACAAAATTAGTTACAACATAGTTTATGTATTTCCATTAGCTAACGAATATTACAAATAATTTCAACTGCTCTATAGAATTATGTTGCTCTAACATTTATGTTGTGATTAAAACAATTGTTTATTTATTTATTTTTTATTATTTTTTTTTTTTTTTTGAGGAATTCAAAATGTATTAATAATTTAATTCTTGAATAGTTTTATATATTAATTATATAATCATATTACAACTAAATTAAATTATTTTGATAATTTCAAAATAGTTCTTGGAAAAAAAACATGATTTTTTTTTTTTAACTGAACAATTAGGATTCAGATTCAAAATATAGTTTCATGAACAATGGCCTTCAAATAAAATGAACTTTAATACAGAATAATTGTTAAAATAAAAATTATTAAATAACAACTAGCCCATAATGATATTGATTCAAGGGCTTATTTGGCAATAAGTAGTGCTTCCCTCATAGAGCAAGGATGTTAATAAGAATGTGTTGTTAAATTTGTATTCATAAATACACATTAACTTTTCTGAGATCTCAAATTTGGTTTTCAACTTTGCTTGTTCAGTCTATACTGTCAAAGTTTTATTCTTAGTGTAGGATGAATATTTTTGGGTTGTTTCCGATTTCATTGAAACCGGGATTGTTTCTCAGGTGTTCTTGATGCTGTTAAATTGGTATTAGTTTTCATGAAACTATGTTGTGTATTATTCAAAAATAATATTGCGACCTTTATTCATCCTATTTTGTAAATAAAGAGTAAAGCATTAAACTTTAACTTTAAATGACACAATATTGCAATCAAATTAACATGTTTTGTCTACTATCTTCCTCAAGTAATTACATTCACTTTTATCTTAATAAAGTCTTGCATATTTGATTAGTGATGTTTAGGAAATTAAGTTTTATCATTTTATATTTATGACTTCTAATTGATTAACCTTTCTTGTCATCTGTAATAATAATTATTACTAATATTGTATGATCAACCTCAGCAATGATTTAAATTAAACGTCTCTTAATGCATACTTTGAGATTAAACTAAAATATCTATTCATAAACCATTCATTTCTTTTTACTCATTACCACATTCATGGTCCTATTTAATTTACCTTATTTACCATTTAATATAACTATCTAATTTGAATATATTGTTATAATCATTATGAAGAATTAATTATCAATTTGAAATTAAACCTTATACAATTGATGTTTTATTTTATAGTATATCAAGATCAAAGGAAGATTACTCCTAAAATGTTTTTCAGAAAATACTATTCATGTTTTACATTTTCTTAAAAACCTTATTGAAGTTGTTATTGTATTTAATTTCTCTAATATGACTCCAGTTTTAAGCTGATCCTCAATTTCTACTTGAAGGATTTAAAATTGTTGGCGTTATGACTTTCTATATTTTTAATCATATATTATACTTTGTTAATGACTTAATTACATTGTTACTTCTTTCTTATGTATCACTTAGATTACCTTAAATTTTAAAACAAAATAAGTTTAAAATATCATAACACCACCTGCAATTGATTTCTTACACCATTTCGCTTGTCATATGTGTCAAACATATTGTGCAGAAATATTGAACAGTTTTCTTGATTCAATTGCAGTTGAGAATGAAAGTTTTTAATCAAGTTCATAGTTTAATAAATAGTTTTTGTTAAAATAAATGATGAAATAAAATGGTTTTATTCCTCAAAAAATGCAATATTATTATCTTTTTTTTTTTTTTTTAAATAAATAAAATACTGAGTTAGACTTACTAAATTAATCAAGCACTTGTGGGCATGGGAATAGGTACAGGGAGTCTAAGTCCCTATAAAGATTGTTGAGACAAGTAAAAATAATAAAAATAAAATATAAAAATGTATAGAATTAGAATAAAAAGTGTGGTTAGAGAGTTTTTAGTTCTATATAGTGTTTTTTAGCACATACTTTGTTTTTAATTTTATATTTATTTAGACTGTGTTTGAAAAAAATAATTTATCTTTTTGGCCCTCCTCTCTTCCCTACCATTTTTATGAAAATGTTGACGATACCCATGCTCTTGAAATAAGATAACTTCTGAGTAACAGTTGCTACAACTAGGAATTGCAGGTCTCTATGGCAGCAATTCTTAAATAATTAAAGAGCCATGTTAGCTATCATATTTTACATTGAACTGGACATTTTGGGTTTTTTTTTTCCTCCTTTCAATCTTGATATACAGTGTATTAACATTTCTTTTCTTCTTTTTTTTACATAACAAATTGATCTGTTTTTTCTTGTTTTTCAAGTATATTTTCTTTTTGACTCTTGGGTCATTTCATTTTTTAGTTATCATAACATTTTCCATAAGGAATTAAAAAAAAATTTTAATTTTTGTTTGTACATTTACCCATTACTGTGTTACAGGAATGTCCCTTTTACCGGAATAGTTGCTAGATGAAGATTAGCAAATTTATTTTTAAATATTCACTAGTTTAAATTATTAGTATTTTATTCATCCTAATTTACTTCATAGCATTACTAAAAATAACTGCTTATAAAAAGACTAAACCTTTCTGCATGTTTAGCAAGCCAGTAAACATAACAAGTATTGTATGAAATAATATTGAAAGTGAAATATAGGGATTAATTTTATGAAATAATGCATTTTGGTTGCTCAAATTAAAGTGTTTTGCATGAATCTGTAAATATTGACTGTGAACGACTTTTTTATAAATTAATTTTACAATCATGATTATTTCTTGCATTATTAGTTTTTATGTTTTAAATTAGACATGTTTAGTTCTATGCATTTCATGATTATTAGCTTTTAATTTTTTTTTCCGATCCCTAATTAGCATTGGTTAATTGTAAATTATTACAGCCTTCATCTATTAATATGTCTATAAAAACCTACTCTATCGTCTAGTGTTGTCTCTCTGACTACGATTTCAGAAGTACAAGTAAAATCTAAAATGTTTAGATGTGGCAAAAGTTTAAATTAAACTGCATACATTTTTAGAATATTCAGTAAAAATTTAACTACCCTAAATTTATGGAACACGTTATTACAAAGTCTGGTGCCTGCAACACACGACTTTCACTTACCTTCATTGTTAAAACCAATTTAAATAGTTTATAAGAATTTTTAAATACACTTAGAGATAAAAATAAATTGTTAAATAATTAATAACATTGAATTTCAATAGAAAAATGTGTTTTATTTAATAATGTAATATATTATTATCTATGACAATCAGTTAGTTTTACCGGCTTTTCATCACTCTCCATTAACTTTTAAAATTTTGTGTATCATGTAATAATTTTTCTAAAATCTTTAGCTTTCCAACGGTATATTATATGTCTGTATTACTGTTTTTATGTTCAAATACACCAAAATTGATTTTTTTAAATGTTTGGCCTTTTTCCCTTTAGTTGGATATCGT
The DNA here is from genome assembly GCA_023052935.1 of Piezodorus guildinii. Lineage (NCBI taxonomy): Eukaryota > Metazoa > Arthropoda > Insecta > Hemiptera > Pentatomidae > Piezodorus > Piezodorus guildinii. The sequence goes on along the minus strand of CM041293.1, from coordinate 116,081,497 downwards.
ATTCATTCAAATTATATATTTGTCCATTTTTTATCCGTACTAAATACATGATATCATTATTTTGATAGATTCTACAAAATTAAAGGTACTTTAGATTTGAGGAAGAAAACTGAAAATATCGTCATTTAAGCCCTGTCAGACTTATTTCAATCAGAATGAAACCTACATGATATTATAGCCCATTAAATTTTACATCATTATAGGGAGTTTAATCAAAATCATTAGAGCCGTTTTTGAGAAAATCGTAAAAAGGTGGTAAGTACACACAGACCCGTAGACCTTTTGCAGGACTTGATGATCATTTGGAGTCAGAAAACCCTAAAACGTGTATTTCCGGTAAAAACTGGAATTCGAAAATTTTCATGATTGCAATACTTTCCCTTACTATATATTTCATATATAGATAAGTGAAAGTAACAATGTAATAAATTAAAATAATAATTGTGTTGATTGACTTCATTATTTTTCTTTATGAATGAATTTGCATGAATTTTGATTTTTATGTTGCTTTATAATGTATTTTATATTAAATTTGAATGTAAAACAAGTACTGACGCATGCATATGTCATATAACTTGGATCAATAGGTTTTGTTTATCAATTAAAGTTTTTTAATACAAGTCTGTGAATGGTCATTAGTTTAATGAATCCAGTAACAGTCTGTGGGCTGAGGGTATTAGAACACTAGTTGTTTTTAATAGTTTGAAAGACTTTTTAGAGCATGTTCCAATAGTGTCACGTCTTCTAGCTGGTCTCGACTCCTATTATATTTTCTGCATGATTTTATTCATTTAAATTTTTCTAGAATAGTATTATATGTACTTATATGAAGAAAATTAATGTGTTGGCAATTTTAAGAAGGCCAGAATATACAGAAAAGTGGGGAAAAAAGGGTAAGGGTGCTTTCAACCAAGTTTTTACTGTTAGCATTAGGTTTCTTATCTACTTCACATTTTATTATCCAAACCACATTACACAGTAATTTTCTCCTATACCTTAATGTTATAAAATAAATACTTTCATAAATCCTCTTTGGACAATGTAATTTAAACTTGTGCTGTGTTTTTCATGACACTATTAACATCGGATTTGGTTTAAAAAAGATTTTTTATTCAATATAAAATAATTGATTTTTTTAGCATTCAGTGTATGCAATAAATGGAAATTAAATATCTAGGTAGTATATCTAGTTCCTACTAAGTTTATCTTATTGATAATAAAAGATCACTACACTACAAGAACACTACTGCAAAGCAAATTATATCTACGAAAAACATTAAATCTACGAGAGAGTCATTAGTGAGTAAATCTTTTTGAAACAGTATTAGTATTGTAGAATATCATGAATTCACATTGATACCTTTGCTGGAATATATAGTGCCCACTTTGCCTTTTAGAAATTGCCAAGTTGTAACTCTATATGCATTTGCTGGTGCATTTATCTTATTTGCATGTTTGGTGGTTATAAAAAGTCTGATCTGGTGTTATTTTCATCTTAAAACATTTTTGAGTTCTACATTTGATTTTTTAAATTTCTATTGGCATTTTTTTTTTTAATTAATTGTATTATATTGTTTATAATTGTTCTTTTTCGGATTTTCTTTATGATAAATCATTATGTTTCTGATACATTAATGTAGCCATTGAAAAATAAATATTTTTTGTAGATCATAGTTTGTACATAAAGATTAGAGGGTATATGTGAATTAAAGCTATTAAATTATTTATGGCCACACCATACTGTGCTGTTATTGTGAAATAATTGAAACTAGGCAGGAAAAACTTAATTTGTTTTAAGGCTGGGTAGAATCTTAATCATTAAATGTGCATTAAAGATATATTTCTATGTATAAATGTTTTTGCCTACAAATATCGTCTTTTCTAATTAATGTTGGGTATGAACTGATGTGGGTCACGTCCTATTTTTTTCTTTTTTCTTTCTTTTCAGTTCTCTTCTTAATTATTTGTTGTTTATCATTAATTATTTTTATAATAGTATTTTTATATTTATTACTTTTTATAGCTGATTAAATACATGAAAATATGTGAAAAATATAACAATGTTTAACTTCAAAGCAATAGTGTCTCCAAGAACCTTAGTCTTAAAGTTTAAAAATTTTTTTTTGTTCCATAATGTAAAGTGAAATGTCCTTATCTGGCAATCCTTATCTGGTGAATGACTTATCAATGTTATAACCCTGATAATTGTCTATATTTCAAATGTCAGCCAAGAGTGCAACTAGTAATTCACTAAAATGTCTACTTCAAAATTACAGTATAGAAAAAAACGTACTTCAAAGTTAGGTTTGGCAGGTATTAAATGTTATTATAATTGGTTTTATGTTAGTTTAAAGTTGTAAACTTATTTTTTTTAAATATATATATCAAATCATTTAATTGTTTTGATTTCCATTTTATAGCAGGCATTGAGGTGAAATCGTATCATGATATGTTTTCACAAACAACACCTGGTACTCGGGCACCATTTCTTACATTCCTTAGAAGTCTTCCAAGGCCCACTTTACTTCTCGTAATATCGACTGGCTTGCTGATTCTTCTGTTTGCCTCCGCCACCGTCCTACTCTACCGAATCGCCAGGCTTCAGCAACCTTATGATTTCTCATCTAGGTAATTCATAATTTATATATATGTATTATATATTTTTGTCTGATTAATTAAATTTACTTTTGAATGTCAGAAAATATATTGATGCATAATGGACTGATGGCTATTAAGCACTAGAAGAACGAACAACTCATTTGAACCTTTTCAAATCAGATTTATTAAATTTAATCTCATTTTTATGATTAATTAAAGTTTGATATAACAAATATTTCAGTTAGTGATGCAATATTGAGAATTCATATTTGTTTGCTTTTATGAATTGAAAGTAATAATGAACAGTGGAGGAGCTGAGTGAAAGTACATGTTATAAATGTGACAATTTAGGTATAGAACTTTTTGCTTAGAAGTAGAACTCTCTACTTCTTGCTTTATTATTCAAATGTTCCCGTACAATAGTTTTCAGAAGTTTCTAATTGAGTGATCCTATATAAAATAGAACAAAATATGAAATGGAAGTTTATGTAACATAAGATTTACTTCCACTTGCCCTAGAATTTTCCAATATGGTTAATAAACATAATGACATTTCCCATCTGAAGGGCTATTATTGGATTATTTCTCTTCACATCTTTTTCATGCCACCAGGTTCTTATCAGCATGAGTCTTTTGTAGGGCATTGCACATGATCTGCCATTCAAATTGCCATGTTGATAAGAATCTATTATATCATCGTGTATATTTAATTGTATTAATGATTAATTCTGATGTGTATATAAATAAATAAGTTTTTTTTTAAATGTAACTTTCTTTAATAAATTTCATTGATTTAATTATTATTATAATTTATCGTTTAGTCCAGTGAAAATAAAATTTTGGATTGGAAAAGGTAGAGTAATTTTGATGTTCAGTTATATGTTTCATATATATTTATTAACTTTAAAATTTTTAATCAACTTTTTACCTAAAATGCTCTGGAAGTAAATTACTGAGGAAAAACATTTTTTTTTTGTATTTTTAACATGGTTAACTTTATAGAATCTCAAAGACTATTCACGAGAAGAGCAGTACAACATACATAAAAATCAAAATTACTCCATATTTTGTGACCCAAATTCCTTTGGACTATTTACTGCTTTGAGATTAATATTTTATATCTCTACTTGATTTTTTTCTAGATCAATGAATGAAGTTCACGCCTACATTAATACCAATCTGGAACACATTTCCAAAGTGAGTATTTTAAAAATAATTATTATATCAATATTAAGCATCTACTAAAATTTCATATTACAATCATATTAATCTGTTTCTGATATAAAAGGGAAACTCACAACCTTTAAATCATGTTAGTTATGTTGTTCCTGGAATGTCTGCAATACTACACTAGATAATCACTCAATATTTAGCTCAGTATACCTAAATGTGTCTTATCCAGTCTCAGATTTCTGAGGTGTTTTAAGTGTTTCTGTTTCATAAAAAAAGATGTTTGAAAAAATAATTATTTTCTATTACCGCTATTGATATACTAAATAGCTTACCTATTAAAAGTAGGTATTATTTTTTTTTTCACTGGCGCGACTGGCTGTGTAGGCCCATGGTGTGGTTTATTCTGATGGGAGAATACACTCATGTTTCTCGATAAAAATTTATAGGGTCACTCCCTACGCCTATTTTTGTGAGTGGCCACCACAGTTGGCTGATGGGTCTCACATACCTGGGAGAGAGGCTGTTAGTGGATTGAATCCCCTTTAATGCTTGAAAAAGTCGGAATAGGATTCAAACTCATAACCTTTAGCATGAGAGACAAGCGCGCTAGCCACTCAGCCAAGGGCTCTCCCAAAAGTAGGTTTTGTAGACATGTTAATCTATTTAGCTACATAGAATAGAGATCTCTCTGAGTCACTCTTGTTTCTGAACTTAATTTAATTTATCAGATAATCCATGAAATAAGCTGGTAAGTACCCTACAAAGTTGTAATAAAAAATAGATGGCTCATAGAATATTTCAATGTATGAACCTGTTGGTTATCAGAACTGGTTTAATCTAAACTACCCTTCTCAATTTTAGACTGTTACAGGTTGAAATTGATGGGAAATAGGTCTAGTCTACTCTCAGTTTAGTTTACTCTAAGGTAAACCAGGGTAACTGTAAATTCTGTGTAAATGGAATATTCCTCTTTCATTCTAAGAAGAAGGGCGTCATCTAAGAAAGTTATGATTTGATATAAAATAGATATTTAGTGAATGAAAAAAGAGTCAAATTATCACACAATTGTGTTTGTGTTTGCAACCAGTCTCTCCTATGCTTACGAAAAATGTTTATTTTTTTGGTATTTCCTTCTTAAAAACTAAACACAATGAAAATCATTCATTTAGATATTTTTAAATGGTAAATAAAGAATCAATGGGTACAATCCACCTCTTTTTTTAACCACTAATGGCAATGGGTTACCCTTTAGGTAGCCAATTTATTCTAACCAGCAAGAACCTCCATAAAATAAAAGTCAACCACAGCCGAGGTCAGTATTATATTTGGGTACCTGAATCTTCAACAAACCACTGATATACCCAGGAGCAGTTTTTCTGGGTCCAACAGCAACACCTGTTCACTTTTTCGTGATGGTCAGTTTGAAATGAGAGGAGAGTTCCCCCATTCACCTTCCCTTGGTAAATCTGCCACTGCTACAAAATCCTAAGCCCGTCTAAATATAGAAACACTAAATGCCTGATCAGATTGAGAAGGGAAAAAGGGCAGGAGAGTGTGCTGTGATAGACTGTTAGTAAAGGATAACAAGTAAAAGATAATAAGAGGGTTGAAGTCTTAATAACAGTGGGGGGGAGGGGAAATGGTGCAATGTCAAATGATATCTATTAAGCGTTCTCTTTGATCCAAGAAGGGGTTTATCAAAGGGATATTCTCTTTGTAGGCTTAGCATTGACAAATTTTAGATTGTATATACATAATTAATTTTAGGTGCAGATCCATCCTTCAGAGATCTCAACCATAATCCGCAGGTTACCTTCCCGCAAAGCTCCAGGACACGATTTAATCACGCCCAATATCCTAAAACAACTTCCAAAAAAATCCATCCTGTTCCTTACCTATATTTACAATGCCATACTCCGGACCACATATTTTCCTGAACCCTGGAAGTTATCTATTGTTAAAATGATTCCTAAACCTAAAAAGCCGCTGGAACTCCCTTCCTCTTACCGCCCTATATCTCTTTTACCCTTTTGGGTAAAATTCTAGAAAGACTAATCCTTAAACGCCTTTATCCTATCCTAGAGACTTATCACATAATCCCAGACCACCAGTTTGGATTTCGCTCATCCCACTTCACCATCCAACAATGTCATCGTGTGGTGGATGTTTGTCTCATCAGCACTAGAGCGCGGATTGTACTGCACGGGAGCCTTTCTCGACGTAGAACAGGCATTTGACCGAGTCTGGCACCCAGGACTGCTTTACAAACTCCGCAAATTCCTCCCTCCTACATACTACCTCATCATCCAGTCCTACCTCTCTGGAAGATCCTTCAAAATAAACCACAATAGTTCCTATTCCTCCTTATTTACCCAGTCTGCTGTCGTTCCTCAAGGCAGTATCCTAGGACCCCTTCTTTACACAGTTTTTACAGCTGATATCCCAACCCATCCTAACACCTTCCTTTCTACCTATGCTGATGACACTTGTGTGTTATCAGTCAATAATGATCCTACTATTGCCTCTCAAACTCTTCAATCCCACATCCGAGACCTTGAAGTATGGTGTCAGAATTGGAGAATCAAAATCAATTCCAACAAATCCCACCAAATTACCTTTACCCTTCGTCGTAAACCTACGACATCCTGTCCTACAGTGTCCTTTAATAATATTCCGCTAGTCCCGGTTGAACAGATTTGCTATCTAGGACTCCTACTTGACAAACGACTAACTTGGAATCCGCACACAAGACTGAAACGACAAGAAACTGCCCAACGCTTTCGCTTACTTCAACACTTACTGGACAGACGCTATAACCTTCCACTTATCTACAAAAGGCTCATATATATTACCATCATAAGGCCTATCTGGACGTACGGAGTTGAGCTTTGGGGCTCTACTAAACCATCAAATTCTTCCCGTATTCAATCCCTACAATCCAAAATCCTTCGAAAAATCCTCAATGCTCCTTATTTTGTCACCAAAAAACTGATCCATAAAGACCTTAGTGTCCCATATGTTGCTGATTTGGCCCGTACGAGGTATCATTCCTCCCATGACAAACTCCACTCCTACATTAACCCACTAGTTTCAATCCTAGCTTCCTCTACCATTCCTGACAATCCTCCAAGGCGTCTGAAAAGAAGATGGCCTCGAGACCTTCTAGTGTAGATTACCTAGTGGAGTGTTGCCAATGGGCATATTCTCTTCATGTCTTTCCATGTATATTATCTATATTATGAGCCAATTTACTTGATGTATTTAATAATACAGTTGTAAATTTCAATAAATTAATAAATAAAATAAAAAAAAAAAAAGGTGCAGATCCAACATTAAAATTCAAATTTGGTGTCATGGTCATATATATAAATGTTGTAATCTTATTGGCTGTGCAAAAAATTATTCTATTTCCATTGCCTTAATTTGTGGGACAGGTGGAAAGTTTGACATAATATAGAATAGTTTTTTTTAAGTAAGAGTGAATGAATTTAGGAATTTGACAGAAATGTTTTCTTATAACAGACCAATTAGTATTCAAAATTTAGGAGAAATCTATAAAGAATTTAAAGTATTACATCAATCATAAGCTGAACTGATGAAATTTCAGAATCCACTTACTCTGGTTTACCATAATTATGAAAAACTAAAATTTAGCAATAGTTCAGAATTGAATAATAAGTCTAATGTGTGAACTGGTTTGTTAATTTAATCATATTTTATTGTTCCAGGTCCGAGAATCACTTGAGAAGCTTTCCTTTTTAATAGAAAATGGAGGAAAATATCATAGTTAGCATCTTTCCACTTGTTGAATCCACAGAAGTATTATTAGATTAGTGAAAATTTGAGAAGAATCATAAAATAGCCACTAAGTCCTAAGTCCCAGTTGTAGCTATTATTGACAATATTTTATCATTTAGATATTTTTCCTAGTACAATTTTAGGGACTGTACTTAACCTTGAAAGGTTTGGCAGAATGGGCTACAATCTCACCGCCAAAACCCTCGTGATCCCATTTATTGCTCATTTAGGCACAAAATTTTCAAGTTTGAGTAGTATTAACCTCATTTTTTCCCCCATTATAACAGAAGCTGGACTTCTATGAGATGTAGCTGAACCTGGAATATTTTATTTATTTCTGGTTTGAATAAAGAAGTGTTGGTGCTCAGTTCCTTAGGGATTATAAATTTCCCCTTTGTAGAAAGGAGATATCTATTAAGCGTTCTCTTTGATCCAAGAAGGGGTTTATCAAAGGGATATTCTCTTTGTAGGCTTAGCATTGACAAATTTTAGATCGTATATACATATACAGTGTATATTTTATTGGTACAATTTAATTCCTATGGATATTACGCGAATGATATGATTATATCATTGAGTTGTGGGAAACGCTCCATTTACTAGATTTAATGTGTACATTTTTTTTTTTTATACTCTGGTGCATTTGACAGAGGTTGTAAATATTTTCGGTTAAAGTTCAATGAACTTATGTTGCGCGCGATTGAGAAAATTGAATGTTATAAAGTTTTGTAACGGTTGAATTGTTGCATATCATTTGTTGTTATTGTTGATTTTTGCATTTTTAGTGGGTTTTTTATCGAATAATTACAATTTTTTATTGTGATGCTTTAATTAATATATTTAGTTGTATTAATTTATTTTTAGTTGAAGTAGAAAATTTTTTTATAAAATACCAATTGCTTTTATGAACATTTGTTAGTTTTAATTTAGAAACGCAAAATAAGTGAGAAAAAAGTAAAACAAAATTCAATGTGTTAGTGATAACGACCTTCAACATTTGTGATTAAAAGTGTGTTGAAACGTGCAATTAAAATTGTGGTATCTTTTTTAATTTATAATTTGATGTAATGTAAGTCTAGTTATGTAAGTTAAATTTTTTTTTATATTTAAATATCTGTAAACAAACCTAATCAAGTTGCTTATGAAATTTCCAAATAGAAAATATAAAAAACTTAAATGACTTGTAATATGCCATTTATTTATTTATCTACTTATCATATTTCTCTACCTTTTTGAACATTTAGTTAATTCTAAACGTTTTTACACAGTATGAATTGGACTGACTCCCAAAGTTACTGAATAAGTCAAATTAAAATTTCTCATCTCAAAACATGGATAAAATAATTAAAATACAATAAACTGACAAAAGTATTTCATAAAATTGTGAATTGTGATTAATTAATTTTACTTCCCTCACTTTGCATTTTAATGATTTACTGAAATTTAATTTAATCCAAGTTACCAATTTTATTTTTTAACCATTTATTTATTATAACATGAAATTCTACTGCTTATCATTTCTTGCAGTAAAGATGGGAGGATAAATTTAGTATTTAACCCTTTAGCGTCCGACTACTGCGGAGGTAGAGCGGGCTCCTTGGACCGACTACTTATTCACTCTGCTATCTTTCAAATTTTAATTAGTTCTTCTTCTTCAGTTTTTTTTTTTTATTTTATTCTTTCTCTTAAAACTTATTGTTACAATCAGACATATTGCGCAAAATATTCTATGTATGTTTGTAAAAATTTATGGCATGCTGACTACTATAGTAGTCCATGGACACTAAAGGGTTAAAACTTAGTTTTGATAATTATTTTCATTTTCTCATATGCAGCCAATAGCTGAACCTTTGAGTGTCAGATAATAGGTCATATATCTGACTCATCTTGTCCAATTTTAGACAACTAAACTTAATATGAAAATTGTTTTTTTGTGCACACTATATCCCTTAATACTTCCTAAAAACTAATGATGTAAGTCTTCACTTGAAAGAACACTTTTTTCTTTTTTTTAATACTATTTGATATACTGCATTATTGCAAACAGAGCAGATTATCCTACAGCTATTTTAATTATCACCATTTGACCTGGAATCGCCAAGGTGAAAACGCCTTTAATATTTCAGCCATATTGGTTTAAAACCTTCACTGCTGAAGAAAAATAACTATTCAAAAGTGAAGATTCCACTCATTCCTATTTTAAAATCCATAACTTGCACTTCTCTAGTGCATGCCTAACAGTAAAACAAATTTGTATTGAAATGGAACTAAAAGAATGTTTCTTATCATAAGTAAATACTGTGAACTTCATTGCTGATCAATACATCATGCGCATTATTCACAAGGATCAACTTGCATGTAAAATTACAAAATAACAATAGGTGGTAGGACATGATGGAGGAAGTCCTGAGGAAAATGGGTATTTCTAGATGGCGGATGCTTGCCTGGAATAGGAGAGACCCAGGTACCTGCAGGACTGTAGTGCCAGAAATAAATACAATAACAAATATGAATACCACAGTATTGTGTTAAATTTAAAAAACACTAATTTGATTGGAAAAAGCCCTGATATAAACTATTTATTTAACTAAAAATGTATGCAAAACAGTTTGACATTAAATTTAAAAAATGTCAGCTATCAGTATGCTGATACAGTTGAAATTATCAAAATACATTACCAGAGAAAACCTAGCAATTTATTTTGGTGTTTTGCAATGATTGTAAGCGACTGAAAAAGATTTTGTTATTGGGACAAACCAAAAAATTATTTCAAAATCCTAGATAACTCATGTTCTGTTTTGGTGGAAAGTCTCACTCAAGAATTCAATTAATTCACATTTATGTAGTATACTAGTTTGTGAATTTTTAACGATTATGTTCAAAAGCTAAAACGTTTTGAATAATTACAGTTATGCCTACTGCTACTGATATGTTATGATCAAAATAAAATTAATATCTGTTATACAATGATGACTATATTCGCTTTAAAATAGTGAAAGGAGTAACTAATTGTGAAGTTATATATCTTATAGTTAATCTTACTACAAACACTTATATACAAATTGAAAACAAGACAAAATAAGTAATTCACGAGCAAAGCCAGCGAGCCTTTTACAGCTAGTACAAGTATAAAATTTAAAGCAAAACAAAGATTATTGAAGTTGTAGTAAAATAAGAAATAATAACCAATTCAAATAATAAAATATGTTTAGTATAAAAATCACAGTGTACATAAAAATGAATAGGGATAACCCTTATTCAATTAAGCTAAAAGGACTTTGCTAATATGAAATAAAGACTTTAATATATTAATATATTTTTATTATTTGGAAAATAAATTGGATTTTATAAATAATAAAAGAAATTGAGTCATAGGAAAACTTATAGCATCAAAACAGAGCAGTATAAATAACACTACACCTAAGAACATAATTAATTTTCAACAGACTTTTCATCTTACTAAGGAAAACCCTCAGAGCAAGAGCAAAATAGCTTAGAACTAGTTACCTAGCTAACAAAACTTAAAATACCAAGCTAAAATTAGAAAATTCATACTTCATGCTTAATTTAACTGAAAATCTTAATACTACTGACAAAATATTATGAATGACCATTAAAAAAAATTCTCAATTTCAGACTTTAGTCATCCTCTCAATAATGAATTCAAGATCTAAACAAGTTTGACAAACAAATCCCTGATATTCAGTCAACAACTTTTAAAAACTTTCAATCCACATCCTGGCATCCTTAATCCAATTCAACATGAATGCATTAAAACAGAATCGAATATTCGCCCTACATTACACACTTTCCTTCACTTAAAGCCTACTTCAAAAATATCTAACATTATTCACAGATTACCTACCTTCTTGCAGAGCTTCTGGACTATCTAATATCTTTCTGATGAAGCCATCCGATTGCTCACCTTTATTTACATATTTTTCTGACTCATGGAAATAATCCAATTATTATGTGTCAGGAACACATTTATCCCATCATTGATTTCAATCACATTATGTCAGATCATCAGTTTGGATTCTGAACATTTTACTCCACTACCCAGCAATGTCGTGTAGTAGAGGTTGTCTCCTCAGCTTATTGCACTACTCAGGAGCCTAACTCGAGATAGAAGAGGATTTTTTCCGGCTTACATAACATTTGCATTGCATTATTACTGGACCTTGACCAGGTAAAGAACACGGGATTGCATGACAAACTCAGTGAATTACTCTCTATTCCCTCATTACCTAGTTCTGCCTCACTGACAGATCATTCAAAGTAAATCTCAATACTGTCCCTTCCCTCTTTACTAAGACTGCTGGTGTTCCTCAAGGCAGTGTTCTCTGTCATTCATTCCTCATTTTATACAGCTGATATCAGCTAATTCAAATTGTACTGGATAAAGCTTTAACTTCCAAATAATTATAAAAGCCTCATTTACTCAGTTGAGCTTTGGGATTCCACGAAACAAAATTCTTAACAATATCATCAATGCTACAAACAACATATTTGGTATTATACTGGTTTGTTTCCAATTTGGCCCGAACCAGGAGCCTTTCCTTCTATGACAATTCCTTCTATCCCACTAATTCCGATCTTTGATTCCAGATAATCCTGAGGTATCTGAAAAAATATGGCTACAAGACCTGATTCTAATATTCTTATTAAGTATCAATGACATGATATTCAAGAAGAATATCAGAGAATATTATAGTTCTTTTAAATTTACAAGATGTATTAATTTTTAATACAGTTATATATTTCAATAAATATATTTAATTTTTAAAAATATTCACTTAAGTTTTAATAATAGTAGATTACACAGTAATTGTAGAAGATGTGACACAAGTACAACCAAGAAACTTAATGTGATACTGTTGAGTTTTTAATGAAAACATGGTGAGCAAGATTCAGATCTTGGGAATTTTTGAAAATGTTTACGATTATTAGCATTTATAAAATTGCAGCTGCTTGACAATTCATCACTATCCACTTTTTTTTTTTTAATTGTTGAAAATGATTTAAACAATAATAGACCAACTACACAGTTGGATCAGATGAAATGGTGATTTCTAAGTTCACTTATAATACTTTATTAAGGAAAGAAAAACTTATACATCATTAATTCGCAAACCTAAGTTATATTTCAAATATTCCTTTACATATGTACAAGAAAATAAATTATACAAAATCATCAAAAATACATTTTCAAACAAATCAAGTACTAAGCATAAAATCCACTTTAATATGATTCTTTTTTTTTTTTTTTTTTTTTTTTTTTTTTTAACTTTTATATGTTCTAACTTAAAAACATATGATCATTTATTACTAATAAACAAGAATTAAAAGAAATTTCTAAAATATTTTTTTAACTTTCTTTGAGCAAGTTCCAAACAATATTGTTTAAATTATGATGAATATATTACTAAGGAACGTTATGAATAATCCTATTGGAAGAAATTTTATTTCTTGTAAGTGTTTTCTTCCCATGGTCTTGGGCCTCTGATCATTTCCCAGTTCTCGGTATCCAACTGCAAATAATACATAATTAACTTTTTTTCAAACTTAAAATGATTTAATGTAATAATATACACTGGTCCATACAAAAACAAAACAAAAAAACAGTGCCACCTGGAGAGGGTTGGTGTTAGAATTGAATTTTTATGGTTACATGGGCACAGTGGAATTAAAGGAAATAAGTTGGCTGACACCAAGGTTTATTTAGAGTGCATTAATGAGGAAAATTATCACCCTTATAAAAGAAAAGGCTTGTGAACATTGGCAGAAATCATGGTTTGCATTGAGGAGAATTAACTCATAGTGGTAGAGCCTTAGCCTATGGCTATGTAGGAAAGAGGTTGAGGATGGGCCACATGAGGCCGACCCACGGCTACCTTGTGAGGAAGGGAACACACCCTCAATGTATTTCCTCTGGTGTTAAGCTCACAGTCTTGCATATTCTGCTGGATCGTTCCGCATACAAAGCAGAGCGAAGAAAAATTGAAAATTATATAAACATTGTGACAATACTGCAAAACACCCAAAAGTTAGCCAAAAACTGTCTTATTTATAAGAAATTTCATATTTTACAAAGTAAAAAAAAAATTATCTATTCAATATTTTATTTCTTTATGAGGATTTGAATTAATATCTTCTTTTTTTAAATTTTATGTTGCCTTTATCTATTTAATGTTGTTTTTAGCTACTGTGGCTATCATACAATATTAAAGTGGAAACCTTAAATTTTGCTAATCCAGGTTTTATTAGGATGGGTATCTTTAACTAGTTCCTGATATAGCACAGGTTCTGGATCACCATTTCACGCTCCCCCTGAAGTAATTTTACGGCATAACGAAGGAATTTTAACCCCCTAAAAAATTTCTAGGACTATCTGCCAGGTTCAACATTAAATTTTTTAGTGGTTCGTTGTTTTGCGGATTGAAGTAAACTAGATAGAGCCTGGTTCTTATTCTTCATTTCCATTTCCCTAGCTAGGCCATTTATATAGGAAGAGGTATTCTGTGCGTAATACGGTGTAGCCCTATACAAATCTAAACATATACCTAATATTTAGGATTTAGGGGGTCCTTGCAATTGAAATGATTGTATGAAGGGGTCTGCGAAAATATTTTGTTGAGAACCATTGATTTAACCAAAAATTTTTTATTTTGAATTTGGTGCTAAAATAAACCTAGTGGTTGAAGGGTCTCAATTTTAATAAAAATCAATGATGAATGTTATAAGTATCCCAAGATGAAAAATATAATTATCTGAAAATTATAATGAACCCTCCAATCAGAATTAGCTATAAGGTCTACTAGAGTTTGTAGTTAAAACAATAATAACTTGTGAAAATATTTCCTTCTTGTTTCATAAATCACTATAGTTTTGTTATTTACTTGCCCTATATCTATTGTTTCGTTAAAGTTTTCTAATATTTATTTTAGGTCCTGAATTATGATGAGCATTTCCACTCGGATATAAAATACACAGGTAGGCTGTTGGGTATTTCTATAGTAAGTTCTGGGGGAGGGAGAGGAGGGGGGGTCTAGAGCAAAAACATGGCTCGCTATCAGGTAATGGTGATTCAGGCACTGCAATAGTTGGAGAGGGTTGAAATCTAAACTGACTTATCAATTGAAGTCCAAACCTTAATCAGGAGAGCTGAAGTATAGGAGATATAATAATAATAATAATATAATAGGCTTACAGCACCCGAAGGTTCGATACCGATACCACCATATTCCGTCTACACAGACTCGTCCAATGTTCTCCGTTCAAGCCCAAGCCCCCAAGATCAGCCTTAACGCAATCCTCCCATCTATGTGGTCTACCTTTCGGACGCCTACCAGTCGGATCAGCAAATACCAACTTTCTCGGAATCCGTCCCTCACCGAGCCCAACAATTTTACTCTATTTGTCAAGATGTCTGTATTATCGAGTCCTATTACTTTACCGGTTTTTATTAACACACTTGTATTTAGTTGTATGGTTTCTGTGTCTTCACCTAGCAGTACCAAATCATCGGCATACCCCAAAACCAGAATCTTGTCACCCATATTTAAGCCTTTCTCGGTACACGTCACTTTTTCTATGACATATTCTAAAGCTATATTAAACAAAACAGGTGAAATGGAGTCATCCTATTTCAAACCTGATCGCACCTCAACCTCTCAGAATAATTATGACCGATTCTAACTTTATGAAATGTTTCCGACAAACACATCTCTACTAGGTTTACTAACTTTCTAGGTATTCCCTGTCCAATCATGATGTTATATATCTTCTGACGGTTTATTGAATCATAAGCCTATTTAAAATCGATATAAAGTTGAAGGACTACACCGTTGTATTCCAATTTTTTCTCTGATATTTGACGTAAGGAAAATATTTTATCAATAGTCGAGCGATTCCGCCTAAAACCACATTGGTAATCTCCGATAATTTCCTCAGCGTATTCCTTGATTC
Organism: Piezodorus guildinii; assembly: GCA_023052935.1. NCBI lineage: Eukaryota > Metazoa > Arthropoda > Insecta > Hemiptera > Pentatomidae > Piezodorus > Piezodorus guildinii. Next base: position 116,065,960 of record CM041293.1, on the reverse strand, counting down.
GTCTAGTTAGTATTGACGAAAATATTTTATAACCTACTAGGAGAAGAGAGCTCCCACGATAGTTGTTACAATCTGTCTTCGGTCCTTTTTTGTAAATTGAAATAAGTATTTATTCTTTCCATTCTTAGGACATTTTTTCATTTCCCCAGATCTTTTTAACTAAAACATGTAATTTGGAAACGCCCGCTTCTCCACACGTCTTAATTAATTCGCTCGTGATATTATCATTTCCTGCAGCTTTATAACGTTTTAATTTTCCTATCGCCATTTCGACTTCCTCGTTACTCGGTGCGTCTATCCATGGTTCAGCGCTCTGATATTCAGATTGAGGAGATAGATTATTATTTTCCGTATTTAGAATGCCATCAAAGTGTTGTTTAAATTTATTTAATATCTCAGTCGGATCCGCAATTATATTGTTATTTGCATCTTTAACCACATTCAATAGGGCTTCAAATCTTTTACGTGATTATTGTATACCTTTGCACATATCTGAATACCTTTGAAATTCCACCGACCATCCCCACATCCGCCACCCGTGGGACGCTCCCCATAGGCGGTAATGAGATCCGCGCGAGGGATATACAGGGAGGAGATATACAAATGGATATGATAGATGAGCGAGGCAGACCAGTGGATTCTTGTATCTTAATTTAAAGTTATTGTTGGTAGCAATGGCACTGCCTATTCAAGAGTACTATCCTACTATTGATCTGGCTGGAATATTTGAAAATCATCCATAGGAAGAGGTGTCCACTAAGAGAGGTTTCATTCTACATAATTACAAATAATTTCTTTTTTTTCCAAGATTGTATTTTTTCTTATAAGTAATAAATTCCTTCCATCCATTATTTCCCAGTTTCCACCTTCTGTCCTCTAGTCAAAATTCCTTATATTTGTAAGTTTTTCATAATCAAGATGACGGGCAGAGAACCTATAATGCCCATAGAATAATTATTTCTTGAAATAAAAATTTTAGTGCGTATTTTATTGGACCAATGTATAATTAATAGAATAAATTTAAATTCTGACACACGTTCAGATGAATCTAGAAATATCTCTGATACTTCAAAAAGTGAAAAGGTCAGTTGCTTCTCAGAGTGGCCAAGAAAAATGAATGAATGCTTAACCTCAAAATAAAATTTTGATTAATTAGATTTTTCAATAATCCCGTATGATACAATAGAATCTGTTGAAGAACAAAAATACCAATCATATCCATATCATATTCTTAGTTTCTATTTTATTTGGATAAATGCAAACAGAAATTTTTCCTAACCCATATTCAGCTGTGAAGCTAACTTAAAATGGATGTAGAAAAAAAATTAAGAGTCTGAAAAATGTTTTATAAAGGGCATTGAATAACGAAATGAAAGTGCACAACTGATAGAAAATTAAGAATATGACAACAACAAACGGATTGACCCAAAGAAGAAAAAAATAATAAATTAAGAGCATGAATCGATAAATTGAGATAACAAATTGTTTTTAGAATAGGTAACTCAAGAATAACATACTTAAAATATATAATTGTTAACTGGCCAAAATATAAAATTATTTATGAATCAATATAAATTATCAAGAAATAAAAACACACACATCTCCTCGCTCATGTTTTAGAGTTTTAGCAGATCATGCACACTACATTTTTTCGTTCATCAGGACCATAAATAGCCGGATCTCTAAGCAATGATGCAATGAATCCAATATAATAATAAATCATCAAACACCAAAATAATTAATAATCATGGAGTTTTTTGTTGGCCACTGGAACTATATAATGGAGAAGTTGGTTAGAATTGGGGTCAACATAACACACCAATAAGACAAGCTTATTTTATTTGTGTGCCTGGCACAATAAGCTTGTCTTATTGGTGTATTTCTTGGTGAGCTCACCCTCGACCGACTTCTCCATAAAAAATAAATAATGTTAATTTTTGTTTTTGCTTCAGCCTATTGAGTTGATTTTAAAACTAGTTACACAACATGAAATGAAACATACTGATTTAATTTTTTCGTATTCAGTTTCCAGAGTCACTTCACCTGGTTTCTTCATCTTAACTCCATAAGCCTCAGCATCTTCCGGCCTTATAAGAGATGTTTTGGAATACTTGAATCTTGAATCAAAATAAATAATTTACATAGAATGATCTCCAGATTTAGAATATTAAATACCTAATATAACTCTCTGGTCGAATAAAAAAAATGTTATAAATTAAAAAATAATTATAATATTTATCAGTAATTTTAAAAGCTTTGATACATGTTAATAACCTATGTATCATAAGAAATTAAAATAATTTACCTATTTTATTCCATAACATTGTGATAAAATGAATGAATCTAAATAATAACCATGAATATAGGGATTCAATTTATTTTTATGGTTTGGTTCAATGAACTTTCCGCTTTTTCCATAAAAGTTGTAATAAACGACATGAACTTTTAAATTTAAATACAGACACTTTCCACCAGTTTCAAGACATTTATTTTCATATATTTTTAGAGACAATATTTGTTAAAAAATATGGAAGCTGTAGTAAATTTTAAGAAATAATTAGAAAATTACAAAACCATACAAAATAATATTATAGTTCAAACAAGCACATCTTTATAACTTATTATATATACATATATGTATATATTATAATTATATATATATATATATATATATATATATATATATATATATATAGAGAGAGAGAGAGAGAGAGAGAGAGAGAGAAATCATGCATGAATAGATCTTGCTCACTTGGCCCTTGTGAAATGTTATGCACAATGTACCCATAATCAAAACACTTTCTTTTTCTTAATTTTTCTATTAAACAAATATATAAGAATCTTGTGTTATGGAGTTCATGGTAGCACTCCTCTGAAATGCCTCGACTAATTTTTATATGTATAGGTAGGCATGAGAATAGGTCGTAAAATATATTTTATACCGTGAGGTGAAACAGATTTCCCAACACAGATTTTGGTATTTTTGTATAATAATAATAAGCTTACCGAACCCGAAGGTTCGATGCCCATACCACCAAACTTCGCCTGCACAGACTCGTCCAATGTTCACCGGTCAAGCCCAAGCCCCCGAGATCAGCCTTAATGCAATCCTCCCATCGACGCTTCGGCCTACCTTTCGGACGCCTACCAGTCGGTTCAGCGAATACCAACTTTCTCGGAATCTGTTCCTCACTAAGCCCAACAACTTTACGAGCCCATTTGAGTCTCCGGGATGCTATCAACTCAATTATATTCACAGGGTACAAACTCCGCAATTCCAGTTGTGCAACCTTCTAAACTCCCCAGTGGCCTCATCTCTCTTCGGACCAAATATTTTACGCAGTACCTCATTCTCGAAAACCTTAAGCCGTTGTTCATCCTTCAAAATTTTGGTATAAACAGGGTCCAAATAATTTAATTATCATCTGTGTTTCAAAAAGAACAAAATTATTTATGTTGTTGAATAACATTCTGTTCAGAACCTATAAAAATTAAAGTAGTAAATAAAATAAATTTAAAATTTTTAACTTTCAAGAGATCAAACAATGAATATGTGCATTACTTTAATGAAATAGATTCAATTGAAAAAATTAATGGTTTCTTATTTTTTATTATTATTTTTTTATCAGAGGCTCTCTTCTACAACACTCCATTCCTCTTTCTGTCATAGATCCCATCCCCACACATTTACAATACATTATTTATTTTTTATTAATCATCAAAATATTCACTATAGATAATTTATATGGCATAACAATATTTGCCGGGTCAGCTAGTAACCAATAAACAATTGAATTTTGGCATATTTTTTATTTTACAGATATTTTGAATTAAACCCAACCAAGGCCACTAAGTTATTCTTTTGTATTAAAGAGAAAGAGCCAAAATTTTGAATTTTCTGCCTCTAAATCATGTACAATATAGAAAAATAAGAGCAGTATGCACAAGTACATTTGTGTATCTAGAAATAATAAATATTACATTGTATACTCTCTCAAATAACAAAATCATGGTGGTTAGTTTCATGGATAATTCATTATTGAAAAGCTACCTTTGTACTGACAAAATATAACAAACTATGATTTATTCTTAGTACCTGCTAATACAGTATTCTGTTAATGAATCTATACAGCTCCATGATATTCTAATTGGAACACTGGTTAAAAGCTTTGCTACATTTATCAAAGCACTTATTATGCCTGTGTAAGTTTCATTATTTAGTTTATGTTCATTATTTGACAAAAAATTATATTGAATATTAAAGAGTTGACCGTCAAATGAATATGAAGGATGAGATGGTTTGGGTGGCAGTAAAAAAAAATTAGAAAATAGTGAAAAACTATTTATTACCCAACGTTTTGAACAATGTTGAGTGTTTTCATCAGGGCTTCTATACAAAAGTCAAGAAGCAACTTTAGGAAAAAAAAGAATATAATCTCCAAGTTTAATTTTCTTACAGACAGCATCTTATCACCTTGATCTCATGAGACAAATTAAAAAAGAAGAAGTTATACGTGAGGAATTAAGATCCTTGGCACTCGAAACCATAACTGAGCATTATCCCAGCCCTCCTTGGCTCCATGTCTACACCGATGGTTCAGTGGAACATGCAAATCTACAATGAAAAGCAGGCGTGTACTCCCGTCTATTTCAAATCTCAAAGCCGGTAGGAGAATGGTCGACAAATTTCGATAGCGAAATTCGAGCTATATTACTAGCTTTGAAAGCTATCATAAATATAGATGCAAAGAGAATTGTGTTGTTTGTGGATTCACAGGCGGCTATCATAGCAGCTACGCAGCCAAATGCATCTCAAGAAAATGACGTTGTGAACTGCCAATTAAAAAGTGAACAGCTGCTTCAACAAGGTAAACAGGTGGTTTTCCAATAGCCAGGTGGTATCCATGGGAATGAAGTAGCCGACAAGCTTGCAAAAGAAGGTGCAGCTTCGGAACAGTTGGACAATCGTATTTCCTATCGTAGAGCTAGGGATGAAGATAAGAGGGCATATCATGCTCTACTAAAGGACTCCCAAAGGCTCAGTTCGATCAACAAGCACTGGGCCAAACTCCTTATAGAAGAAGAAAGAATACCATTAGATTTGAAGAGAAAAGATGCTGTTGCACAGTTCCGAATGATTACTGGCCATGACTACCTCGCAAAACACTTGCATCGGATTGGAGTGGTAGGGTCTCCACTTTGCTGCCTTTGTCATGCAAATATTGAAATGGATGCAGCACATCTAGAAGTATGCCCCCATCCAGATCGGAGTGGTACTGGGCTGCCAGATCCCTTATGGTGGAACTCGAAATGGGAAGGCATAATTAAAAAAAAAAAAAAAAAAATTTCTTACAGTAATTTTATATTACATTCTGAAATCATGATGTAAAGATATTATAATTATAGAATTCAGGTATGTATTACCCATCACTCTGTATCATTTTTTGGGATCTAATGCTATTCATCAATATACTTTGAGAAGCGAATGTGCTAACAAAGAATAGCATTTCAGTATCTCTTAAATACTATACAACCTTTTAAGAATGGAAAAACGAACTAAAATAAAATGTTGATTAAAGTATTAAGACAGAAAGTAACCAGAAGTATTAGTTTAAAAGTAATCTACCTAAGCTGTGAGAATTCTCTTAAGCCCAAGGAGCCCCCAACTACTAATATGAAAAATGGCATGCCATACTTTACTAGTCGGCTGCGAAAAATGTTACGTAAATTTTGTATAATGTTTATCATAACTTTATACCATAAAATATATCCAATTTCATCAATAAATAAACACTCTTTTGAACTTAATATTTATAACCTGACCGGCTTATAGCCATACATTAACTCATATTTTAGCTCATATACTAAAATTCACAATAATAAAAAAAAAAAATTAGGTTTAATATTTGAAGTATTTTATGAAAAATCGTACATATGTATAAGAAAATATAGAAAGACTGATAGTAATTATTTTATTGAAATATTGTATATTTATTTTGTTTTATATTTACAGTAATATAAAAGTCACATTGAGAAGAAAAAAATATCTTTAGTTTTTTAAAAAACAGAATTACTTTTTATTGGTTCTGAAATATTTTATTATATATATTTGTAAAATGTAATCTTTGCATACTGAATCGATTTACATAACCTCTATCATCAACCTTCCCACTTCCTTTATGTGAGTTACTCGTGAGCTGTACGTTCTCTTCGGCACGATGAAGGTATGTCTTATAAAGTTTTGTTTAGTTCAAAATATTTATATGTGTACTTGTTGTTTCATGCTTTTAATGTTGATTTCAATTTTAATATCTAAAGTATGGAAGTTTAAAAAGTGAAGGATGGAGGATGGTTAAGATACAGGTGGATGCATGTACTTACTCCAATGTAAGAAAATGACTTTTTATTGTTTTAGTTAAACGTCGCCTATCCCGCAACGGGATGTCAGAAGTTATTTGAAATAACTGATGAACATAAGCTGCGTATGTTTTATGATAAACGTATGGGAGCTGAAGTTGAAGCCGATTCACTGGTGATGAATGGAAAGGTTATGTTGTTAAAATTACTGGAGGAAATGACAAACAAGGTTTTCCCATGAAACAAGGTGTATTAACTAATGGTAAGTAGCCTCTATTTTTTCAATTATTGCATTTTTAATATTTTAAAATTGTATCCTCTTGAACTCTAACTTAAGACCTATAACATTATTGGTGAAGTGCATGAATGTTCGTAATGCGTTTTCTTCCTTCTTGGAGTTTTGCTTTAAATATATTGCTTGCTTAATTTTGAACTGTTAAGTCTGTTTTCAGTGTTTGTTTACATGCTCAAAAGTTCATTTCCTTTTTCACAAGTAGCAATTACTAACATACTGATATTATATTATAAGTAATCTGAATCTGTTTATGATATACCATTTTAAAACATTTATATATAAATCCGCTTTGTAAATTGTTAAGAAGTGTTGTTTACATGGTGATTGTTAATTGTGAATTGATCAATTGTGCAATGTGCCTCTCTGGTTCAGATGCAATTTCATTGTTAAACCAATTGATTTAGGTCTGAAAATGAATTCTGTCTTCCTGTTTTCTATGAGAATGTTAACTGTTCAGATAACTTGATGTTCAACAACCATATTTCTGGCATCATTAAGTGCTGGTAATTAATGAAGATGTTTTCTGGTTATCTGTATATTTTATTAATGTTCTGTTTAATCAAAGTATCTTTAACTCTATTTCTATCAGTTAGTTCATTAGTTGTATAAGCATGTGATCTAAGACCAAGCTCTAATATTGTTCACAATGTAAAACATGGCTACTAATCTAAATTTTTTATTAAAGTTATTATTTTTGATTTGTGACTGAATTGTAAAAAATTGTTATATTCATGTGCTACAGTTACATAATTAATTTCAGGACGTGTGAGACTTCTTTTGTCCAAAGGCCATTCATGTTATAGACCTCGTCGTGATGGTGAGAGGAAAAGGAAATCAGTTAGGGGATGCATTGTTGATGCTAACCTAAGTGTATTAGCTCTGATCATTGTTAAGAAAGGCGAACAGGTATAGTTATTGAATATTTAATAACTTGGGCATTTATTTAAATGTATTAAGTTTTTTTTTCCAAGTACTGTATTTGTTGTTATTACAAGGTTATAACTTTACCTTAGGCAGCTAATATTTAGTCATCAATAGTAATAATTAAGTCAATATCATACCACTAGAGAAAAGGAAGTAGAATTTTAAAGTATTTACTTTCCTACTTAATGGTGGAATATTAATTACCAATTCTTACCACATCTAGGAAGAATGTGTTTTCCTTTGATGATATTAAATTGCGTGACATTGTTGTTAGTAAACCAACATCAAGAAGGAAATTTATTTATTGATATTAGTTTCTTGGTTTTAATAAGTTATTTTACATTATCTAGTTTTTATTACATCTATGGCTAGTTTGATTTAAATATTTAGTTACATTGTTGAGTTTTTAATATTATTTTAAGTTAATTCCATTGTTTCTTTTGGTTTATAGTACGTAAGTAAGTAAATTTATACATTTTTCTCCGTAGGAAATTCCTGGCCTTACTGACAACACTGTACCTAGGCGTCTAGGTCCCAAAAGAGCTTCCAAAATTAGGAAACTTTTTAATTTAAGCAAAGAAGATGATGTGAGACAGTATGTTATTAAGCGCCCACTTCCTCTGAAAGAAGGTCAAACTAAACAGCGCTTTAAGGCTCCCAAGATTCAGAGACTCATCACTCCAATTGTTCTTCAGGTGAATATTGACTTTTCTATTGTTCATTATTCAATTGAAATAATGATGATCCAGATCAGAAACTTCTTTATAATTCACTGTGGTCATGGAGAGGGGCACAATCGTGTTTAAAATCTCTATTATTATTTCATAAGAGGACGTTGTCTTACGATGACAAAGGTTATATGTATTTATTGTGGCAACCGGCATAATAGCTGTGAATATTAATAAGTTGATGTTTATTATTGTAATTGTAATCATAATTATAAATTAATCTATCTCTGATCCAGTTTTAGGTGTTTAAAAGTAATTTATCAATAGGGTTAAGCTAAACCTGTGTAATGTATATATGATGTTGAAGTGTAGTATTAGTCTGTTCCACACATCACTCTACCTCTTCTCTGTTAAAAGCATATTTAAAAAACATTACTTTAAAATTATACTTTTGCTTAAAATATGTAATTTATTCTTACAACATTTCATTATTGTGCTAGGCTTATTTATATTTGTTTTAAAGGGAGACCAAAGGTGATATCATATATATTCATACCCTTTTGCTAGAGTAGGTTGATTAAACTGGATGTACTAAAACATATCAATGTGTAAATAAAATTTAAATTAATCATTAACCTGTCAACCTGGGAATGCACTTTTTAATTACGCAGAATTTAACGGTAGGAAACTCTTAATTACGTAATTTCATATTATTTTTTTCATGGATGTACATATGCTCGATACTATTCACATTTGAGGTATTTGTACATTCTGCTTAGTTGACAGATTCACTTTATCATTATTTGATTTATATGTGTGATATTTTATTGCAGCGCAAGAGGCATCGCATGGCGATTAAGAAGAAGCGTGCTGAAAAGCGAAAGGAGGAAGCTCGTGAATATGCTAAACTCTTGGCCCAAAGACAGAAGGAAGCTAAGGCTAGGAGGCAAGAAGAACTGAAGAGGAGAAGATCAGCCTCAATGAGAGACTCCAAATCTTCCGCTTCTACTCAGAAGTGATTCTTTTTTTTTTAATTAATAAAAATAACTATTGATAGTTGATGTATTTTTTATTTATTTTCCCAATGAAATAATAAAGTTTCAAATTTTTTTATCATTTTATTCTTTCTTTATTTTATTTTTTTGTTCTTTTGGATCTTAGCTTATATTTAAAAAAAAAAAAAAACAGCAATTTTAGTGACACCAGTTACTCTGGCTTTTCTTCTTTTTAAAATTAAGAAAAACAAGACATAATGTCTATCAACTTAAATCTTCAAATTAGTAAGTAGTTCAAAATAAATATGAAAAGAAAAAAAGTAAATTTTATTCTGGGACCTTCAGTCCCCTAAGAATAACAGAAAAGTACAAAACTTAGGCTTGTGTCTGGCACAGAAACAAAAACATGAAAGAAATACAAACTTGAGATATAATACTATTTAAAATTAAGAATAAATAAAGTTAAATAAATAACTACGATTACTTAGTATGCATATATGTTTATAATTATATAATCATTAATGTGTATCTGAAGATATATTACTATTGTGGTTCTTATGGTATAATAAGGTCACCGAGAAAAGCAGAAGAAAGAAAGAGTAAGGTGAATATATATCTAAAACATTGTTTACATATTTGTTGTGGTCCTCATTTTGGAATGTGACATGACCACTATTCTAGCGTTTTGTTTACAATCAATCTGTAGATGGATGGTTGAGGAGATGAAGGAACAGTTTGCTTTTAAATGAGGTTAAAGAAGGTGCTTTGCGTATAGAGGTAGGTATGGAATTCCTGAACGATGTGGCACGCAAACTAAATGATTTTTTAAAGGATGATGTTTGATGAAAAGGAATATTTAGGTTAGTGGACTAGGATCTTGTATTAAACGAATGTACCGATGAACAAGGGATGAGTAGGTCAAGAATGTAGGATGGATTTTTGGTATTGAAAGTACGGAATAGAAAAACTCCCAAGAAATACTTTTTCCGGGAAACAGGATTGAGCCACTTCAACTCGGCATACCCGTCAGAAACGCTGGAGCGCCTAGGGACCCCGAAGATGAATCTAATGAAACATTTCATAAGTTATGAAAAATAAAGTATTGATTAACTTAAGGGAGAAAAGAGCTATTGTAATCAATATGTTTTCATAACCTCTTAGATAAAAATGGTTTAAGGTCATGAATATTGGAAGAAAGTAACTACAAGAAAAGTCATTCTTCCTAAGAGTTGATCAAAAGTGATCCATTCATACATCAAATCGTTTTTAGTTACTAGCCCAAATAAATCATAGTAAAATTAATCTTGTTACACATCTATATAAATTTTAATAGTGTATATTAAATCTGTTTTATCTGTTAGTTTCATTAAATAATCTATTATATTATTATCCATAACAATCATTTTTACCACAGTATGTATAAGATTATATTTTTTCTAAAATCATTAGCATTCCAACGGTATATTATACATGTGTATTACTGTTCTTATGTTCATAAACAAAAAATTACATTGAAGAAATATTCTTTGGTTTTCTTCTTTAGTTGGATATCAAATTTGTTTAACTTACATATTTACCTATTTCTCATCAATGTTAACTAGATAATATGGTTATTTTTATAGAATCTACAAAATTAAAGGAAGAAAATTTAAAATATTGTCATTTAAGCCCTGTCATACTATTTCAATCAGAATGAAACCTATATGATATTAAAGCCCATCCAATTTTACATTGATATAGCAATTTTATTCAAAATCGTTTGAGCCGTTTTTGAGAAAAACATAAATAGATGCAAAATTCATGAAGATCAGCAACTTCCTGGAATTTTTGTTTAAAAAAAAACAAACTCAGTGCTGTGATTATTAACAACCTTGGGGAATTATCTGTTTTTGAACTAATACTCTATTTTTTACTTGTTCATGGGGAAAAAAAACAAAAAAACCTGTACCTCTATAACCCTTTGAAGGGTCTTGGGTTCAGTACTTATAGAGATTCGTACTGTTTCACGGCCAATGACCTTACAAGTAGGTGAGTAGATCTAAATCTTTGTCCAATTTTAGGTACCCACTTCACAGAGACTGGGTGTGCCCCAGGAGGGTCCAGGATTCAAATCTGGGACCAGAACTTCTAATGCTAAGTTTATTGGGGTAAATATTTGTTGGCTTATCACCTCCGACTCCAAGCCAGTTAGCCCTTGTGGAAGAGGGCTTAGTAGAATAGAAGGATAAAGGATTGCCAGTTGATCTATATGTACTTATATTGATCCAGTTAATAAATACATTACTATTTGATGACATTTTGAGAATGAATTTTAGAATATAATTTTTAATTTAAAACAAAATACAATTTTTTGATTTGAATCCTGAACATGAAAATGTAAACATGGTGGTAATTACTTATTTCTTCTGGAAGATAGATACATCTTGCAAGCCAAAGCCACAAACATTACTTAATGAAAAATGTAATGAATTGTATCAGTTAATTATTGTTTCCTGTCCACCAAAAATAACTCAAGATTAAAATAATGATGGAATAATTGTTGACCTTTGTATATGTATGACAAGAGATGTTCGTTGGGGGTGTGTTCAAAAAATAAATCAAACTGATTAGAAAACTTATTGTATTGGTGATTTATTTTATGACCCCACTCCAAACCAACATCTATAAAAATAATTAAATTCCATTTAAATATTTGCCCACACAGACCTATTTTTTAAACAAACACAAATACTATCTCAGTAACAACCATAAAAAAAACCCTACAATGATTGATACTCTCTCCAACTTGCCAACACTTTCTAAAGGCCTGTTCTAAAACAATCAGTTCTAATAAAATTATTCAGTTAAAGTTCAGATGAGGATTATTACCCAGTTTGAATATAGTAAATGGAATCCTATGTTAGAAGAACTGTTGAAGATTTTTTTTTGGAACCTGAGAATAATACATAAAATGGAGGTTTTAATCTGATTTTGTACTTCTATGACCAAATTGAATAAACCAGACCATGCTGCTCTCACCACAAAGGAGATATTCAGACAAATTTGATTCAACTAAGGTCTCATACAATTCAAGAAATGAATCTGTGGAAATTCAGAAACACAATCGCCATTGTTAGACCAGTATTGAGAATGAAAATATAAGTTTCTAGATATTCTTTAAGATGATCGACTAGTGAGAGCATCAGATATTGTAGAATAGGCTGGAATAAATTATCACAGTCAACCTAAAACTAAAAACCAGAACTAGAAACAGTCTCAGAGGCCTACTGCAAGGAAGTTATAAGAATGCCAAATTACAGTTTTGGGTCGAATAGACACCAACGTATAACTAAGGATTTTTGACTTTCTCCCTGGTCCTTGTGATATTTTTAACCTAATTAATAATTTTTTCAACCCTCTTTATAATTTTTTACATTCCTTTCGATGTTTTAGTTCCTAGAAAATCCTAGGGCCATCTGCTGGGTTTGCGACTTTGGCTTGATACATTTTTAATCCATTATATCTATTGTGGGTCATCCGTAGCACAGTGACTAGCATCACCAGCACTACAGCCTTGTCCAAGTCTGCTGGGTTTGAACTTGGGCATAGAAAGGTGTGCTAGTTACACTAACCACTGCGCAACAGATGACCCATAATAGATATCATAATGGATTAAAAACATAACATGTCTCAGTTGCGGTTGCTAACCCAGCAGATGGCCCTAGAATTTTTTTAAGGAAGTAAAAAATTCTTCGTTATATTGTCCTTCAAAGGGATGTAAGAAATTATTAATCTGGTTAAAAGTATAAAAGAAATATCCTAGGGCCGTCTGCCGGGTTTGATGCTGCGACCTTTGGCATAGTAGGCTGTTGTGCTGTGCTACCAGTGCACCACACATGACCTATTACAATTTTAGTAAAGGACTAGGGATGTAAAATGCCCCAGGGCACAGTTTCAAACTCAGCAGATGGCCTCAGGATTTTTTAGGAACTAAAACATCAAAAGGAATGTAAACAATTATTAATTTGGTTAAAAATATCCAAGGGCCATCTGCTAGATTTGACCCCATGACCTTTGGCATTGGAGGCTGTTAAAATAGCCGACTACACTACACTACAGGTGACCCTTGATATATTTATATATACTTTCAGTTATGGTGTACTTCGAGGTAGGAGGTGTAAAATGAGGCCCAATGCCTGTGGTTTCATGAAAATACTTGAAGATCCTTGGCATACACCATACAGCCATTTTACTTGAAGATCCTTATCCTTATTATTGGGTTGTTTCACATGAAATGTCCGTTTTTATAGTTTCTAAAATACATAAAGGATTTTGCAGGTCTCTGTTGTTTTCTTCTGAATGTTTACATATTTAAAGTAAACAGTTACTAATCCTCTACCTTTGTATTATAAATATTATCTTCCCAATCAATTATCCACTTTTAGTATACCTCCAAATATGAACATGGAAACACACAATTTTTGAGTAATATTTTTGTACGAGTTTAAACTCGGCCATTCAGCAGCTGAGGCCGCTAGAAATATTTGCAAGGCGTTTGGGGAAGGGAGTTTGTTTATTTATTTAACGTCACTTTATGCTACTATGGCTAATCGGACGATGCTACAGTGGGAGTCCTAAATTTTGCCTATCCAGGTTTTATTAGGATAGGGATCTTTAACGAGTACCTGACATCGCACAGGCTCGGGACCACCTTTTAACGTCCCCTCCGAAGGACGGCGTAACTAAGGATTTTTTACTCCCATTAAAAAATCCTAGGACCACCTGTGGGTTTGAACCCGTGACCTTTAGCATGGGAGGCTGTTACGCTAGCCACCCAGCTACAAGTGATTCCTGGGAAGGGAGTTTTAATGAACGGACCATTTGCCGTTGGTTTGCTAAGTTTTCAGCTGGGGATATCGACTTAGAATACTTGCCCCGAGGAAGACCTCCGTCTGTAATAGACAACGATGTCCTCAAACATACAGTAGAAGGAAACCCCTACCAAACAGTTAAAGGACTATCAGCACAACTAAATGCAAGTGCATCTACCGTTTTCTAGACATTTAAAGTGTATTGGGAAAGTAAAAAAGCTCGATACATGGGTACCTCATGATCTCACTGAGCGGCAGCAAGACCCCATGTTTCAAAACATACCGTGCAAAAATTGAAAGAACTGTGCTACGAAGTTCTTTGGCACCCACCATATTCGGGACATCATCATTCAAGTATTACCACCTGTTCAGGAATTTAGACAACTTCGTCAAACGAAAACTTTTTTAAAATGATGATCAAGTGAAAAGTGCGTTTTCAGATTTTGCTTCACTTCAAAGCTCAGAGTTTTTCAGTTCGAGGATAAAAAAGGTGGTGTCATCGAATAAAATTATCTTGTTTTCATATCGTATTTTTAATAAAAATCCTCACCTTGAAAACGGACATATTATGTGACACAACCCAATATTATATCTGCTTAATGCTTTTAAATAATTACACACTTAGGAACCATACTTAATTACTCTTTATTATACTTATAATTAGAATAGCTGTTTTAATTAATATATATTTTACAACTAAGCATATGTTTTATTTAATATGTAATACTCATTAAACCTGGATAGGCAAAAATTAGGATTCCTGCTATAGCACCATGGTTTTAGTTGCAGTAACATAAAGTGGCGTTAAATGAATAAACAACAAGATTTAATAAAAAGGTTCATTTTTTATTTTAAAAAAACATAATACTATATAACATGGGTTTTTCAAATTTTGAAATTAATTGAAAAAATTATGAATTCAATTGAAAAAAAATATGAATTTGATTGAAAAAATTATAAATTTGAATGATAAAATTATGAAATCGATGAATAACTTATGAATTGAATGAAAAAATTATGAATTCGATTGAAAAAATTACAAATTCGATTGAAAAAAAATGAATTTGATAGAAAAAATTATAAATTTGACTGAAAAAATTATGAAATTGAATGAAAAAAGCTATATTTAACTCTTTTGAATATAATTTAATATTATATGTAAATGATTTTTAATTGTTCAATTGATTTCAAAGAAAATGTCTATAAATAGTTTTATATTATATTTATTTCATTTTCCATTAAGAAAAGAAAATTAGGAGAATAGGAAAAACAATAACATTACTGTACATAATTCAGTTTATTCACTGATCTTTGCTATACAATCATTTAATTAGAAATATATTTATTTTCCATAATTTGTTTAAGGGAGAATCCCTTACTTTAAATTTTACAAAATGTGGATACCATAACATAAACCACATTCAACTAGCAGTTATACTTTAAAATAACATTTATACATTCACATATGTACATTAAAACTTAAATTTAAAAAATAATACAACTTTATATAAAATAAAATCATAAATTACAGTATAAATTAATTTTACAATGGTATGTCGATTTCAGGTCGAAGGGGTTTACATTCTGGATCATCTATGACTTCTTCATTATCTTCATCGTCAAAACCCCAATCTTTAACTAAACTATCAACTTTTTCATTTCCAGTCTTTTCAGATTCTTCTACATCCATTGTTGCATCTTTGGTTCCTCGTAAATCTAAATTTTCTTCAACATCCATATCTTCATCTTTATTTTCATCAACAATCATTTCTTCTCTACTAGCTTCGTCTACTAGCATTTTTTCTGAAGTTAAGCTAACTTCTTCTGTTTTCTCTGCATCGTTTGATTCTTCAATCAAACTGATTGTCTCAACCACATTTTCCTCCGACTGTTGAGGCTGCTGATCAGTAATCATTCCAGAATCTTCCACTTGCTTAGAGTTGATATTCACATTTAGTTCAGAATTTTGAACAGAAAGTGTCTCAGTGGCATTTGTTTGCTCGATTACATTCAATGGTAAACTATCATTTTTTTCTATATTAATTTCTGAAATTAAATTTTGTGAACCATTATTATTTTCTTCAACTTCACATTGTTGGGATTCATTTATTTTTTCTACAACAGCTGCCTGTATACTGTGAGTTTCTGGTACATATTCCACACTGCTAATAATATCTGACTTGCCTTCTTCTAACACTATTGGTTCATTCTGATTGATTTCATCATTGCTAACTACTGATATATTCTGACTGACTAAAACACTTTTAGTGATATTGATACACTGTTCTGTGGTATTGTTAGTGTCGGGTATTTTTTGTTCTCTGACAACTTTGTCTCCATCCGATGAAGTCCCAGGTTGGGGTTGGTTTAATTTTATTTCTTCTAAATGGATCACTTCTCCACGGTGGGTATTACCAGTACTACTACTGCCTAAATAAATAACTTGGTCAGTGCTGCCATAAGATATATTGGCTGTAGATGCAAAACTGCCTTCCAAAAGCTCTGGCACAATGTATTCTTGGTTTGCATGGAAAAAATCTGAGTTTCCTTCAAGAATTATAGCAATGCCTGTAGCCACATTATTTAAACCTTCAGACTCTGACGATGGTAGAAGAGCCATATTTTGGTTTTCAGTCAATATGATACTTGATGGTATTTGTACTAGAGTATGGTCATTTTTGGCAACATCTACTGATCCTATGATGGGCACTTCAATCATCTCTACAGGTTGTGAGTCTCCCTCTTCTCCATAAATATTCCCATCACTTACTGGCTTCCCTTGACATTCTTTCAAGTGAGCATTAAGACTTACATTTGTTCTGAATGCCTTTTTACATAAATCACAAATTATATTGCGTGGCTCATTTCCTGGTTTACAAGTGACCTTATGAGCTTGTAATGCTGCCACTGTTTTCATGGAAATTTTACATATATCACACCTAATTTGGTGAGAATTGGCATGCTTTGTAAGCAAAGTTTCACTAAGTGCTATATAGTCACATTCCGTACATTTTGGGAAATTTATGTTTTTCGGGGGAGGAACATTATGTTTAGTTAGTAAGTGATACAAGTGGAGATTCCTTTTAGATGATTTGTAACCACAATATTCACATACTCTTGAATCTAGTCGCTCATTATGGGTTTCTTGTAGATGTCTTCGAAAGCTGAGATAGTCATTAAATTTTGATTCAGAACAGTGCTCACAAGTCCAAGGACCGACTGTGTCATTTTGTTTGCTTGATGTATTCGGAGTCGACTTTAAGGTTGGCCGGACTACAACATATGACGCCTTCTCTTCCACACTAACAGCACCATTTTCTACCTTAGGTCTAGGAGAACTGATCTTAAGCTTTATATTTTTGTTTTTACAAGGTCAGGATATTTTTTTAGAACTTCAGCAATAATCCTCGCATGGTTTGAAGCTGACTGTACAGTATTTTCTTTTCCTTCTGGTCCAAGAGAAAACCGGACTTTTTTAGAAGCAGGGGGTGTAACTGCGGCTTCCGAGGCTGGAGGTGAAGTTTTCAGACATGGTTTAAGAGCAGGTGGAGGTGGAGGGGTGTTGGTGGGGGTGGTGTAGGAACTGCCTCTTCGTCGCTACTGTATGGAGCTTCAAAACGATCATCATCATCATCATCACTGTCATGCGTAGTCAGAAGGCGGCTTTCTATAACACGTCTCTGGGGTGGTACTATTCTTTCAACTTCTTTCTCTTCTTCTTTAGTAGGTCGCATAATTATTTGATCTGATTCATAAGAAAGGGGAGTAAATGAAGGAGAAGATATTTGCAATAAGTCCATTGGTTCATTTTCAGGCCAGGCATATCTCGTAGGTCCTGGCTCTTCTTCGATCCTAAAAAAATATGAAAGATGCATGAAAAGACAGTAGTGTTAAAAAATATTACGATTATTGAAATCCAAGATTTCAATTTAACACAACAGAAATTGTTTTTAATTTCTAAAACCTATTCTACCATAGGAAAACATTATAAAGCTTCTGAACTAATAGCTAGAAAACTATATTGTTATTAAATTCTAAAACAAAAAAATTATCATTTAATCAATACTTAAAATAAAACTAAAATTTAAAAAATACCTTTAACTTAAAACTAAATTGATTAAATAAAAACTAACCAGTCAGAACAGACAATGAACTAAAATCTACATCTCTTAAAAAAAAAAAAAAAAAATTGTGGATGTAATTGGTTGACCGTTGAGAATTACTGGAAGGAATTAGTCCGGGTGGCGGTCATTAAATGAAACAACTAAATAGTTTCAACTATTTTATTGTTTGCCAACGTTTCGACCCCCTTTGTGGGTCATCATCAGGGCGCAGGGTGGGAGAATGGAAACTCTTAAAAACTCTGTGAAAAACTGTTTCCATTCTCCCACCATGCGCCCTGATGATGACCCACAAAGGGGGTCTAAACGTTGGCAAACAATAAAATAGTTGAAACTATTTAGTTGTTTCATTTAATGACCGCCACCCGGACTAATTCCTTCCAGCAAAAAAAAAAAATGTGATACACAAAGTAATACTTACGGCTTGCGAAACCTAGAGATAAATGGCAAAGTTCTTTTCCTCCAAAATGGTAGCCTGTAAAAATTAAAAAAATAAATCATAAAATATAAATCAATAAAATAAATCATATTAAGTATACACAGAATATTCTATAATACTCAAATAAATTATGGCCGGTAATATAACTATATGGATCATTCATTTTAAGATAGGCAATTAATTTATAACAAATACCATCTGCAGTAATCAAGTAAAAATGTATATAATAATAATAATACATTAATAGGGTATTAATTTTAATTAAGTTTTAGAAAAATTGACTTTTAAAGTATTAAAATAAAAAACAATTACTGATCCTCTTTCAAAGGAATAATTAATCAAGATTTAATGCTTAAATCCTTTTTAAACATATAATTATATTTTAATTTGTATTAACTTAACCATTGTAACACATAGATACATAAACAGATCCAGTCTGACTGATAAGATGGCAACGAGGCATTAATTGATTAATTATTTGTTTGATTAATTAAATGATTTGATTAATTAATTAACCCTTAAACATTTCAAAGGGTGAACAAATTCACATATTTGAGATTCCTAGAGACACCAGCTAACGATGTCTCTGCTGAGATAAGGAAAAGACTAGTAGCCGCTAACAGGACATATTTCGCCTTGCTGAACACTCTCTGTAGCAGGTCTATTACCAGGGTGACAAAACAGGTCGTATATTAAACTTTGATACGCCCTGTTCTTACCTATGCTTCTCCAACCTGGACTATATTAGCAAAAAATGGAAATAGCCTATTAATTTTTTTAAGAAAAATCTTGAGGTGAATAGTTGGCCCTGCGAGAGAGTGAGATGGATGGAGAATTAAGAAGAACAGAGAACGTTATGACCTTTTTGGAGAAATAGATGTCCTTAAGTTTATAAAGCTGGGGAGGGGCTCGGTTGTGAAGGCCATGTCACAAGAATGCAAGAGGAAGAACTGCCCAGAAGTGCATTGGAAACCCCCCTTTACAGTGCCTGACAAACTGGTAGGCCGAAGCTGTGATGGGTTGATGGAGTAGCAGTGGACGCAAGGAGCCTGCTATGGATTGGAAACAGGAGAGCAGCTGCACAGAACTGGGCACAATGGTTGCAGCTCATTGATGAGGTTAATACCAGTCCAGGATTGTAGTACCACGGAGATAGATAGATATAAACAAATAAGGAGTGACTATTGAAATGAAAGAAAAAAGCAAAAGATTTAAAACTAGTATAGAAAAGTTGAATATAAAAAAAGGTTTACTCACTTTTTAGAAGAGAAAAGATTATATGAAGTTGTTGGAGTATTCTGCTGTAAGACTAGTTGTGATGCAGCCTTATTTGTTTCTGGAGTAGCATTAATTGGTTTGGACTTGATGCTAAGAGGTACAGGAACATCTGTTTTCTAAAAAAATAATTAAACATATTTAGTAAATTTGCTTTAAAAATGGTGAGTATTATTTCATTCATCAAAAATAGCTAAGGTGAATTTAAACCTTGTCCAATCCTAATAGAAAAGTTAAATCTGCAACCAATCACCCACTCGGGTAAAATCAGAATGCTATCAAATAAATAAAATCAGAGTGAAATATAATAATAAAGCTACATGGAAAATTGTACAAAAACAATGGTTTCTTGAGAATCTTCTTTTCACTTGTACAAAAGTAATCCAATCTGGTCTAATCAATAATTCATATTAATTTTTGTCTTATAGTATTATAATTTTTATATGATTTCGATTAGCTAATAATTAAAGGTGTGGTCTAATGGATAGAGCACTAGTCTACTGTTCTCTGGGTTCAAATCCCGGCTGTGGCAAAATAGTATTCATTCTATTATTTCAGCCAGGGGGCGACCCTAGGTTATGGAGACCCTCCTGGGGTGACCCAGCCTCTATAAAATGGGTACCCATAAATAGGGAAAAACCCGGGCGACTGAGTGTGATCTTGGCCTAGTCATCACGGCCGTTAGCCTAGAAACAGTACAATTCTCTATGTGTACTGAGCCCAAGACCCTTCATGAGTTATAAAGGTACAGTTTTTTTTAATTTAATACATAAGGACTAATCCAGTAGTACCATAAAATGCATTCATTCCTTCTAATCCCATCATTCACAGACAGTAGTCATCCCAGATAAATGCCCTTCATCTCCCCTCTTCCTCTCACGTGGTGTTCCTCAAGGTTCCTCCCTTTCACCAACACTTTTTTCGATTTATATTAATGATTTACCAGATACATGCATACATAATTCTCATTGCCATCTTTACACCGATGATCTTCAAATTTACTTCTCTTTTCACCCTTCTAATCTCACAGAAGCAATCCAGAAAGTTCAAAACGATAGTTCAAATCTGTCAAGGGCAAAAAAAAAAGTTACAGCGCAATGCAGGTAAAACCAAAGCAATCCTCATCAGTTCCAAACCAACCTTGAACTCCCTTCATAAGCTCTTCTCATAGGTCCATCCATAAAAAGTTATAACCTTGATAACCTAACCAAAACTTATCCTGGAACAACCATATATTTGAAATATGCCGAAAATCCATTTATACAATTAAACAGCTCAATAGATTCCTTTAAAAACCAGTCAGCTACTTGTTTCCTCTGTTATCTTTCCCAACTTTAAATACGGTTACCTGATGTATGGAGGACTTATCGATGAACTGGAAATAAAAATTAAAACGTCTAATGAATTGCTTTATTAGATTTATTTTTGGAGCCCGTAGAAGTGACCCTATTTCTATGACACCGAGTTAAAGTACCTTTAAACTTCTGCTCGACGGCAATATTTCCATGGTTTCTACCTGTTACAAACCTTAAAAAATAGAAAACCTTCATGTATTACTGAACTCCTAACCCTCTGCTCTGACATCCATTTGTTGAATACTAGAACCCAACCGATCAATATTTATTACTCTCCACTTCCAAAATCCTTTCTCGTTCGCTCACCACTATTTTGGAATTCCCTGCCTATCTCTATCCATAAAACCACCTCTCTCTCTTCTTATAAACACCAACTCTTCCATTATCTATTTGAATCTCAATCTTCCGTTCCATAATAAATATATGTATTTATAATTAAATACCTATATTTATTATCTTCCATTCCATAATAAATATATGTATGCATAAGTGCATGCTCCACGTGTATATAACTATAAAAAGATTTATGGATTTATTGGATTGTTTAAATATTTTATTTAAAAGTAACTAGACATAAGAATTTTTTGTGTTTCATTGTATTTGTTCTAAGGGGACTTGGTCCCAGAATAAAGAATTTTTTTTCATTCATTCATTCAAAGACTGTTTAATACAAAATGTTTTGGAGAAAGAGGGATTTTAAGGTATGTTTTTCTGAATCTCTGCTAGTTTACACATTTTTTATTCAATTTTTGTCAATGTCTTTGCGAAATCTATGAGACATAAAGGAAAAGTTGTTTCCAAACTTTACAATGTCCTTCTGTTGATGATTATTTACATTATGAAATCGAAAATTGCCTCAAACAGTAAATAATCACCTGTAAGCAGATTGATTAGGCCTAGATCGAGCTCAGGGGACAGGTTTTTTTACCTTCAATTTTCGAGTACCCAAGTAAAAGGGCAGGTGAGCCACAGGAGGGTCTCCAAACCCCAGGGTCCCTCCATGGCTAAAATAACAGAAAAAATCCTTAGCAGGAGTCGGGGGTTCAAACCTTGACACAGAAAATAGTAGACGAATGCTCAATCCACTGGACCATACCAGTCCACTGAATATATGTGATAATTCAAAAATGTCAGCCAACTTTAAAAAAGACTTAAGAATTTATGTTATGTAATATATTTTATTCTGTATAATACTTTATAACATATATTCTGTATAATTAATCAAAATAACCATAAATCTATAGGAAAATGTATAAAAAGACTTACTTGTGCTGTCGTTAAAAGTTTGGACAGGAGGGTAATATTGAGAATTTTAACTACAGCCAGAAGTTGGGCATGTAATTCTAGCTTAAACTCCAATTTTCCAGAATACATAAAACTGAAAATATAAAATTAATATCATTAATAAAGAATTTAATAATACAAGTCAACAATGTAACCACTTTTGAAACCAATATTTCTGATAAGTACTGCCCCAAGATACTTGGCTACTATGGAATAGAGATAAAATTGTTGGGTATTTCTAATGTATTGAAGGTGCTGAGTTGTTTTAACAGTCCCACAAAACCCCAACCCACAATAAAATATGGGAAATATACAAGGATTAACGAAGACAAGGTGCACAGTCTAAGGATTAAACCTGTAACAAATTTCAGGACACAAAGATATAAGAGCCATAATCGATAACAAAAAACATGAGAACTAATTTACAACACTGCCTCTGAAACTTATAGCTCCGAAACAGATAGAAGCTAAAAAAAATTAATTAACCAGGCTGGAAGGTATTTCTGTCCTTTAAGGAAATGTACTAAAATTGAGGTTGAGGTTATAACTATAAACTTCTACTGAAACTACAAAACAACATTATACAATGATAGAAGGGCAGTGATTGTAATCATTAAGAGTATCAAGTCATTCATGCATTTTATTCTGGGCCATTATGCTTTAAGCCAAAGCTATCAACAAGGGATGATTAAAGTGGCTAAAGTAACATAATAAATGAAAAATAAAAATATACTCACTTAATAATAGGAAAAACTGCATTGTAAGACAGTGATTCAGGAAGACTAATTTTATTATCCACTTTTGGTAACGAATCAAAATGCGAGGTACATGTACGCAATACAAGGCTATGAACCTAAAAGGCACATTGAAATAAATAAAGTTACCAAAAATATAGTTTTAACACAAATGTTAGCTATAAAAACTTGTTTTTAGTCATTACCTTTAGTCCTGACCAGTAACAAACTTGAGAGTCAGGTCACACGAATCCCCTTTGGCAAATAACAGCTGCAATCTTTGCATGAAAAAAGTGCCCCAATTATCCACCTTTAACTGCTTCATGCCGGCTGTTTTTGCCTCTGAGGCCATGTCAGTACCTATGATCAGATTAAAAATTTAAATAGATATGTGTCAATATATACAAATATATTTTTAAAAACTTTTACACAACAATCTTACTTTTATCACAGAAGGTTTACAGTCAAAGTTGGAAATTCAGAAGAACTGTTGAGAAGCCATTCAACAGGGAAAATCTTGTTTACCACATACACAGTTTTAGTATTGAGACATTCTAAATCTTCTTTCTAAAAATTGATCTCAATCGCTGCGAACATATTTTAAAATATTCATTTAATCACAAACTGACTCACATAATTAATACAAATAATATTTATAATCAGACTGCTTAAAAAGGCATTTACACCAGATGGTGCTAGACAATTACTTGTTTTATTACTGTAAAAATCTTTTTCTTTTTTTTTTAAATATATTTATTGATATCTACAACTGTATTTTTTTAAAAATACATCAAAAAAATGTGATGGTTATATAGAAAACTGTCATGAAATACATGTACCCAGTGGCAGCACTCTAAAAATATTATAAACTAGAAGGTCTCGTGGCCATCTTCTTTTCAGGCGCCTCGGAGGATTATCAGGGATCAACGAGGAAGCAAGGATTGAAACTAATGGATTGTAGTGGGAATGGAGTTTGTCATGGAAGGAACGGTACCGGTTGGGCTAAGTCAGCGACATATGGAATATTAAGGTCTTTATGGATGAGTTTATTTGTGACAAAACGAGATTTTACGAAGGATTTTGGATTGTAAGGATTGGATACGAGAGGAATTCGATGGTTTAGTAGAGCCCCATAGCTCTACTCTGTAAGTCCATATGGGTCTTATGATGGTCATATAAATAAGTCTTTTGTAATTAAGAGGAAAGTTGGAGCGTTTGTCCAGTAAGTGTTGAAGTAGTCGAAAACGCGGGCAGCTTCTTGTCGTTTCAGTCTTGTATGGGGATTCCAAGTTAAACGTTTATCAAGGTGGAGTCCTAGGTATCGAATCTGTTCAACAGGGGCTAGCGGAATGTCATTGGGGATACTGTAGGGCAGTAAGTCATTGGTTTACAAAGAAGGGTAAAGGTTATCTGGTGGGATTTGTTAGAATTAATTTTAATCCTCCATTTTTGGCATCATACTTCAAGGTCTCGGATGTGGGATTGAAGAGTGTGGGAGGCTGTAACAGGATCATTATCTACTGATAGCACACACCTGTCATCAGCATAGGTAGAAAGGAAAGTGTTTGGATGGGTTGGGATATCAGCTGTATAGATTGTATAAAGAACGGGTCCTAGGATGCTGCCTTGAGGAACACCAGCAGTTTGAGAAAAAGGGAGGAATAGGAACTATTGTGATTTATTTTGAAAGATCTATCAGCGAGGTAGGACTGTATAATAAGAAAATAGGTAGAAAGGTAGAAATAGAAGGAACTTGTAAAGCAATCCCGGGTGCCAGACTCGGTCAAAGGCCTATTCTACGTCGAGAAAGACTCCCGTGCAGTACAATCCGCGCTCCAACGCAGAGGAGACAATGTCCACCACATGATGACATTAATGGATAGTGGAGAGAGATGTACAGAATCCGAATTAATGATCTAGAATAATATGATGGGAATCAAGGATTGGGTATATACGTTTCAGAAGGAGCTTTTCCAGAATTTTACCTGTATATACATAAAAGAGATATGGGATGGTAGGAAGATGGATTTTCAGGTGACGTTTTGGGTTTAGGAATCATTTTTACTATAGATAACTTCCAGGAAGCAGGAAAATAAGTAGTACGGAGGACGGCATTGAAGATGTAGGTGAGGAATAGGATGGCTTTTTGAGGAAGATGTTTTAAGATATGGGAAGTGATTAGGTCATGGCCCGGAGTTTTTCGAGCAGGTAATCTGTGAATGACATTGGATATTTCTGAAGGATAGAAAGCTTTAGGTGGAAAGGTCATTCGGAGAGGAATAGTTAGGCCTTCTTCTATCCTTTTAAGGTGATTGGGATTAAGGATATCTGGATGTGGAGTATAAGTATTGTAAAGATGTTGTCCGAATATCTGGGCTTTCTCTTTGTCAGATCTTGTCCAGGTTTGGTTTTCAGTCAGGAGTGGAGTTGATGGTTAAAGTCTTTGAACTTAAGAAGTTTTTTTGTGGTTGTCCATAATGATTTGTCTGTTGTAGTAAGATTTTCAGTAAAGTGAGTAAATTTTGAATTTAGTATGTTTTTATTTCTGATTTGAGTCTGTTATTTAGTTTGGTATAATAAGTTTTGTCAACTGGGTATCGAGTCTTATGCCACTTCGATCTCGCTCTGCGTTTTTCTTTTAATAATAATCGAAAGTGCTGTGGCAGATCAGTACTTTGAGTGTCATTAATACTGGTGGTCTTTGTGTTGTCAGTTATACTACAAGTTTTGGAGTCAGTCAGTTTTTTTGTATACTGCTGTATCAATATCATTGTTTGTCTTGAGTGGAGTGTTCAAGTCCAATTTGCTTTTCAAGTCCAGTCGAAATACGTCCCAGTTAATTTGTCCTTTGATCAATGTAGGAGGGAGGGGTTGAGGAACAAAACTGGAATGCAAGGAAAGCAAAACCGGGCTATGATCTGAGAAAAGGTTGTTCAGTGATCTGATTATGGTTTGGGAGGAGAAAATTTGAGACTATAAAAATCAAATAGCAAATTAGTGTATATGAATGAAAGAACCTAAAACTAATCAAAATATTAAAAATAAAATTCAAGATGTTGTATTTGACAACATAGCTTACTGAAGTTGAGCTGAGAAAAAAGTAAAATGTATAGGCAAAATTAGAAGTATTGGTTTTTATAAACTATAATTCAATAATTATCATAGTCATAACACAACCACTGTCTGTCCCAGGAGCAATCCTCACTATGATAGAGAATGTTACACTAAGATAAGGTTCTGTGCTATAATTTGCCAGAGAAAACAGAGAAAGTCACGAACATTTAATTATTTTTAAGAAGATCATAGCGGCTCAACAAAATTCACCTCACTGTACATTGGTGTGCCAAATGCAATGGTTCCTTTAAAGTACCTTTGTATTTAAAAAAAATAGAATTATCTGTTTTCTCATTATTAGCAATAATAAAACAATTATTAATTATAAAACTAATAAAAAATTTGGTTGGAGAAATATATTTCGAGGCTGAAATCAAATAGCTCGAAATAAGAGAAGTAAAATAGATGTATACTATGTTGTTGGGAGATGTATACTATAGAACAATTAATATCTAGCATGTATAGCTAAAGAGGGTAATGGAGAGTGAAAGATTTAAAAAAAGCCTAAGTGATATAAGTAATAAATAATTTTCATTTAATCTGATGGAGAACTAAGTATTCTTGAGGAAAGTAAATGAAATTTTTATAAAAATGTGCCCTCAGCTAGAAAACATTAGGAAGCGGATCTGGCCAAATCCTACTAAGTTGGCGACTAAGCTTTATGCTGATCTGAAGAAACTCAAGAAGACCATCGAGTTTACAGTTCTTCTCCCGGACATCACCATTTGAGGGAAGAACAAAGAAGAATATTTGAATTTTACAAAAACGTTCTTTCTTTAATAATAAAGAAAGGTTCTGAAGTCAATAATAAACATTTTTAAACTGGAAATAAACAATTTTATTAAAATAAATTACAATATTTCTTCCAATAAACAAAAATGTATTAAACTTACTTTTTTAAATTTTCCTTTTTTACAATTTAAACATTTAAATTACAATATCAATTTTTAATTTACATTTAATAAGACTTATTGCCCTCTTTGGCTTGAATGACTGTTTCCACCCGTCTTTCTTTTGAGATAATTCCAAATGTTAGTTAAGGTCAGGACTTCTTGCTGGCCAATCAATGGTGAATATTCGTGATGTTCAGGTATTAAGAAATACACCGTGCCTTGTGAGGACGAACATTATCATGCATGACCAATGATTCAGTCTATGAATGGCATAAAAGGCACTAAATGATCTTGAAGAATCATTTATACATACCTCAAAGTGTTCAAAGCCCCTCCTTGGAATGGCACTAACTCGGTGTGTGCCTTCCCAGAACATGATAGAACCCCTCCAAATGCAAATGGCTTAGTTTCTAACGTGCAGCACTGACTATACCATTCTCCAAACTCTTTCATGGCTGTTTGGGTGTTAAGGGCCACTCTCATCTTATCAGTGAATAAAACTTTTTTCCATTCCTCCACAGTTCAAGATTGGTGTTCCCTTGCAAATCTTCATCTTTTTTAAACGGTGTTCTGTGGTGAGAAGAGAAACTTTCACTGGCCTTCTTGACCTGAGGTTTGACTCTCTCAGTCTTCTAATGACCGTTGACTGAGAAATTGATAACCCTTGAACACCAGTGATCAAGTTTTTAATGGAAGACGCAGTTGAATTATGCTTCTGAAGTGCTTGTATTTTAATGAAGCGGTCATCTATAGGGTTAGCAGCCCTCAGACGCCCTGACGTTGGTCGTCTTGAATGACTACCAGTCTTCCTGTATCTTATTATGGTCCTTGAAACGGTAGAATAGTGAATCCCAAGACGATTCGCAATGTAACGCAATGATTTGACTTCTTCATAGAGAGTGATGATTCTGACCAAATCATCGTGAACTTAAACGATTCATTGTGAATAAAATTAATTATTTTAACTAGACTTTAGAGAAAAGAGAGAACAGACTTGAGGCAATGAAATGAATGAAACAGAATTCCATCTTTTGTAGGTAAACATGAATAAAAATGATATGTGTAATCCCTAACATCTCTCATTTAATAAATAATATTACTATAAATATAAACAACAAACAGTCTGAGAATCGGCTACTATCTACTTTTCATACCTCTAAGTGATAAGGTTGTCCACCCCTAATATTATTATTTAATTTTTTGGACAAAAAAAATTTTTTTTTATAGTATTGCATTAAAAAATACATACAACCCTAAATTTTCACCCTTTTATCACCAACCCCTTATTTTTTAATAATTTTTCACCCCATTCTATAACAGATCAATTGGTAAGTTAGTTATCCCTACCAGTGGTCTGCCTGCCGGTGTCACTTCTCAGCCAGTAAACAGCACGGAGTAGGGATGAGACCGTAGCCGGTCTCCTTTTTCTCTCAGAAAATAAGCCTTCTCTCACTCCCATCCACAGTTTTCGGCCATTATTATTGTTTATGCATTAAGTCACCTTTACAATTATCATTTAACTATCTCAGTGTAACTTATGTTTTTCACACGGACAATTATGCGTGGCATGTTCTCGAATGGGTAAACTATCCAGTTGGTTTTGCTAGCTAAAGATGGACTAACAAAAAATATTTGTCATGCTTTGCATTAAGAGATTGATATAGTTAGTTAGTGTTTTGTTGTAATTAATTAATGATATATATGATTTTAAGGAATAAATTTTTAAAAATTAATGTTTGGTGTATTATTATTTTTATATTCCCTCATCATTCACAGCACTCCATGCCTCTTTCACTCATATACCAAATCCTTACACACATACAATATTAGTTGTTTTTTTTTTACAATTTTCACTATAAATTTCTTAGGAGTTATTTATATTGCAAAACAACGTTTGCCGGGTGAGCTAGAATATATTTATAATTGAATATAATATAATTGAATACTGATATTCAAAGCAAAAAAATATTCCAGACTAACCAAGTTCCATAAATATCAAACTAATCTCTATTCATTGTTATGAAATTCAAAAGTACAATAATTAGTAATTATTCTTTCAGGCTATGTTGTAAAATTAGCCCTTATTCTAAAGGGAAATTTATTTGCAGAACATCCAATTACGCTATCATTGAGCAGTTCCTCTTCACCTATGTACATGTCATTTTATTTTATTTTTGTAGTTACTTGGTGTATACTAAATAATAATAATAGGCTTACCGAATGTTTGATGCCGATACCACTTAATACTGCCTATAAAGTAAAACAATCACCGTTCACGCCCAAGTCCCAGAGATCAGACTTGACACAATCTTCCCATCCACGCTTTGGCCTAACTTTTGAACGCCTACAGTTGGGTTCAGCAAATAGTAACTTTTTTGTATACCAAACACAGTTGTAAATTTCAATAAATAAATAAAAAGTAAAAAAAAACCAGCCCAATGGTCGATAATGGGTTGTCTTTAAAATATGAAATAAAAATAGTGCAGGTGCCTATTCGTTCATACATTGAATAAGGCGTATTACAAACAACAGACACAATAGTTCATACATTTTTTTAAAATGGGCAGCTTGATTTTGTCAGAGAAAATGGTATTTTTCATCTGAAGACTTCATGTGTTTAGGGTTAAATTGGAGAACTTTATTAATAAACAAGTAAATAGAAACATGTTACGGTCAACAACTTTCTCTTTTTAAAAACATCAATCGGATGTTTGGCACATTAGAAGCCAACAACAATATACTTCTGACTTTCAACAAGAGGGTATAAAATGTATCATTGCTAATGAATCGAGAGTGTGTTGCTCTTGAATATTGAAAACAATAAGAACAGACATTAATACTATAATCAGTAATAAATATTACAAAAGAAATAAAATTCTAAAAATATTTACTGTGAATCGCACACACTTGAAGTTCATAAAATTCTGACATGACTAATTGTATATATTCTTAGAATGTAAGCTGCGTCAATGAAACAAGATGTCTAACGATAGTGATACAAATATAAAATTACATATTTCAATAATATAGTATTTCAAATCATGACTCCTTGACACCACAAGTAATGTGTCACTAATAATTCTTATTAGAGATTTTAAATAGTAATGGACTGCTGATATTTGAAGTTACAATGATCAAAGGTTTTTAGATTTCCACAATACTGATATTCAAGAAAACTAATTCAATCCCAAAACAGTAAAATACAGATAAGTATCTTCTGTTGGCCTGTGTATAGGAGGTTAGAATTTTATAGCTAAACAAATTAATGCATTAATTTGTTACATGATAAAGCTATAGTATAGTATTAAAGCAAGATTTGACTTTGGCACTTAATGCAACTATTCTCTATGTTTAAAACAAATGTTAACAGACTGCTTCCAGTTCTATTCACGTAAGACGTATATAGCAGGTTAATGACGAAGATGACAATGTATAAAACCTTTAAATCTATAAATAAAAACAGTACTGATACAGCACAGTACTTGGTAATTTCAAATGGACGTACCTGTTTGTTTCTATCTATAAAAGCAGCTCCATCTCTGAGTTCTAAAATCCAAGTTATTGAACTAATTGTTGTCAAAAGCCACCGACAGATGGAGCCACCGATTGCGGGCTACATTAATAACATTGATTTGGAATGGCATAGAATAAAATTTTAAAGTAATCTATTTTTACTTTTTACTTCTCTAATGAAACAACAAACACAGCAAGGAAATTTAAGAATACTGCCAGATTCATATTTCGAAGGAGATGTTGAAGGTATTGTTAATGTTATGCATGAGGCCCCCCATTAAGCAAAATTTACATTTAAGTCAACCCATCACCAATTTGAGATTGGTCGCGAGAATCTAATAATTAATGAAACTTGTTATTTACTCGAATATTATATTCAATACTTATATATTAATCACGTATATTCAATTTATTAGTCGTTTTGATAATGCAATTGTTGATACAAACTAGCAGATTATTTTAATTTAATTATAAAGAACTTTGATAAAATACATCATATATTATGGATATATTTATTTGAAATTTGTAATGTATTTTTAATAGTTTATAATTTTACAAGACTTTATTATTAACATTAATATTTTATATAATTAATTCATTCCAATTAAACAATTTTTATTTTTATTGTGGATGTAATTAGTTGACCGCTGAGAATTACTGGAAGGAATTAGTCCGGGTGGCGGTCATTAAATGAAACAACTAAATAGTTTCAACTATTTTATTGTTTGCCAACGTTTCGACCCCCTTTGTGGGTCATCATCAGGGCGCATAGTGGGAGAATGGAAAACTGAACAGAATGGAAAACAGTTTTCCATTCTCCCACCATGCGCCCTGATGATGACCCAAAAAGGGGATCGAAACGTTGGCAAACAATAAAATAGTTGAAACTATTTAGTTGTTTCATTTAATGACCGCCACCCGGACTAATTCCTTCCAGTAATTTTTATTTTTAATTTATATATTTTTAAATATTTGATATTCGGAGGATGTTTATATTAAGGAAATTATAACTGTGTTCCTTCAGATAAAAAATTCTTTCTGCACCTGAAGATGGCATAATATAATTGCTGAAACGTTGTGCATTTTAATAAAAAGTGGTAAAGTATAATTAAAGCCTCCAATTCTATATCTTTTTAAAATGTAATTAGACTAGCATTTCGAGTAAATAGTAACTTAATTCTTGATAGTTACTAATGATACTTCATAAATGACAGTACAATAAGTTTTTTCTAACTTTGCTTTATAGTGTAATTAATTAAATAATAGCTAACAGCATTGTACGTTTTACATTAGCTAGAATTCATCGCTGAGCTGAGCCCTTCTTATTATGGTGTTGATTATTAGCCTTCATACCGCACAAAAGAAAATTTGAAATAAAAGATTTCTGAGAGTAAAATAATAGTAGATGAATAAACAAGTACTACAGCACACACAAGAACAAGAGCTTGAGTCTTACCTTCATTGGCATATTATGGTCGCTTAAGCATCTTAAAGTTACAGGCTATCCGACAATTTCATTATAAAAACTCCATTGAATGGCCGTCTCTCATCAATATCAAAATCTATCCTTTAAAACAACTTTTGGCAGTGTGAGGAGGGTGCCTTCTATCATTCCGTTGAAGTCCTCTTCTTTGAAAGTCGTTCTTTATCCTATCTTTCCATTTACTCTAGGCTGCCCTTCCTCGCTTGCCCTCTTCTTTATCTCGATAGGTTTCACTGGCGATTCTGTTTGGTTCCATTTCTAGAAGGTACCCCAGCCCTCTCAGCAGATTTTCCCCAACTATATTGTTTACCGATGTATTTGAGTACTCTATCTCTTATTTTTCTTCGATCTTAATCGGATAAATCTCATTTCTAATTCTTGTATTATCGATCGCTGCGTCCATGATTCTAAGGAGTATTTTGAAATGGGAAGAAATGTCGACCTGAATACATCCAATATCGTTTTCTTTTTTCATCTCTTCCCCGTTTAGAAAACCTCATCTTACTATTTCAAACATTCTACCTGTAGCTGCAATTTATTTAATCACTTCCGAATCGATTTATCTATTTTAATTAAGGTGCGCACCCAGGTATTAGAAGTTTTCTACCTGTTGGAGGAATTTGCCTTCGATTCTGATGACATGCATATTCCTCCTGAGTTTCTTTCTTATCCACATATTTTAATTTCGCAGCTTTTTTTTTTTTTTTTTTTTTTGTTCATCCCTATACCTCGCCTTTGAAGGCTATTCTGGGTTTCTCGGGCCAGGGTGTGAGGGCGGAGAATAAATGCTGAGATAAAAGCTCCCTTATGACCCGAGTCTCGAACTCGTAATTGTTTGGTTTCAAATTATTTGGTCCTCTGTGTTGCTAAGCAACTCGCGTTTACCCGCTCAGCTACTCCGCCCCCTTATTTCCCCAACCCTATCTATACATACATACGCAGGGTTTATAGTCGTGTTATTCTTTCAATTTATTATTTTGTACTAAGGTTCTCTGTAAGCTTCTGACGATGGCGTTAAAGATTCCTGCCCTAACTAAACCTAGATTGGCAAAATTTAGGACTCTTACTGTAGCATTATCCGATTAGACATAGTAGCATAAAATACTCCTGTAAGTTCCTGAGAAAATGGCAATCTTATCGGCGGATGCAAGTAATGAGATGCTGACTGGTCTCATGTTGGCACATGCTAGGTGATAATTCTGCATTTTTTCTTTATCATCCGAAAAGCTGAGCCTATAACTGAAATAAACAAAAGTGGGCTGAGACTACAACTTTGACCGTTTCCTATGGTAGTTTCAAATTCTTGAGATGATCCTTTGGCCGTCCCTTTGATTTTAATAAGGGAAACCTAGAAGATTCGAGCTGGAGAAACGCCTCATCATATTGGTTCTATTTAAAGGGACAGGTAAAAGAGATTCAATGACTCATTTCTTACACTAAGTCGCCCGTGCTTACTAATAGCACTAATAAAACGGTAAAAATTATTATAACAAAATCACATTGGACTTCTTAGGATGCATATTTTTTTTTAGCTTTTTTTGAAAATTCAGCTTTCCCTCAAGACCGTTTGTAATCTGCAATCAAGCAGAGAATATGCCGGTTTGTACCTTGCACACTTGCTAAATGTAATCGAGATCTTAGTTCATTTATGTTCATCATCATCATTCTTGTTAGTTCGATGGAAAGATTATTGACTAAACATAACGTATAATCCATACAAATTATTTATATAATACATATAATATAAAATATATTACTAAATAAAAGCGAGATTTTTTAATCCAAATAGTGATTTTTTTAAGTAAATCCGATTGTCCTCAGTTCTGATTGGTTCTCCACAGTCCGGCATTTTGAATCATCTGTTTCTTGCCGCTTTAACGCCTCGTTTGCAAGATCCGAGGGAGTCTTTCAGCTAATGTAAACTGAATTTTACACATCCTGCATTGTTTAATTAGCTTCAAGTTCATTTTAAGTTTTATTTGTGTTATTATTGTAGAGTTTTTAACTGCACAACTGCAAAATGACTAGTATGTTTTGGGGTAAGTTTTCACTTGCAACATTTTTACACTCTGTTGTTGTTGAATTGACCATGTGGTGATGTTTAAGGTTAAATAATCTTTGTAGTACAGTCTTATTTAACTAAACAATTCTAAGGGTCGTAATATTTTAGTCAGGGTGTTTAATAAGAAACATGTTGGCTATATTTATTTATTTAAATTTTGAATGCTTGCATGGACTTGGCAAAAGTAACTTATGGTCTTGCCTTGTCTTTTGTTTTCATTATTTGTAATATTTCAAAAATGTTTTATCAATTATAAGGCTATTTTTACTTCAGTATTGTTTTTATTTCTAAGTATAGTATGTCTTTATTAAGTTTCTATTGATTTATTGCCTACTGTTTACCTGTTGATTACACATGGTTCTGTAGTAGTTTAATGAAATGTTTCTAGTGTTGGAAATTGAGTTAAATTTTTTATTTTACCTTATATTATTACCTGGAACATGATTGCATTGTCTTCCCAATTTACACATGTTTATTTTTCAAGAATGTTTTGTCTTCATTTATTTTATTATTATGTTTGTGGCTAATTGATTATGGTGATTTGTATTTTATATTAGGAGGCTTAGAATTTTGAGTTTGCACTTCAGCACATGAATCAGGAGTGGCCTCAGCTTAACTCCAGCATTTTATATTTGATTTATATGTAGTAACACTTCCTTTAAATTGTCCATTAGCAGCAATGTCTGGTGGTTTTCCTTGGTATTTTCTATATGAGTGATCTCTTAACAACACATGGCCAACTTAAGTGATTTTCTACTGTAGTGTAATGTCTCCATGGTGGGCCATGATCATTATGAACACATGTCGGGTAACACTTCCCAAACTAGAAGTGTTTTTCCTACCAGAGTGAATTGATGGTCATTGCGGACATTAAACTCTTCTAATTAAGAGCTGTGTTCACACCATTGTCCAATTTCTCTGTTTTTAGTACTTTTTTTTTTTTTTACTACTTCAGTTTAATGCTAACAGGATGGGTTATTTTTTATGTTACCAATCTGTTCCATACGTATATTCGGCTTTATGCATATTCTTTGGGAGTGTCAAAAAATAAATTTCAACCCATCCAGGCCACTTTGACTTTAATGCTACTATTATGATCATTTCTCACTTCCATTGTTTACTTGTTAACCTTCACAAATTGAACAACTATCCAAAATTAGCTCAACGCAAACATAATGCAGGTAATTGGTTGGTTACCTTAGTGTTGCGGGTAAAAACTTAATATTAATAATTAAATTACTTTCCACCTGGCAACACTGAGCGTTGCCAATGAAGTTACATCACTTCCCCCCAATGACTTAGTCATATAAGCTATTAGGGAGTCGGATGCGACATCCTCTTCGAGTTGTTCAGTCCGATGAGGGTTGGTAGGCT
Source organism: Piezodorus guildinii (assembly GCA_023052935.1). NCBI lineage: Eukaryota > Metazoa > Arthropoda > Insecta > Hemiptera > Pentatomidae > Piezodorus > Piezodorus guildinii. Next base: position 116,030,224 of record CM041293.1, on the reverse strand, counting down.
TCTGTGGCAGGGGCATTGTCAGTTTATGCAGGCTGCGCTCCCTATGTAGTTGTTGGTGATGTAGCTAGAGTGGTGGGGTCCTCCAAGATTTAGTCTGGCTTCAGGCAGTCCACACTTGACGTTCTTATGTCCGGAGGCGAGCACGATCATGAAAGTCTTCTCCCCTCTCTCAATCACAAGGTGGGGTCCTGAGTAGGGAGGAGTCAGTGGTTTCCTGGTCATGTCGTCTCGTTAAAAGACGTGTAAACAGGTCCTTAAGTCCTTTGGAGTAGTGGTTTCCTGGTCGAGTCGTCTGATAAAAAGACGTGTGAACAGGTCCTTAAGTCCTTTGGAGTGAATGTTGGCCCTTGACTCTGTTTATGCAGGGCAGGCTGCAGGCGCTTGAAGTGTTCCCTTAGCCTATGCAGAAATCCATCAGGTTCCTCAGCCTTTGAAGTCGACTCCAACAGTTCCCCAGGAAGTCTCAGGGGTTGACCATACATCATTTCTGCAGCGCTTGTGCAGTTGTCATCCCTGATAGCTGCTCTCAAGCCAATCTTGAATTTATATGAGATGTGCAGTTAGGGCTGCCTTTAAAGTTCTGTTCCATCTCTCGATAGCGCCATTGCACTGAGGAAGGTATGCAATGGTCCGACAGTGCCGAGTTCCTAAGAGGTTCAGCAATTTTGTGAATAGTTCGCTCTCAAATTAGCGGCCTTGGTCAGTTGTGATGTCTGTGTGGACCCCAAATCTGGAAGTCCAGTTGCTGATGCAACTTCTGTTGTGGAGATGTCCACAATCGGTTCAGCTTCAGGCCAGCTATTGTACCAATCTGCTATAGTAAGGCAATAGCGTTTCCCATCCGATGTCGGCAGTGGTGCGATTATATCGACATGGATGTGCTCAAATGGATCAGCGGGAGCGAAGATGCCTGGAGGTGAAATGGTGTGTCTGTGGATCTTTGTGCATTTAATATGAATAATTAAATTACTTTCCACCTGGCAACACTGAAGGACTTGAAAGCGTCATGCAACCTGCGTGTTTTGTTTGGCAGTGCAACCATTACACTAGTATATGCAGTAAGAGTAAATGTAGTCTACAAATATTTCCTTACTGGTATGGTTTTATTATAATTATCAGTAATTGTTTTTAATAAGGTAGTGAAGATTGGTCATCTCGATCTACTTACAGCTATCCTGCTAATTTCTACATTGTTGTAAGGTGTTCATTATGATCTTGGCTCCCCGTTTATATATTTATATTAGGCAGGAGAAGGATCTTATGTAAGATAAAAAGATAAACGCTACTTGGGTGAATAGGTTTTTTTTTTTAATTTCCTAACGTAATCTATTTATCTACATATATAAAAATGAATCCCCCTTTCCCTCGGTCATCGCTTCACGCGTGAACGGCTTGACCGATTTCACTAAGACATGATTCAGACTGGACATGGTTTGTCGCATCAGCTTGTGTTCACATAAGTATTTCATCCTATAAATTAAGAATATAAAAGTGGACAAAGAACTGACGATGATATCTTGTTTCTAAATTAGTTTCATTATTACTATTAATGTAGAACATCTGTTTTATGAATTAAAAGATAAATTGGATGTTGGGTAGCATAGTAAGTATGTATATAATATTTCTAACTCCAACTCGATCAAAAATTGATGAAGCTATGTCGTTTTGACAATTTCCACCTACATTATTGAAATAAAAAAATTAATTATTTAAAATTTTTAAGTTTCTCGAGTTGGGCACAAATTGCTAGATGGCTTACTTCATTAAATACTTAATTTTTTATTTATTTGAAGTCTATATCTTATATTAATTGCCTTGCCTGATTTCGTGGTCACCTAGATACATATACTTACATTCCTAATAAATCCCTGAAGGAGAGTTAAAATCTCATCTACTCAACGTTTCTAATTACTTGTTGCTCCGTCTATCCAAAGTAAATTTATGAATAAGTTACTTTGGGACCTTTCTGTGTAGCAATAAAATTGAATTGATGTTTTATCAATCTTGTTTGTATATATTCGATGTTAAATTTATTTATAAAATAAATAGTCAAGGGCATCAAGTCAATGATAGCCTTAGGATATTTCTTCTTCAGTTTTATTTCGCGGGATACATGAGTCAATGTAATTTACATTTGTTTAGATTAAAATTTGTTATATAATGATTAAAAGAAAAACATGTTTAAGATAATGCTAATAATACTTTTTTAGAATTAAATCTTTTAGAATTTAATGAGTGTTTATTTATTTTTTCAGGGTTACGATTGGAACCTGGTAAGAGGTACAGTACAACTGTCGACAAATCTTTCCATGTTTCCATGGCTGCACTAGACTGCACAACAGTTAAAAGTGGTTAGTAGTTTATAATCTCTTCATATAGTTGAGGCATCTTATATTTTACCAGTTGATTTGAATTATGTTTTGACAAGTGTATGTTTTAATATCTTGTTCACAAAATATGGAATTTCTGTTTCCTTACTTTTAACAAATACTGATTATAAATTCAATTTATATTAAATATAGTTGTAAATTTCAATTAATGAATAAAAAGGAAGAAATTTAAAGTTACATGTAGTATGGTACTACCATTTACATTTGGTACTTTTTGGGAAGAATTAAGAACGAATTATTTACTATTTGGAATATCTTGGAGTATTATTATTCTGTTCCAAAATGTTACTGCCATGAAAAAGAAATTATGCATTATTAATATTTTTCTGTGTGCAGGTATTTATAAAAAAAATTATTTTATTTCAGAAAAAGAAGTCCATAGTGTTATGCTTGAAGAAGGAGAATCAAATATTCCCATTCATCCTTTGTAACCTTCAGAAACCCAAAGTGATACAGTCTCCTCTGAATCTGAATTTTGTTTCCGGAGATAGAGTCACTTTTTTCTGTCGGGGAAATGGCACAGTTCACCTCACAGGTTTGTTAATGATTAGATTTACTTCCTTTTTTTTTTTTTTATGCATTCAGCTTGGATACTTCAGTTAGATTAGTTTTCTGTTGCATTAAAATTAAAAAATCTGGTGCACTTTAGAGGACTATTTCAATTAGAATGTGACCTATATGATATTAAAGCCCATTAAATTTTACATTGATATAGGGAGTTAAATCAAAATTGTTACAGGCGTTTTTGAGAAAAGCATAAAAAGGTGTTCAATGCATAGTATAAAGTGGTTCTGAATAGCTGATTTTGATAAAAAATATTGCTCTAACATCTCAGGCATATAGTTTTCTTAAATATGAAATTTCTGTTATGTACGTTTTATCGTTTTTACACTATAGTTTCAACATAGGGACCACACACACACACACATATACATACACAAAACCAAACACAGACCTTTTTGTGGGACTTGGTCATTTAGACTGAGGTGGCCCAAAGATGTGTATTTCCGGTGAAAACTCGAATTTGAAAATTTTTATGATTGCAATACTTTCCCTTATTATGTATTTCATATATAGGTAAGTGAAAGTAAAAAATGAGTTTTTCAGGAATGTGTGTATTGAATGAATTCAAAAGTTTTCATGATAGCAATACTATAAACAATCTATTTATATTTTTATCTGGGAGAGGAGTGGTCTAGTAGATAGAGCGCTAGTCTACTGTGCTCAGGGTCTTGGGTTCGAATCCTGGTTGTAACGGAATATTATTTATTCTGTTATTTCGGCCAGGGGGCAATCCTGGGGTAGGCCCAGCCTCTAAAAGGGACCAAAAATGGGGAATAAACCTGGCGGCTGAGCATGATCTCGGCGAATCACCTCATTTTACAGCCGTTGGCCTTGGAAAAATACGAATCTCTATATGTACTGAGCCCAAGACTCTTCATGGTTTGTGTCACAGGTTTTTTTAAAAATATTTTTATCTACATCAGTCAGTAAGATTTATCGTCTTCTTATCATTCTCTATTAACATTTACAATTTTTTCTTTTAGATAATGTTTTTCTAAAATATTTAGGTTTTCAGTGGTATATCATACACCTATATTACTGTTTAAAAAAAAACAAAACACAATAATTGGTTTAAAATATATGTTTGCTCTTTTATATTTATTGGGATATCGAATTCGTTCAACGTTTACGTTTAGGCACTTTTTGTTAGCCCTGATAAGATGAAGATGATATGAATAATTCTTCTGAATTTATAAAATTAAGGGTAGTTTAGAGGAAGAAAATTTAAAATATTGGTATTTAAGCTCTGTTAGATTATTTCAATCAGAATGAAACCTACATTGAAGCCCATTAAATTTTACATCATACAGTAAGTTTAGTAAAAATCGCGTTTTTGAAATAATCATAATAATGTGCTTAATGCGAGATTTAAAATGGCTCTTCTTGTTAGCTCATTTAGATGAAAAGGTTGCTGTAACTTCTCGGGCATATAGTTTTCTTTAATATGAAATTTCAGTTTTGTATGTCTTATCCTTTTCGTGCTAGACTTACCACATACGGACACACTCACACACAGACCTTTTTTTTTTTAGGACTTGGTTATTTGGACACAGAGGACCCTAAAATGTGTATTTCCGTTAAAAACTGGAATTCAAACATTTTCACGATAGCAATACTTTCCCTAACTATATATTTCATGTATAGGTAAATGGAAGTAAAAAATTGTAGTGCCAAATTTATTTGTATTTTTTTTTTATTGAGATCATAGTATTTTGATGGATATTGGAAAATAATAAAATAAAAAAAGTTTGAAAATAAAAGCTACTTTAATTAACTAAAAGAACGATTTAACACAATTAAAATGATAAAAAATAAGAAATAAAAAAACAAACTTTTTCTTGATAATAAAATAAAATTTAAAGAAATGCTTTTTTTGGTCCACACACACAAGATCTTTAACAATATCACCACAAAACAACAAGGTACACACGATGCACAATGCAGGTAATTGGTTGGTTACCTCAGTGATGCAGGTAAAAAATTATTAGAGAGATACGCTTTATTCATAAATAAACAAACAAAATGATGCTGCCCAACTTAATTGGGTTGCTATAACACAGCATACCAATTCTTTCCTACAGAAATATTCTTAACATTTTAATTTAACTATAAATACATTTTTTTTTCCTTTTTTACACTTTTAAATTTTTTTTTCTGCTTATTTTTCCTGTTTTTTTTTTGTTTTTTTCTCTTCTCTTTTCCTTCTCTACTGTTTCACATTTTCTTTTAAATACTTATATCTATCTATACATATACACCAAAAATTAAAATAAAAATTTAAAAAACAAATTATATATACATCCTAAAACTACATACTAAAAAATCACGCTATCATAAATAAAAACCAATACCACAACAACAAGACACTTAGCACCTAAAATCAATATCTCTATATATAGAAATTTATGTTAAATTTAAAATTAAAATACAAAACACTATAAGTAAAGCACAAATTCACATGCATGCCCCTCCAATTATACCTGTTACGAGTATATGTGATAGTGTATAATTCCCAGGGAGTTCAGAATCACACTTTCTGCTATCCTTGCCACGTCCTTTATATCGACAAGGTTGTTGGATTCATATCTCACAGTGGGATCCAGAATGACAGCTGAATTTCCGGTCTTAGGGAATGCCACGATATCAGCATATCGTATGGATCCATCCGTATCCCCACACAGTAAACTGCCTCGAAGCAGGCAAAATCTCGTTCTTTAAGGAGCCTCATCAACTCATGCTTTACTCTATGCTGACGGCGTGTTATCAGGAGGGAGATTAAATTTAAATTACTTTCCACCTGGCAACACTGAGGGACCTGAAAAACCGTTGTGTAACCTCCGCGTTTTGATTGACAGTGCAACCGTTACAGTATCTTTATTTTTATGAAGTTCTATTGACAGTCACATGGTGTATTAAAGCAAAATTTGTTTATATACTTTGCCTTCAGCTCTGCTAAATTTCTGATTCACTAGCCAGACTTAAAAAATTATCAAGGTTTACATTTTTTTTATAATTTTATAAACAATATTTACAAATTTATAATTTAGGATATTTTGTTCTTTAGCATTTTATATTTAATATACAATATGTACAACTTATGATACATGATAATACAATTCTTTGTTCCCCGGTAGGTTACCTCATTACAGAAGATGATGACGATTTTGGTGTTTTTGGTGAAGAGGGTGAGGAAGTAGAAGAAGAGGAAGACGAAGAAGAAGAAGAGGAGGAGGAAGATGGTGTTGAAGAAGAACAAGGTATTTTTTCCTTATTTACCTATAACTTAAAATTTTGTGTTGATAATAGTCATACATACATGTATACATATGTAGCTGGCACTACATCCCTTTACTGAGACTGGGCCTCCCCCAAAAGCTTTTGCTAGTTTATACGATCATCTGCAGCAGCAGTCCTCCATTTTGAAACATCCTGTAGAGCCTGTGCGTCCGATGTCACTTAATCCTCCCATCTAACATATGGCCTGCCTACCATTCTTTGTCCATTTATCTTTCTGGTCAGTACCTTCCTTGGTATCGCCGAATCATCCATAAGTGTGAAGTGCCTGGCTCATCGATGTCTTCCTCCCTTGATAAACTTGGCCAAATCCATATCCTTATAAAGGCCTGTGAGTTCAGCATTTCTCCTTCTCCAAATTCCATCCTCTCTGAAAGGACCAAAAATTCTTTTAGGATTTATCTTTCAAAGATCAGAAGTCAGTCTTCATTTTGCTTCTTAAAGGCCCATCCTTCTGATCCATAAGTTAAAAAAGGGCGGACCAAGGTTTTGTAGAGAGTTATGTTAATTGTGTAAAAGAGAAACCTGCTTCGAAAGGCTTAAGTATCACCATCTTGAGATTTTTGGTTTTCAGAGTTAATATCAAACCCAAGGTAGATAAAGAAGCTAACCTTTTTGAAATTGTGTGATCCTGCCACAGAAGTACTGATGTCTGGTCCATCTCCTCCGACTCTCGTGTACTTTTTGTCTTAGCTTCATTAATGTCTTGCAGAAGTTTCCTTGCTATATTTTCTATGGCCAAGAACAACTCTTCTAGAAGCTGAATTCCCTTACTATATATTTCATATATAGGTAAGTGGAAGTAAAAAAGAATCAAGTAAATCGGTCCAAATAAATGATAGATTTCTTCATTTCCTGTAAAAACTTCTAAAGTGGATATATTACCTTTTGGAAGTGAATGATTCTATTGTATCTTGGTGTAAAATTGTTCACCTCTAAATTTTCCATTAATTTTTATTTTTTATTTAACATTTTCCACTCTTTTTCAGCCATGGAGAGTTTAAAAGGTAAAGCTAAACAAAATGGCTTACCTACCAAAAGAAAAACAGAACAGGCTGCTGCTACTAATCAAAAGAAAAAGCCTAAAGTAGATCTTCCAGAGCAACCAGGTAATTAATTTAATGTTGTTTTAAAATAAATTAATTAATTTAATTTTTTTGTTTATTTATTTAATCTAGATCTAAGATTTAATTTAAGATCTACCAATAACGATGTCATATGCATATTCAAGAATTTGAGTCATTCTCGTAAATATTGTCCCTTGCTGTTCTAATTCCTCCTCCCCCCCTCTATTGACGATGACTTTTAGAGCTATATTGAAGAGGAGAGGAGCTATTGGATCCCTCTGCCTTAGACCACCTTCCACTTCATATGGCTCCGATAGTACATAGCATTATTTCACTTGGCAGATTTATACGCATTGATCATTTTACTAAACAAATTAGTTTGCATGGTAATCCCAGTTCGTGCCTGGCTTACAAGAGCTTACTTCTAATAATGGTATCATTGACTGCCTTCAAATCGACAAACAACATCCAGATAGTCTGTTGAAACTCCTTCATCTTCTCTGTGACTTAAATTATTCTATAAATTATAAATATAAACTCCCCGTCAAAGTATTGCAACACTTAAAAATATTTGAATTTTACAAACAAGTTTATATTCTTGCAAACCTAGTATTAATTTTGTATATTCATTACTTCTCTTTCTTTCTTTAGTTTTTATTATAATTGTTCGTTATCTTATCAAATTGTTTTTATTATTTAATTCTCAGAAATATTTATAAATCTATAATCGTTAGGGGTGTCTTTGTACGAGGCTATACCCCCACTTTTTCCATTGTTACGAGTTGTAATAATTATTCATTTATGTTAAAAAAAAAAAAACCATGTATGGCTCAAGCAGCCGATCTGGAAATAAAGAAATTTAATGAGAATATTTTTTCTTATAATAAATAAAGGTTCTGAAGTCAGTAATAAATATTTTTAAACTGAAAATAAACATGTTTTATTAAAATAAATTACAATATTTCTTCTAATAAACAAAAAATGTATAAAACTTACTTTTTTAAATTTTGTTTTTTTACAATTTTAACTTTTAAATTACAATTTCAAATTTTAATTTACATTTAATAATACGTATTCCCCACTCTGGCTTGAATGACTGCTTCCACCTTCTTGACATACTTGTTAAAAGATTTTGAAGAAAATCTTGGGATATATTGTCCCATCCCTCCAATACAGCTGTATATAGCATTTCAAGCGTAGTAGGAGATGAATCTCGTGACCGAACCTTTTGAGATAATCCCAGACCTACTCGATTAGGTTAAGGTCAGGATTTCTTGCTGGCCAATCAATGGTGTGAATATTTGTGGTGTTCAGGTATTCATAAACACATCTTGCCTTGTGAGGACAAGCATTATCATGCATGAGCAATGATTCAGAGCCTATGAATGACATAAAAGGCACTACATGATGTTAAAGAATCATTTCTACATACCTCTAAGCATTCAAAGCCCTTACTCGGTGCCGCCCAAGATATGCCACCCCAGGACATGATAGAATCCCCTCCAAATGGCTGAGTTTCTAACGAACAGGACTGACTATATCGTTCTCCGAACTCTTTCATGGCCACCTGGGCTGTTAAGGGTCACTCTTGTCTCATCAGTGAATAAAACTTTTTTCCATTCCTCCCTTGCAAATCTTAATATTTTTACACGGTGTTCTGGGGTGGGAAGAGGACCAGTGAAAACTGGCCTTCTTGACCTGAGGTTTGACTCTCTCTGTCTTCTAATGACCGTTGACTCTGAGATTGATAATTGTCGAACACCAGCGATCAAGTTTTTTATGGAAGAAACAGTAGAATTACGTTTCCAAAGTGCTAGTATTTTAATGAAGCAGTCATCTATGGGATTTGTGACCCTTGGATGTCCTGACGTTGGTCGTCTCGAATGACTACCAGTCTTTCTGTACCTTTCCTTTTTGTAGTCCTTGAAACGGTAGAATAGTGAATCCCAAGGCGATTTGCTATGTAACGCAATGATTTACCTTCTTCATAGAGATTGATGATTCTGACCGAATCATCGTGACTTGAACGATTCATTGTGGATAAAATTGATTGTTTTAACTAGACTTAAGAGAAAAGAGAGAACAGCCTTGAGGCAAACGAAAGATTAACATAGACTAAAAGGAAATTTGAAATAAATGAAACAAAATTCCATCATTTGTTGATAAACAGTGAATAAAATTGATATGTCTAAATCCTAATATCTCTCATTTAATAAATAATATTACTGTAAATATAAACGAAGTCTGGATTAAGGTCAAAACCAAGAAAATCTCGAGAATTATGAGTGTTGCAATACTTTTGACGGGGAGTGTATATATATTAATGTATTTGTTTTTATTTCTATTGTTAATTTTTATTTTCAAGAGTCTGATGGTTCTGATGAGGATGAGGATGATGAAGACGATGACGAAGAAGAGGAAGAAATGGAAGATGAATCTCTTGATGAGGAAGGAGAGAGTAAGTATTTATATTATTTAATCTGTTTTCAGCTTAAAAGAATTCCTTTAATTATCATCTTTCTTTCTTCCCCTCCCCTCCCTCTTTCTTGCTATCATTCCTTATTTCTGAGGTGGTTATATAATCTTAAATAAAATTTATACTCTACGTTAATGATTTCATGCTAAGTGTAAAACTCGTGTTTGAGGTTTTAGATACCACCAGGAAACAATATTTTTTGCCTTTCATTGACTGCCTTATTTTTATTAAATCATGAAAACTTTTGTTTTGTTTCTTAAACACATTCTATAAATTAATAGAGGTGTATTCTGGTTTAAGGTGATGAGGAGAGTGAAGAAATTAATGAAGAGGCTTCTGAAACTGAAATTGAAAAACCTCAACCCCAGTTGCAACAGAAAAAGAATAAGAAACAAAAGAAACAGCAGCAAGCTCAACAAAGCCCTGGTCAACAAGGAAAACAAAAACAGCAGGCAAATGTAAGAAAGTTTTATTTGTAATTCAAAGAAGAAATAAATTAGCATATTATGCTGTTTTTTCTTGGTATATGTTGATTAAATGAATTTTTTTCTTGCTTTGCTTAACAGAAGTACATAATTCAGGTAGGTATTCAGACAGGTACATAATTACAAATTTTATCTTCATATTCACTAGAACTTGATAGAAAGAATGATGTAAAATAGTTTTTGTTTTATTTTCTAAGTTCTAATTATTCAATTATTAATTCGCTAACTATTAATTATTTTAAACTAGGGACCTCAGCAAAGCCCAGGTCAACAAAAAAAGAAGCAAGGTAATGAAGAAAAAACCCCAGAAGTTCCTACAAAAAAAACTTTAGAAGGAGGAGTTGTAGTTAAGGACCTGAGAGTTGGAAATGGTCCTGTTTGCAAACCTGGAAGGATGGTATGCCAAAGTTTAATTTATATTATTAATTTGACTGATTTCCCTGTTTTTTAGCAATCTTTACTTTTATTGATTGAGAAAAATCATTGATTAAGATCTAGCTTCGCTCGTTTGTCAAGAAAAAAAAGGATTATGAAGACCTACAATTGTGAAGCAGATTCAAACATTTTTGTTTATTTATACTTAGTGCTAATTATTACTTTTGCCTTCTTATTATCATAACTAAGAGAAGTCATATTCGTGCACTAATTTTTCAAAAATAGCAATGTCTGAATGTTTTTACATTTTAGACCCTTGACATAAAGGAACTAGGTTGTCTTACTGTCGTCAAATACCTGCAGTGTGTACAAAATGTACTGCTGCTGTTATTTTTATTTAGGTGACACTGCCCAAGATTGTATAATTCAGAATGAAGGTGGTGGTCCTGTATGAGTTTTATCAAATTCCATTCATAAATATATTAATATTATTTGAAAATATTATTGCATAATTTTATCAATTTTCATCTACTAACATCACTTATCTTATGCATATGCAAACATATTTTCTTTGACACAGCCATATTTCGAAAATGGCTCTTCCGATTAGGCCTCTAGTAGAGGTTAGTTGTGAACTAATGCAATCTTAGTCTAGTACTAAGTTTATTAAGTTCTATCAACTGATTTTGCTTATGCATGTTCAAACATATTTATTTAAAATTTCCAATGGTGTAATATTGTTCCAAAAATAATGAGAGGTTGGGAGGATTTCTTTGTTTGTTAACATAATTTTTTTTATAAATATGATGTTCAATATTTGACTCATATTAAAATTATATAATATTTTTTTAGGTATTATAAATTTACCAGTTTTGGAACTGGTATGAATGTATTAATTTTCTAAGGAATGCTTGTCTATTATCTTCCTGAGTATAAATTGTTAGGGACTAATAAGTTGGATCCATGAATGTCCTTGACTTTACATTGCTGTTCATGAGTGTGGTAAGGTATTGTAATAAGTGAGCCATTTATCTTTCAAGTGGTTCAAGTTTATTTATACTTAAATTGAGGTTGTTTTTGTTTAAATTATGTTGAACTGCATTAATTAAATGTACTGATTATTCAACTAACACAAGTATTCAAAAACTGAGATTAACCTGTCAAAGTTGCCTTCGGACATCATCAATAATAAATATCTCAAATAAGGTATAAATTAAAAGACTTGAACCACTTTCAAAATAAATGGCTCAAATTCAAAATCAGCTCAAAAAAGGATGACCTGTTCCAACCATTGTTGTATGCTTTGAGATTTCCTTCTTCATTGGCTTTGAGTTAGTTTCTTCAGAAGATTTTAGAAAAAAAAAGAAGGTTTTAGAGTCGTTTGTCTCACCAACAGGTAAAATTTCATTGTGCACTCAAACTTTTGTGGCATTCTTGATTTTAATAATTCATGGTTGTATCTTTTCTATATTAATCTAAATATTTTTTAATATATTCATTATGTATTTTTAATTATTCATAATTTTTGTAGGTATCAGTTTATTATGTTGGTCGGCTGAAATCAAATAACAAAGTATTTGATCAAACAACACAAGGAGCTGGTTTTAAATTTAGGGTTGGAAGGGGTGAAGTAATTAAGGGATGGGATGTCGGCCTATCAGGAATGAAAGTTGGTGGAAAGCGACTGATTACCTGCCCACCCAACATGGCGTAAGTTCTTAACAAACTTTTCCATTATTCCTTACTTATATGTACTCTTAACATTTATACTTAATTTATTTATTTTCAGTTATGGACAGAAAGGATCTCCTCCAACAATACCCGGAAATAGCACATTGATGTTTGAAGTAGAATTGAAGGCTGTAAATTAAATTTTTAAGTAAGGGTTACTTTTGAGAAGACTTCCACCATCTTAATAAAGATGTTTCTGTAAAGGTGCAAACAAAGAATATATAATTGTTGAAAATATGATTTCATCTTAACAATATTATTACTTTTTAAATAAAAAAATCAACCGTTTTATAAATCTATTGTATGATATTATGATATCAATGTATAAGTTGTAAATTTGTATTTGTTTAACATTCAACTCATTCTTTTTTAATAATAAAAGTTACGTTTTTTTAATGAGGCTCTACTTTTATTTCCTATATTTTTGTCTTGTAAATGATATGTACATATTTATATTTTCACCATGTAAAGACGAAACTCACTAGTAACCTCGCACTTTTTCTTGTTAATCATTCTCCTTTCATTGATGTAAGTTACAATAGGACCTTATGAGTTTTGAAAAGTGTTCTTGTTATTTGATTTGCTCATATCTATAATCTTCTAATCTTATTCTGTGATGGTGATTCAGCTAACTAATAATTAGAGGTGCTCTATGTTCAGTCCTTAAGGAAACCTGTGGTTCTATTGAAATAAGAATAGAACTCAATGGCTGGTTTATTACAGCTACTTTTTAATTCAAATTCCATTTAATGTTATTGATTTTGATTGATGAGCAATTATTAAATCAGTCAAGTATTATTATTGAAATAATCTGCCTGGCCTTAAGTGTGGAATTTGATGAAAAGCTTACCTTGAAGGATATCAAGTTTTGAAAATTTAAAAGTTGATGTATAAATTATGAAGGATGAGAAAGTTCAAGTTGCGGTTGGTAAATGATAACAAAAAATTTTCATAGCTATTTAATGTATAACCTGTTCTTACAAAACAAATAGATTTCTCTATTTAGCCTTTGCCCAATGATTGTAGTAATGAAAATGATAAATAATGTATACTCAACAGCTAAAAAAGTGGACCACCAAACATTTAAAAAAACGCTGAAACAACAGATATAATAGATACCCCAGAGCTGTTGTGGTTAGAAAATGTGAATGATAATTTGTCAAGTATTTAGGGATATTTTTTATGCCTTCCCATTTCGACTTCTGCCTTAAGAGATCTGGCAGCCCATTACCACTCCGATCTGGATGGAGTTTCACCTCTTATTTTTTGTATTTGGGGGCATACTTCTAGATGCGTTGCATCCATTTCACTATTTGCATGACAAAGGCAGCAAAGTGGAGACTACCACTCCGATCCGATGCAAGTGTTTTGCGAGATTTAGGGATTGTTATCTGAAGGATTTGATTTAGACACCTCTGGGCTCATGATCAAGTATAAATCAGTATCACTATTATCTTTGTTCGGCCATCTGTCTTAAGAACTATCTGACGTTATGAAGAGACTGGCCAATACAGAAGACCTGGTCTGGTGGCTATGGGTGACAGGATCCACAGACAACAGATTTATTGTTATGCAGGCACTAAGAAATCATAACCAGACAGCTTTAAGGCTATATTCTGCACAAAATATGACTGTAAGTGTGAACATGGTGCATAGATTGCATTCCAGGGTTGCAGCGACCTGGCTTCATTTGCAATTTGCTTTAAATCTTCGGCCCTGGACAGATGAATAGAGCCATGAACTCTTCACTGTGAGTCCATATTTTCCCTATATACTCCAGATGGACAGGTAGGTGTAGAAAATGTTTCATTCTGTGTAATATTGCAAGAATGGTACAGTTTCGTGGAGACTGGTTTTGGTTTTGGGTTGCATTTGATCTGGTGTTCGCACCGACTTGGTAGTAATGGGCAGTGTGTCAATAAATGCTCAAATTTACATAACCCATGTTTTACAAGATATTGTTATCTCTTGCATCTTTTATTGGTGAGAATTTCTTATTAATGCATGGCAATTCTTCCCGCCCTCATATGGCAAATATTGAAAGCGATTACCTGGATGGAGTTGGAATCTGAACCCGCGAGTGGACCACCCCTGGGCAAGGCAGACGATTGAGGCCACCAAGAACAATCATGGAAGGGAATTCCGCAATGCTGCATCGATGGCCTGATACAAAGTAAGTCAAGAAGGTTGGTCTTTGGCACCTTAAAAAACATTCTAAGAAGGTTGGAACCTATCATATTGGCAAGAGGAGGAAACACACATTACCAAGTCAACTGTATTTGTTAATTTAATTCAGGGTAATCATTCAGAAGACCTGTATCACTTAAATTAAGATTTTTATCTGTTCATATGTTATTTTCCCTCGAGAAATTTTCATGTTTCTATTGACCTTATAATCCACCTTTAAAGAAAAAATAACACTACTTTATAGGATGTAATAGGTAATTCTAGTGTTTTTTAAGAAATAAGTGGTGGGTCACCTTTTTTACAATTTACCCTTGGAAGAGTTTGTAAAGGATTATGAGTGGTAGAGAACAAGAATATTTATCCAGCTAAAATAAAAGTAGTAATTCAGGTTAGGTTTGCGAGAAAAGAGAAATTAAGATTAAAAGTTAAAAGGGGAGGAGAGTGACAAAAAAAAAATGCAGTACCTTGTGTGATTGTAATAAATAATAATTCCTACTTAAAACATTACTAGAAAATACTTATTAGCCTTTTCCATCTAAACTAAATATTTATTTCTTCTAAGGTTGGTTATTTGTGATATACCCATGGTAATTTATATTTACAGTTTTTACCCATTTATGAATTCTACATTTATCTTTTATATAAAAACCAAGGCATCTTAACAACCTATTCTATCCAGAACAAAAAAATCCCTTTTTTTTTGTGGGTTTGCTATAAGATTAATTAATTCAAGCCCCCATGCTAGATTCGATCTGAATTTGTTCCTTGTTTGAGAATGCAGGGGAATTTCTTGACAGGCTAGACTACCAGTGTCTCATGATGTGAAGTGAAGGTGTTAAAATACTCAATGAAATGATACAAAACAATAAGTATTATGAGAAATAACATTTATTGATATTAACGACAGTATGCACAAGATAATTTTCATATTTGATCACATAAATAATATAACTATTTCAAAATTAGTTAAAATATAATGTTAATAAAGTTATTACAAATGAATATAATACAATCAGTAATAACTAGATTTTACATGTTTTCTCAAAAAGTATAATGTATATATACTTTGTTATAATTGCCCTTTCGAGTTCAACGGCTAAACTAGTAATAAGTTTATTGCTCATTCAAGATTAATGAACAAACAAAACTAGTTAATAAAAACAAAATCATGACTGAAGGGTCTCAAATACATTTTCTAACTTCAATTTTTATATGATCCAATGTATATCTATGCGAGATCATTATTCTAAGAACAAGTTAACAATTTTTTTCTATCATAAACAAAAAAAAAATGCTGTAATAGATTTTTTGTTGACTATGATTGATTTGAAATTACTTTAAGGTTTAAACCCTTTAAATACATTTTAGATTAGTCTATGAAATGAGGTAAAATGGACCAGACATTTGACAGGTTGGCCATTTGGGAACTCGTGCTTTGTCTTTGGTAATAAAAAAAATTATCAATTATTTACACTCAGATGAAATCAATGTAAAATATATAATTGATAATAAAAAATAAAACATTTGTTTTCATCCATTTCATCTTCTATATAATATTCTTGGCCACTTTACAGTACTGCCTAGAAATTACTACTAAGTAACTATCAGCTAGATATCTTCCAATAACTCTTACTTAGCCAATAAAATACTTTTATTTATTAAATATATTTATATTTATTTTATTTATTAAAATTAAACAATCTCATTGTGGGTGCACTGTTAAAAATTGTGATGTTTAAGAGGAATATAGTCTAAGAAAACTCATGAGAATGACTATCAGGCCAGATTATTAAGAATTTGTCATATAAGTCCAAACATTTATAAACTTGGTTTTTCCAACTTAATATAAGATACTGATTTGGATAGAGATAGATCTTGTAATACAATATCTTTATTGTAATTATTGATATTATGATTTGAAAACCAATAACTCAGCAATTAAGATAAAATTACTCGATAATGTAACACAAAAAAAATTCTCCTGATTCTTAGAGTATACATAATTTTGAACTTCACTTAAAATTCAATCACTTTTAATTGAAAAATTACTTTATTCAAACAAATTACCAGAACTTAACACTGATTATGTAGGTTCATTAAATGTACTCTATTCAATAAAGTGAGGTCCTTGAAATTTTCTGGAATTCATCTTATGTAACATTCTTTTAGATCAATATAAACTTTGCGGTTTAATGAAATGTATAAAAATATGTCTTTAAAGGAATCCATATAAAACTATTAATCTTGTTTCAATTCCTCAGGCTTGCATTCAGTCTTGCCAGTTTTGTTCTTATTAACACAAGGGCACATCAGTGCAGAGGGGCAATAATTTTCATCTTTACCAACTACATTTCCTTGCTCATCTTTCTTAGGTGGATTCCACAACATAAGAACATAAGGTTGAATAAATCTCCAAAGGAAAAGTAGAAAGGGTATCATAAAACATGGAACACACACCATTTTTTTTCTGAAAAAAAAATTGAAAGAAAATTAAATGGTTACTTAAACATAAATCCAATTAAAATAATGTTGAAATTTGTAATGATTTCGTACAAAATAAAATAAAAAGCCAAATTTAAAATCAAACCTTAGGTTTTTCAGATACGAAAGTAAATAAATATTACTAAACCAATGGTTACTTTACTCACTATGAAGGACACAGTAAAAAATGAATGTCAAACAGGTATTAGTTTACAATGTCAAGCAAGAAAACATGAACTAGTGATACTGATAAGCTAAATCGAATTTTTTTTTTTAGTTAACCATATCGATACTAACATGTTGCATTGAATAACTAGACACCGATAAAGAGATGGAAGCTGAAAAATATTTGTACTATATAAGCAATTAAGTTGTTGTCATATGTGCTGATGAGAAAACAAACTTCCAATTTTGAATTAGATGAGATATTTTAAGAATTTACAAAGCAGCTGGTTAGTTATTCAGGGTTATTAATTCCATATAGATTGGTTCAAATTACGTAGGAAAATTCTGTTGTCATCAGGGCTATATCTCCACAAAAATCATAGAAATTTCTTTTAAAAAAATATCACAGTTCTTCAAAATTTTGAATCAAGTTAATAAATTTAAAATAACTCTTCAGCTACTAATATAATTTCCTAAATTTATTATCGTTACATAGCAAACAATGCGTAGGAATACATGTGATTATACTAATTTAGTAATAGTTTCAGATGTAACCCCCTTAACTTTGAGTAATGCAAAAAATGGTTTATATAAAACTGTATCACTTAAAACATATATAGAAAATATAAGCTGTAATTACTTCCTATTCGAAAGATAAACTTAGTTTGCAAGATGAACAGAGAATAAATTAAACTTTTTTTTAAGATGTCAAATTGGCGTTTCTAAAAATAAGAATTCTACTTTATATTTATAAGTGCTAAAAATAGTGTTTCCTTGGAAATATTGTTTTTTTTTACAAGAGTTCGGAAGGAATACCTCTAAGATTAATTTATTTCCTATGTACTTTTCCTAATATTCTATTAGGTCCGCACCTCTCTACCTAGAGATAAGGCAGAACATACACATTACACTTTTTCCGCTCCTACAGGTCCTGATCATTACGAAAAAAATATATGTCCTGCCTTAAATTTAAAGCGGGAACACAGGTATAAACTTCAAACGTGTAGAGTCAATCCTTGTTTCCTCATTATGAAATTACATTGTTTCAATCCAGCCGGGCCCATGCAAAACCTATGACACTGCAGTTATGTGTAATATTAAAATTCTGAATATAACTTTATTTGAGCCACTGAAAAAAGAAATAATCTGTTTCGGATAATATATATGGGTTATCGAGGATGGCATGGACAATTGAGCTATCAAAGATTTGAAGCAAGATCTTATTTAATGTATACGTCATTCCGGATTTGTGTCTTTAGGGGAGAAGTTGGAATAAGGTCACTAATGTAGACAGCCGTCTGTTGATCTTTATACATATTTTCACTACTCCTCCCGCTTCACAATTTAATTTCGGATTATAAAGACTTTTTATTATTTAGGTCACAATTTGTGTAAATCTCTCGAAAAAACCTCACTATGAAGGGAAAAAAAGAATTGCGAGATAGGAGAACCCAAATGAAACATTAATTATTCTGAGATACCATATCGACTAAAATTGATTTTAGGCAAGGCATAACTTGTGCTGTACTTGTGGGGCTGACCTCAGTTGCTTCTAAAAATTTGAAATATTTATTGGCTGCAAGCAACAAAATACTTCTTTCTGCCAAGGTCGTAAATGTCTGATCCCATTATTTCATTGCCTCCCTTCTGATTGCGCACAAAACGGGGGCTAATTTTCGACTAGGTTTTTTATTTCTGACTACTTATTAAGCCATATACAAACTTCTTGTCAGCGACTTTGTTTTATCTGCTTTCATGTGACTATTGTATAATTTCCCGATGTTTTTACTTGAGAGTAACGGTACAGTGGAATTGAACTTCCTGTAGACAATTTTATTTTTCAATTACTGAGCCAATCTTGGTAATGTCGTTTCATAGTTTTACAACCTGGGGAAACCTTATATAAAAAAAAAACATGTCTATTTCATCATTATATATGGTTTAAATTCCTGTTTGACTATTTTGTGTGCTCTTTGCTTTATACTTCTTTGCAGATATTGAAGGAAGGTTCTAGAAACTGTTTGTAAATAATCCAGTTTAGGAGTCTGTATTAATTATTTCATTGCCACTTTGTATATATATTTTTTTAAATTGAAGCCATTATGAAGCTGTACCCTCAAGGCACAAATCCTAATCCGACAGAACTAGGACCTGAATCTTCTGGGGGAGAATGAAAGTAAATAAGTAAAAATTGTTATTTTTTTAGTGATATTGAAGATATAAGTACGTTTATTAAAATTTATTTATTTGGTTTCTATTTCACATTAGATAATTTATAAAATTTTTTAGGGATTATGTGTTGTCAAACCAGTAGTATTTGGCAATGTTGCTCGGTATTTTGGAAAGAAAAGAGAAGAAGATGGGCATACACATCAGTGGACTGTGTATGTCAAACCTTATAATAATGAAGATATGTCAGCATATATTAAGAAAGTGACATTCAAACTTCATGAAAGCTATGCTAACCAGAATAGAGTTGTTTTGAAACCACCTTATGAGATAACAGAAACTGGATGGGGAGAATTTGAAATAGTTATAAAAATTTATTTTCATGATTCTAACGAGAGACCAGTAAGTATCCTTCATATAAAATAAACAAATACTTTCATGAGTATTTATCTTGTAATAATTGTCAATTCTTTGCTTTTCTTTAGGTTACTCTTTATCACATTTTGAAACTTTTTCAATCGGGCCCTGAGGATGTGTTGAATAAAAATGCTCTTGTTTCTGAGTTTTATGAAGAAATAGTTTTTCAGGACCCAACAGCCTTTATGCATCATCTTTTAACCACGACACATCCTATCACATCTGGAGTTTGGAAGCATGAAACAGATTGTAAGTTACTTGGTAAAACTTTAGCATATCAGCTCTGGATCTTTAGCATGACTGTTGGGCCATAATTAATTGCTGATGAAGGTCTCTTGAATGTTTTTTCTTTTTTAAGTTTTGATGTGTTTTATAAAATGAATAGTTTGTAATGTATTCATCTATTTATTAAAATTGACCTGTAGTCAAATTTGGATATTGGTCTTCTCATTAAGTCTTTGCCAGGTGATACAACTTTGCAGTTAATCTCCAATCGTGCGTTTTCAGAAGGGTTCGGGTTATCATTAGTGACATATTTCTGTTGTAGTCTTGGTCTTCCTCATCCTGTCGATTGGTTCAATTTTCCTTCTAACAGTTCCGTAGGGATTTTCTCTTCATTGATTATAGCTCCATGACCTACCCATATCAGTTGGTCTGACCTGATATTGCGTATTAGGTTTTTCTCCTCAAAGAGTTCCTGGTTGAAGTGTCTTCAATTGGTTTCCTTTCTTAATGAATTCTGTATTTTGAAGATCTTTCTCCTACAAACTCTCACTAGTTTAATTAGCTCTGGTAATATGACCGTTTGTCTGTTTATTTATTTAACATACTTTATGCTACTATGGCTAATCGGACGATGCTACAGTGGAAGTCCTAAATTTTGCCTATTCAGGTTTTATTAGGATAGGGATCTTTAACAAGTACCTGTCATCACACAGACTCGGGACCACTTTTTAGCATCCCCTCTGAAGGACGGTATAACTAAGGATTTTTTACTCCCATTAAAAAATCCTAGGACCACCTGTAGGTTTGAACCCATGACCTTTGGCATAGGAGGCTGTTATGTTAACCACCCAGCTACAAGTGATCCTGTAATATGACTATTTTATTAAGTTTACACATTGTTTAGGGTCATTAAGTCTGAGAATGGATGGATGGTCTCAAGTGATAACTATTGGATACAGGTATACGAATTAGTTTACTCTTTCAATTCAATCTATCCATCCTGAAAAGTGTCTTAAAACAGAGTTGATCCATTTAATACACAACATGCTGATACTACTTTTGATTTAATTATTTCAGTCGTGGAGCAACACTGGTCTACGGTTAACCTCCTGGGGCCCACCCAGCCTCTATAAGGCTGGTACCCAAAAATTTGTGAAAAAAAAACAGGCAGCTGAATGTGAGCTCAGCCTAATCACTTCCTTGCACGGCTATTGGCCGTGAAACATATTTATACTGTTATTCCAGCTGAGGGGGAGGAGGAGACCTGAGTTTGTGGAAACTTAACTTCCTTAGGCTTATCTGTTCTCTGTGAATTTAGTACCCAGATAAAAAAAAAAAAAAAAAAAGAGTTGCACAGTTGCTGGTCTGGAAATGGTATGAATCACTATATTTAAAAATCCTTCATGGGCTGTACACTCCACACAAGTTTAGCATGTTTTTTCATGGTTTCTTCATTTAAAGTCACTTTATTCTACTCGGTGATTTTCTATTTAAAGTCATTCTATTCTGCTGATCAGATGATGGATTTTAGTCGGAGTTCTAAATTTTGCCGCTCCAGGTTTAATTAAGATAGGAGTCTTTAACGAGTATCTGACATCACACAAGCATGTGAACTTCATTTGATGTCCCCTCCAAAGGACGGCGTTACCTAGGCTTGATTAAAGCTATAAAATTTACTTTACTTATTTTCTCCATTTCCTAATATCCCCTTTTATGTTGTAATTATTTTTATTATCACTGAAGTATTAGCACTGGGTAGTTTCTTCACACGCCTGTATCAAGCCCATCATCATTGTAATCATTTACGTAATGTATTTTTCTTGTATAGTACAGTTGTAAATATCATTAAAATAAAAAAAAAATAATGATTTGATTTAATAATTTTTTTCTTGATGAAAGTTTATTATGGTATGGTTATGTGTTGCAAATACATTAATGCAATTAATTTTTTTATTTATTGATTCTTAATGATTAAGTGTTTATTTGTGGTTTTTGGTTGTCAGTCACAAAAATCTCTATATCATTGGGGGGTATAGTTGATGTGCATTCATCTTGTTTTGTTTAGTCTATTCCTGAGACCTTGTCATTATGGTAAGGTTCGAATACTTGCATTTTTTCTTGGTGTGCCATTTCAACTTTTGCCTTGGATTATCTTATAAACACATATATTTACTATGAAGAATATTTTATGTAGTAGATTTAAAAATGGTATTCATCTTCTACCTGTTTTTGCTATTATATTATTAATTTCTTGGTTTAATAAGGTATTCTATGTTTTATTTTACATAACAAATATAAGTCTTGATAGCATAATGAGAAGCTAAGTTACGACTTTTTATATTGTGTAATTCAGAATTTTCCAATGAATTTTAATATATTTTGCGAAAGAAGTGATGCTTCGGGTGGTGGTCAAAAAAAGAAAAAAAAAAAAACTATTTATATCCAACATTTTGACCCACTTGTTAAGGCTTACATTTTGAAAAGTATGAGGATTTTCTCCACAAAGTAAGCACTAAAGCTTTTTTTTTTTTTTTTTTTTTTTTTTTTTAATACTGCCATCCGAATTATATCTTCCTTCATATTTTGACATGAGTGAGAGGGTAGGAAAAATTCAGTTTCTATACTTTGTTGAGAGAAGCCCTAATAAAGATAAAACAAAAGATTGGATTAAATATTTTTTTCACTATTTACTTATCTTTATTTTGGCTTCCATCTTAACCGTATCTTCCTTCATATTTATTTCATAGTCAATGATTGATTATTTTATATGTTATAGCTGTAGGTTTCTGTTTCTTGAAACGAGAAAACATGATTCGAGAAAACTTGATCCCTCTGAATAACATGGTCTGCAGCTCTCACTGAAATGATCGTTCTCTTGTTTTCTTGTACTTTTAATATATTCCCATCAGAAGTATGTATAATTCATTTAATCTGCTGGAACAATGCATCCTAAAATATCTGCTTTGTCTAAAGCTTCCTCTTTTGCCTCAATCTCCATTCTAAGAGATTTAGGCTGACAGTGAAAAAACCACCTGCACAGTTGATTTTAATATTATGGATCAATGCTCTTTTCCTTAGAATACACCTTAAAGAAGAAGGCAACCCAATTCCAATGAAAAACAGAAAGGTATTAGCCCTTGTCAATTTTAGCCATACCGTCCTAACTGCCCTGAGGATGTTGAGTTTTCAGAAGATAAATTAAAGAAATATGGGATATGGTGAATTTAAGTTTGTTATTTGCAACTTATCAACACAAATTTGCAATAGGGGTAAAATCAACACAAATTTGCAATAGGGGTAAAATTGTCCATGCTTATTTATTAACCAGGGTGTCTAGCAACAGGGAAAATATGGAAAAGTTAGGGATTTTAAAAACATATGAAAAAGTCAGGAAATTTGTACTTTGGTCAGGGAAAATGGTTCCTAGATAACATCATTTCTTCTTCATTCAGACAAAAGTTCCAAAATGCCTACTTGTGATGTTGCAAATATCATAAAGCGAGTTTTAAAATAAATTTGTTGTCAGATTTGTAAATATTGATAATTACCAACAACGGTATCCAAGTTCATCATAATTCATTGGTAAGTCAACAACTACAATTTCAGTTGGTATCGGGTAGATATAGTTGAATCTTATCGTAAAGTAATTAGCCATTGTATATATTTTTAATCTAGTATACCATATTAATTATAATTAATCTTTTTTTTGTCGATTTTCATGAGATTTGGCAAGGTAAAAGACTTCTTACTATATGGAAATGTCAGGGGAAAGTCAGGGAATCTCTTAAAGCTGATTGCTAAACATCCTGTTAACATACAGAATAGCTAGTTGCTAAGCAACTCGTGTCTGTGATTTATTATGAAATGCCTTGTTTATACTAATTTTTATGTTTATAAATAAAAATAAAAATATTGCCTTGAGAATATTGAGAGTCTATTCCTTTTTCATAATCCTTCAACTACTTGTACCTTTTGGGTCTTTTCTCAATATTCGTTTTCTGAAAATTTTATGCTTAAGATTAATCTCATATGTACTTCTTTATTAATTATTTGAGTATCATAATTTCTGTATAATTTCAATTAACTTAAAAAATCTGTCTGCTTTAATTCCAGTTGAAGAAAAAAGGATTAAGACTTTGGAAAGTATTATGAATGGAAAGACTGTGGTTCGTGAAAGAATCAATGAATTAAAAGAAAAATTAAAATTGGCCAAAGAAACTATTGCAAAATTTAAAGAAGAAATAGAGATTTCTAAAAGAAATTCAGCTAATTTCAGTCCTTAATTTTGATGTTTTACCATTTTAGGCATCGATGTATATATATGTAATGGTATGACTTAAAGCTTTTTGTATGTAATGCTGTAAAATTACATGCTTCACAGAAACATTACTGAAGCAATTTACTTATATTGTAAATACTACTTTGTTTATTTTGTACATTTTATTTTTTATAAATAAATGTTAATATTAATTACTTTTTTTTTTAATCATTTTGTATGTATGCTTATGTCTGAAAATATTAGACTTTTCTTTTTGTCTTGCTTCCTGTTTTTTTTTCATAGTAAATATGATAAATTACAATTAACATTTCGGTAAATTCTCATTAAATTATTTTTACAAATCATAACTAACCATTACCCCTATACAGCAGCGAGTTAAGCTTTTTTAAAAAAAGTAAATAAAATAAAAGAATTAATCCCAATACAATAAATAAATTGTATTTTTAATTTTTAGAACATGGCTTCTACAAAGAAGTACAAAATCTAACCATTATTAGAACCACCATTACCAAATTTCATTATGTTTTGTTGTCTCCAAGATAACGTTTTTCTAATTATACTTATTTAGGCTTAAAAAATGTCGAATCACCATTTTATAACTTTTTTTTTTGTTAAATATCTTAAAAATTATTATTCTTATGAAGATTATGAAAATAAATCAAATTATGACCGATCTTATTAGCTCTAATTTGAGTGGTAATAGGAATATTCAGTTTGATGAGTACCAAGATGAGATAGTCCAAGTAAAAACTTTTTTTTCCCTAAAAATTAAAAAAAAAAAAAAAAAAAAATTATTTTTTGAGAAATTGGCAAATAACATTTTGTTAGTTCATTCTCAAAAACCTTACTTCCTAAGAAAATTATGAAGATAAAGTAAATCATGGCCCATTTAATTAGCTATGATTTTAATGGTAAATGGACACCTGTACGTTTAATAGTTTTCAAGATAAAGTACTTCAATTTAAAAAAAAATGTTCCATAAAAATTAGGAATCAATATTTTGTTACTTCATTTTGCCAAATATATGCAATATCTCTGCAACTATTCATTTTAGCCAATAAATGTATATGATTATTTTTAAAGATATTTTAAATTACTTTAATTTTATATACAACAATATTTGTGATAAACATGATACTTTTTATATTTACAAATAATAGAAATATTCACAAAAAATAGAAAAATGTGAATTTTTTTCTGATTCTCTCTCTCACCCCCAAAAGAGCCAATGCTGAAAATTCAGAAATTTCTTTAAACTTCGTTAAAGATGTGTTTTCAGCAATTTCTGACAGGTTTCTGCCTTTTTTTTTTTTTTTGGATGTTCAGGTGAAAACCTAATTTTACCGTACTATATGCACTCAGCAAATAGAAAGAACAATTTTTTGGAGGAACATATGTTTTGTTTCAAACTTGATACATATTTTCAGTAATTTAAACTATCTGAGCAGAAATTTTTAGTTATATGTGAAATATTTAATGAGTAATAGTATTGAGGCTGTGAAAATTTTCGAACCTGAGGTTCTCAATCAAAATAAGTGTTTTAAAGTGCTGAGTCTAATCTTTAGTTGGCTCACAAATTAACTCAGGAGCTCTGTAATACTGTGTGCCAAGAATCATGTTTTTAAAAATCAAAGTAAGATATAAATTATTTATACTTTTATTTGCTTTTCAGTCACACATAAACTATGAACAACAAAGACACCCTTATGCAGTTAGCTGCTATTCAGTTATAAATATTTGAGACAAGTTGTTTAACATAGAATAATATGAAAAATACTAGATAATTTATGATGGAGTTTTTGTTCATCATTGAGAAATTAGATGAGGAAGATGGTTGGGGGTACGGCCATTAAATAGAAACACACATTAAAACAAGTGCTATTTTAATTATGCGTAGGGAGGTGGCGGCCCCATCGCCCGGTCTTAGTACCGCAAATAGCCACTGGTCCTCCAGGTTGGGGGAACAGTACACTGACGCCCACACATCTACACCTATTACAGTACATTACACTCACCTTTACACTATAAATAAAGGTCATCTTCAGTATACACCCTAGGGCCACCTTCCCTAGGTAGCCTCCCCGGATGGGGGTGCAGGTATACATGCACTAAGGTGGCAGCCCCACCAGTATACTAGAGCACGGAGTGAGGGTTAGAAGCCCCCCTGCCTGAAATTTAAATTTCACAGGAACCTAAATCAGCCTCGGATATTGACTTTCACAAATGGAAACAACCCGGCAACCCTTATAGGACCTTTAACCTTGGATATTGGAATGTTCTTTCATTACGTAGACCCGGAGCATTGAAATTACTCTTAGATCAAATTGATCAGTTCAAACTGGACATAGCTGCCATCCAGGAAATCAGGTGGATCGGCCAGGATATTCTTGAGAAAAGAAGACACACCATCTACTATAGTTGCAGTGAAACCCTCCATGAATACGGTGTGGGATTTGTTGTTCGAGGGCGACTAAGAGAAATGGTCATTGGCTTTAAACCTGTTAATCCAAGGATCTGTGTTCTGAGAATTCATGGAAATTCTATAATTTTAGTATTATAAATATATATGCCCCAACAGAGACCACGAGAGAGGAAGAAAAGGACTCTTTTTACGAACCACTGGAGCGCACCCTTGATCAATGTCCAAAGTATGATATGAAAATTATTGCTGGAGATTGTAATGCAAAAATAGGAAGAGAAGAGATGTATTACCCAACAATAGGAAAATACAGTCTCCATGACCAGTCTAATGAAAATGGAGTAAGACTTATTAATTTTGCAGCTTCGAGGGACATGTTCATTGGAAGTAGCCTTTTCGCACATAAAAACATCCACAAGGATACCTGGACCACACCTGACAGGAAACATGTCAACCAAATAGATCACATCCTTGTCGATAGAAGGCATAAGTCTAGTCTTCAAAATGTGAGAACTTTTCGAAGCGTCAATGTGGATTCAGACCACTTTTTGTGTATTGCCCATCTCACACCAAGGCTATCATTCAAAAGGATTGGAGTTATGGCCCTAAAATGTAACCATTTAATTAGAGTACAATACTGACACCAAACAGCTGTACTCCGAACAGCTAGAAAAGAGTATCGGATCACAAGCTGTGCACATGGCTGATGTTGAATCTTTATGGTACAGTTGTGTGGCCGCAATGAAGGAAACAGCTGATATCGTGCTGGGGCCAAGAGAAAAGGAAGCGAGATCGACATGGTTCGATGAAGAATGTGAAATAGCCACCAACACGAAAAACATTGCTTACAAGAAAATGTTGAGACAAAGGACCCATACAGCTGTAGAGAAATATAAAATAAAAAGGAGAGAGGAAAAGAGACTCCATCAAAGTAAGAAAAGGCAAAAGAGAGGGAAGAACTGGGAAACTTGAAGAGCTCTGGAGGGAGAAAGAGTCAAGAGACTTCTTCAGAAGTATCAATAGAAGGAGACGTCCCCACACAACGGTGCCAGAAATTTGTAAAAACAAGAATGGGAACATAGTTGCGTACAAGGATGGCGTCCTATCGCAATGGAAAAATTACTTTGAGGATCTTCTCAGTTCAGCACTCTGCACATCACACTGAGTTGCATTCAAGTGAAGAATTGAAGATGATGAATGAAGAATCCAACATTGAACCACCCAATGATGAGGAAATAATGGATGCTATAAATCGGCTAAAGAATAATAGGGCCCCTGGAGCTGATGACATGCCTGCTGAAACTCTTCAAATATGGAGGTGGAAAGCTGTTGAAGAGATTTCAAGGTCTTATATTAACCATTTGGGTGAAAGAAGTTTTGCCTGAAGATTGGAAAAAATCAATAATATGCCCTATTTTCAAGAAAGAAGACAAACTTCAGTGCCAGAATTACAGAGGTATCTCTCTTCTCTCCTGTGGATATAAGATACTATCAAGCATACTATTCCAGCGTCTCCTACCATTTGCAGAGCAGAAGCTTGGTGCCTACCAAGCTGGATTTAGACGGGGAAGATCAACTACTGATCAAATATTCTCTCTAAGAACAATTCTAGAGAGAGGAAATGAACATCAAATTAAAGCCCACCATCTCTTTGTCGATTTCAAGGCGGCTTATGACAACATTAATCGTGAAAAACTGTACAAAGCCCTGGAAGGGTTCAGTATCCCCGATAAATTGATACGGCTGGTAAAGATGACCATGAGGGATGTGAAGTGTACAGTGCAGGTAGGTGGGCATCGAACGGAAGAGTTTTCCTCAAGGAAAGGCTCCGCCAAGGAGATGCGTTAGCATGCCTATTGTTCAACTTGGCACTTGAGAAAGCTGTGAGGGGCGCTGGTATCCAAACAAATAGCACCGTTTACAATCATATGATCCAGCTATTAGCTTACGCGGATAACGTTGACATCATAGGACGGTTGTTGCAGTCTGTCAAAGAAGGATTTTTGGCCCTAATGGAGGCTGCCAGAACGCTTGGACGAACAAAGTACATGGCAACAGGAGAAGAACCCCTACCCGGTGAGACCATCAATGTTGGCCCCTTTAATGCACCAGAAGTGGAGGTGAAAAGAAGAATTTTGATGGTAAACAGGTGCTACTTTGGCCTCCGAAGAGAGTTCACCTCCCGGCTCCTAGACAGGCCGACTAAGCTCCATCTATATAAGACGTTGGTTCGCCCAGTCCTGTTGTATGGATCAGAAACATGGGCTATTAGTAAAAGAACTGAACAAGACCTACAAGTCTTTGGTAGAAAAGTACTTCGACGAATTTTCGGAGGAGTTCATCTCAATGGACATTGGAGGAGGCGGACCAATGATGAACTCTATACAGGTTTTAAGGACAATGATGTCGTTATGACCTTGAAACTTGGCACACTGCGGTGGGCTGGTCTCGTGGCAAGAATGGAGGATGAGAAGATCCCTAAGGCCGTAATGACTGAACCTCTACACGGCATCAGAAGAAGAGGAAGACCGAAACTTAGATGGACGGATGGTGTGACAGCAGATGCAAGAGATATCCTGGGAGTGAGAAACTGGATGACGGCTGCACAGGATAGAAATCACTGGAGAGGGCTGGTGGAGGAGGCCAGGGCTCGTCACCGAGTTGTAGCGCCGGATTGATGATGATGATGATTTTAATTATGTGCCGACGTTTCGGCTTTTCTTATATCTTTTTTTATATATTACATATGCTCTTTACTATGTTTTTAATATATTACTGTCAAATATCACTTTAAAATTGATCATATTTAAAAATTTTAATTGTTCACATATTGTTCCTGTGTCATTTTTTCATTTGCTTAGTCTCTCTTTATATATTCTTATTGAAATATTATCATCTTAATTTTGTTTACTTCCATACTGTACAACTATCATCTTATTAATTACTTTTTATAACTGTCATCCAGACTTTATAACTATCATCTTAATTTTGTTTATTTCCATACTTTATAACTGTCAGCTTATTATCATTTTACATTTTATTTTATTTTTGTTCCCATATTATATTACTGTCACCATATTATTATTATATACCCAACACATTATTAAGTCTATAATTACATTAGTTGTTATCTTGTTTCTTTTAGCCCTGATGAAGGCCCACAATGTAGGCCAAAACGTGGCACGATAATTAAAATAACACCTCGTTTTAATGTGTGTTTCTATTTACTGACCACACCCCCAACCGTCTTCCTCATCTAGATAATCTATGCTCAATCTCCCCCAGATGTTGGTATTCCTTGCTATATACACTCTCCTCTAACCGTTACCAGGCTTTTACTACCTCTGGTGCACCGCACTCAACAACACAAAGCTGTTACAACAAAATGTACTGATCTTATACCATTTACAACTAAATGGTTTGGAAAAATTCATTTGTAATTTAATGATAGATCGTACAAAATATTGATAGTATTACTGTAGCTTTTCTATTTTGTTAGAAAAAAAAATATGAATAGTATCATGAATTCTTTTTTCATTAACACATTTTATTGTTGGGGTAAATTTATGGATATATAGGATTATGTTTAACATTAAGTTTTATTTATTCTTATACATTTGCTATTAACTTTAAATATCAACAAATATTTCCTTAAAGAATATTTTATTTATTTTTGTTTAAGAAAATAAATATAAAAATATATAATATCACATTGAGGAAGTTGGGTCTATACATTAAATTCACATTGGGAACCAGAAGACATTGTTCGGAACATCACTATTTGTCGCAACATTGTTTGGATTGAATGCTTGCCCTCAGTTTGTTGGGCAAAGGTTCAGCTGCTACAGTTTTGTTTCTTTTTGGTGTGACCAGTTGGCCACCCCTTGATGTGGCTCTCCTCGGTGAACCACCAATTAGTGAGCTTTTTCCTCCTCCAGCGGCCTTTTTTATCTCAGGTAGTTTCATTTTTTCTTCCTGAAGAGGGCCCTAAGGAATAAAAGTAATATTTAATAAGATTTCACTGGTATACTTTTAATTATATTTAATATTCATACATTTATTGGCACTTAAGTTAAAAAATTAACTGTAAAACATACAAGTGCTCAAACCAGAATATAGTGTGTTTTACTAAAACTTATATTTTGTTCTAATTTTAGCATATTTACAGGACAATTTAGCGATTAGTATCTTGATAAGTGAAACAGAATTTCGTCAAGTAAAATATCAAGATAGTTTTATTTTAATTTAGAAAAATTAAATGTGATAGATGTAGATAAAAAAAAAAAATGTACTCAATAATAGCAAATCTCTTATAGAGAGCTATATATATAACATCAACTTTAAGGCTAGAATATATTTCAAATAATTCAATACTTTTTAAACTTACAACTTTCTTCTCAATATTGGTATAAGTAAAGTTACAGTGGCTATATGATACCTAACAGTCTAGTTGAGAAAAAAACTTAGTAAATTTTGTAGTTTTTTGTTTGTTTAGTCTTTTAACAACACTTTATGCTGCTGTGGCAGATGAATTTAAATAGATTTTTTATTCTTGTAAAAAATAACGAGTGCTGCTAAACATTTTTTAAATGTTTATTTATGAGATGTTTCTTAATGAAACTTTATTTTTCAATTGAAACGCGGATCCAGTTTCATGACAGAAAATTTAGTTCTGTAAATAGAAATATATTTTGAAATTCCCCATTTTTTGTTTGTTTATTTATTTATGATGCTACAGTGGGAGTCCTAAAGTCTACCTATCCAGGATTAATTAGGATAGAGATCCTTAATGAGTACTTGACATTGTACAGGTATAAGGTATCGTTCGGGACTACTTTTTAGGTCTTCAATGGACGGCATAATGACTAATGGTTTTTTACTTCCATTAAAAATGTTAAGGACACCTGCCAGCTTTGAGCCTGTGACCATGGCCATGGGCCTAGAACGCTGTTATGCCAGCCACTGCACCACATGTGACCCCATTATAAAGATTAGTTTAAAATACTAAAACATTTATGAAAACTGTTGTATCATAGGCTTCTTACAGCATGTAAGTTTCTAAGTACGTTAAACCATTATCCCCCGCCCTCACTCCCTGGCCTGAGAAACACCCATATAGCCTTAAAGCCAAGGCGAGGTAGGGGTAAAAAAAAAAAAGTACTTTAAACCTCTCCTTCCAAACCAACCCTTACCCTAAAAAGGAAAAGTTTCCCTCGTTGATATCAAGCCATATGCTGTGTACTACATACCTTATACTTGCTAGCTCTGATACTTGTCTTCATAACCAAAGAAGGTAGGGAAAGGTAATATTGTATCTCCTAGGGCCCTAAAAGGTCTAGTCTGCCATTAGTAGCACTTAAAAGTTTTTCAATACTTATGATAATATGAATTTGTCCTTATTTATTAATTTTTTTTGTGTCTGATCTAGATTGTGCGAAAGGCTTAAAAAGGTCTTTCGCCGTGACCCAGACCGCTTTTTTCGTGCCTTAGAGAGTAATTTACCTTGACGTATACGGGTTCCAGGACATCGTATGTCTTCTCCCTGAGGAGCTTGGGTTTGGTCCTTGGCTTGATGGCCGGTAGGGGAGAATACTTGGAGTACTTGGTGTCCTTGCCCATGACCGGAGGAGGTGTCTCCCTGTTCCTCTGGCGGAGGACGATGTTAAGCCGCTCCAGGCCAGGCTCAATTTTTCGCAGTGGCTTGCTCGACCTAGGTAGGGTTGCACTCAGTCTGCTTGAAGTACTCTCTCGTTTCCTGTACGGCGAGTCGTAGCCTAAGAAGTCTACCATCCCTTATCACCACCCCTTCGTTCCGATGGTCCAGCGATGAAACTGCAAATAAAAATACAATTATTAACTTTTAGTGTATTATAATATTTTTTGGTTGGCACGAAAGGCTTTGAAAACCCTTGGCCGTGAGGTATGGTTTCCACACCGCAATTTTCGATGACATTTTATAGAGTAAGGGTCATCACTTCCTACCCCTATTTTTGTGAGTAGCCATCATTTGGCTGAAGGGTCTCATACCCGAGGAAGGTTGTGAGTGACTCCTCTTTTAATTTTATTCGATATAAAATATACGGTAAATATTTTATTATTATACGTAAAAGTCCTGTTCTCTCTGACCTATTTCGCCTGCTTAATAGCCGATCTGATGAATATAATAAGAAACAAAATTAAAAATGTCTTGCTGGGACATGGGATCATGGATGAGTTAATGTATAATATACTGATTTTCCCGGGCAGGAAGAAATCAGTTTGTAGACGGACCAGCGGATTGACGCTTAATTGTTGAAATATACGAAGTTGACTGAAATTAAGAGTTTCAAACGTAAATTTTGTCGTTCAAACCACTATAACTTCTAAACTGAAGGTCCTAGCGACAATTGTTATATATGAAATAATATTCTCCATTAAAACTCTGATAAAGAAAAAAAAAAAACCTGTACCTCTACAACGCATGAAGGGTCCTTGGGCTCAGTTCATATAGAGATTCGTACTGTTTTTGGCCCAACGGGCGTGCGATGAAGTGATACATGTGACCGGACATTGTCATGCGAAAAATGAGACAGATTCGACAAAGATGGCGTCATTATTGTCAATGTCAGATGAATTTCATTAATTTGGTTACTATGCAATTCGGCATTGATGGTTTCTCCTGGATTTAAGAAACCAACAACATGTAACAAACCAAATGATGCTGTTTAAGCATTAGCCATCATCACGTTTTTTTTTTTTTTTTTTTTTTTTTTTTAAATGATTTGGGAGCTTTGAAAATATCGTGTTGCATCTCCTTTGTTGAGCCACTGCCATGTTTAGAATTGAAGAACTCCCAAAACGTGTTTTCTAATTACTTTTGTCCTTTAAATTTTATTTCAGTAAAGAAGAGTAGCACAAAATTCATAACCCTGTTTTAGCTTTTTTTTTGCGGTGGCTGAATGGGTGTGGATCCTAACTTGTAGAGGCCATCGACGGTCTATTTATAATAGTTTGTTATATAGGGAGGCATTTTAAAGAAAAGTCAAAATCTAGCACTATTTTCCGAACAGTCCAAGTTTGTCAATTCCAGGACCAATTTTGTTTTTGTTATGAGGCATTTTACATTTTAACTATCATTCTTTCACACTTTATTTTATTAATATTATTATTATTTAAAAAAAATAAACTTGTCTTATACTTTCAGTTTGTAGTAAATAAGTGAATTTTTGTAGACGATCGGATTCAGATTTTCTCTCTCTCTCTCTCTCTCTCTCTCTCTCTCTCTCTCTCTCTCTTTCTCTCCATCTAAATGAACTTCACATTTATCATTTTTTTGGGGTTTCTCTCATATCCATGTTTTAAGGAGCAAGTCATCCGTTCGTTATTTGTGAGAAAATTTATAAATACCTAGACCAGAGTAAAACAATTCTACTAGTTCGATTAAATGTTAATGGAGTTTATTAGGACACGAATCTCAACCGAGATCTTTTGATATGGATTATTTATTTATAGTCAGTGAGGAAGTGCAATGGATCCAGGTTTAATTGGGGAAAATATAAAAATGTACTCCTGAGAAAGTATGAAGTATGAAGGTAGGTTTGGTTATAAACATTTTAATGGAATAAAAGAAGACTTTAGCTCGTGATTCTGACTTCATATCCTCCTTCTATAACACTTGATATGTTTTAATATCAATTCTTTTATTTTTGTCTTATGACTGGAAGAAAACGAAATGCTGTTCTGTCTGATCTAGTCTCTTTGAAATTTAAGCTAAGAATATCGATTAAATTGGTAATTTTTTTAAATTATTGAATTTAATGGTGCATGAAAGAACAACCAATATAATTTGGTCTGTTAGCTTATTCAAAAAATCGAACTGATATATCCTCTCCTTTTCTTCTGAACGACCAGAAAAACCTGAGTAATACATATTACTCAGATTTTCTGTTACTAGCTTGTAACATACTTGCTGACACATTCTGCTTCAGGACTACTTTTGTCAGGTTCATAATTTTGAAGTACCTTCAAGTTGAATAAGTTAGAAATCCTACTAGCTTATGCAGGATGTATACTTCGCGGTGTACCGGACGTGCCTCTACATGCGACAATCCCACACACCGAATGGTGATACAATTTAATAAAAAATGAATACAAGGCTCTCTTCCTACGCTTATCTCATGTCTAACTTTAATTAATCTGAAACCAGTGGATCGTACGTGTTGTGCTTTATCGGGATAAGCAGAGTAATTTTTTACCATGAAGGAAGCAAAATTATTTTTCTTTACCTATTTTTAAATATCAGGTGTACGCAATTCGTTAGGCAGTGTCGTTGGCTGTGCCAAATTTATATTAATTATAGTCGTAAGGTTTCTGTGATTTTAGAAAAGATAAGGAGACGTTAACAATACTTTCATTACATTATATTTCATGCTGCAATAGCTTCAATCTACCAGTTCAATTAAGTTTGTAAGTATAGTTTATTGTTTATTGTTTATTTATTTAACGTCACTTTATGCTACTATGGCTAATCGGACGATGCTACAGTGGGAGTCCTAAATTTTAGCCTATCCAGGTTTTATTAGGATAGGGATCTTTAACGAGTACCTGACATCGCACAGGCTCGGGACCACCTTTTAACGTCCCCTCCGAAGGACGGCGTAACTAAGGATTTTTTACTCCGTAAGTATAGTTTCTTAACTTGTTCTATTGTAACAAATGGAATATCGACACATGTCAAGAATAACACTTAATATTTTAATCGTTTATTCAACAGTTTTTGAATAATTACAAATACCCTCAGGCACTCACGCAAATAAATTGAGACAGCACCGTTTTTAGATTAGTCTTAACTAATCCCGAATTTTCCTCCCGCTTTGTGTTACATTAAAATTAAAAGGGAGCAGCGTAGTCTAGTGGATAGACCATTAGGACAGTTCTCCAGGTCCCAGGCTCGAACCCGGCTGAGGCAGAATGATTTATTCTGTTATTTCAGCCGTGGAGCGACCCTGGAGTAAGGCGACTCCACTGCGGCAGACCCAGTTACCGCTTTTGTAGAGTGGGTATTCAAAATTGGGGAGGTTTTTTTACTTTTACTTAACTAAATATGAAATATATAGTACGGGAAAGTATTGCGATCTTGAAAATTTTCGAATTCCAGTTTTCGACGGAACTACACGTTTTAGGGTCCCCTGAGTCCAAATGACCAAGTCCCGCAAAAAGGTCTGTGTGTCTGCGTGTGTGTGTGGTAAGTCCAGCGCGAAAACGAAAAGACTTATGAAAATGAAATTTCATATTTATGACAACTATACACCCGAGATGTTACAGCAACTTTTTCATCAAAATTGGCTAACCAGAAGAGCCACTTAATACAATGCATTTTTTTTATTTTCTATTATATTGGGTTGATGCAAAATTAATGCAGGTTTCCTCTATTGCAATATCTTAATTCCAATTGTGTAAACAAAGCTAATCCTAACATTGATCATTATTATACCAAAACAAACCTTATCTAATACCCTCTCTTTCACCATGAATTTGTTTAGTAAAATCGTTTTGTTCAGTGTGTTCAAAGGTCTTGAATCGAAAATGTCAAAGTACGATTTTCGTCAAATTTATTTTTACGAATTTAAATTAGGGCGCAGCGCTGCGCAAACGGCTCGTAATATTAATGAAGTGTGGGGTCAGGGGGCTATTAATGAGTGCACGGTGCAGCGTTGGTTCCAGAAGTTTCGCAGAGGAGATTTCGACCTCGAAGACAAGGAAGGTCGGGGCCGTCATCTTGCTCTGGACAACGACCAGCTGAGGTCAAAAGTGGAAGAAGACCCAACCAAAACCACACGAGAAATGGCGGCGGAACTCGGAACTCAAAAATTGCAACGTCTTTGCCCAGCATTGATGAATCGGAAGGGGCCGATCCTGCTCCACGATAACGCCAGACCACACGTTGCACAACCAACGCTTCGACGACTGCACGAGTTGGGCTACGAAGTTCTCCAACATCCGCCTTATTCACCTGACCTCTCTCCTACAGACTTCCACTTTTTCAGGCATCTGAACAACTTTTTGAGGGAGAAAAATTTTCAAAACCAGGACGACATTGAAAATTCATTTCGTGATTTCATTGAGTCCAGGGATTCGGATTTTTTTCTGGTGGAATAAGAAAGCTTGTTGAACGTTGGCAAAAGTGCATTGATTCAGATGGAAATTATTTTGATTAAATATATATGGTTAAAGTAAAGATATGGCGTATTTACAATACCTACTAAAAACCTGCATTAATTTTGCATCAACCCAATATCTACTTTTCTATTATTTCTAGCAATTTTGATTAAACTCTGTATATCGATGTAAAACCTAATGAGTTTTAATATGATGTAGGTTTCATTCTGATTAAAATAGAAATTTCTTCCTCTAAAGTACCTTTAATTCTGTAAATTCTATAAAAATAACTATATAATCCTGTTAACATTGATAATTAACAGCTAAATATGTAAGTTGAGCGAATTCGATGAACAACTGAAGGAGAAAACTGAAAAAATATTGTTGTAATGCAATTTATTGTTTTTGAACATAAGAACATACTCTCTATCATAATATAGGATATCGGTATAAAATATACCGTTGGAAAGAGAAAGATTTTAGGAAATATATTATCTTATACATACTATTGTAAAAGTTAACGGATAGTGATGAAAAGGCGATAAAACAAACTGATTGTCGTAGATAATAATATAATAGATTAATTAATAAAGCACATGTTTCTATTAAAATCCAATGTAAATAATTCTTTAACAATTTATTTCGTTTCTAAATTTGATTAAAATTCTTATATTGATACAAATACCTCTGTAAGTGAAAGTTGTGTGTTGCGCGCACCAGATTTTTTTTTCTTTTTGTTAAATATAATGCCAAGCTGATGAATCGATTCCATTTTAGTCAATATTATTCACCTTATTGGTTGCAGTGTAAACATTTCATTTTAAAGTATTTTTATAAACTATAGAGAAGGTGCTTGTTGGTGTTTCTTTTTTTTATTGACATTAGCATAAGAGTCTCTTCATGATTACATTCTCAATCAATCTTTATATATATGATGCTTCTTTCGTTTTTTATTTTGGTAAATCTTTTTTTCTTTGTTATGTTAGGTATTAAAGCAAACAGTTCACGTATCTATACTGAGATATTCTACTGGATTTAACGTTCTAGCAGTTTTCTTCGCATAGCGTGTACATATGTATATATAATTGTATGAATTGTGGTATCTGACTCATTCTTGGATATTTCTACTTATGAATAATAAATATTGGTGCATGTGTTGATAGACGCTGATAAGAGACGGTCGATTCATCAATTATTTTACAATATTTAAGAGTCATCATGGAATTAAGTTTTTGTGATCATAGCTGATGATGTTGCGTTCCTGGAATACAGGAGAAACATCTCAGGCCCATCAGCATAAGTTAATTTAGTCGCACCACTATCATTTTAGCGATCTATTCTCTAGGGGCGGTATTCAGAGTTCTGGAGAAAATTTCTTTTTTTGAGAGAGAAGGAAAGGGGGTTCAAGATCGTTATCAAAGGTTTTAATATCAAAAATTTTAACTCCAACCAATCCAAAAAGGGCAGTTTTTGCTACAGAGTATCGGTCCATTCTAGCTTAAGCGGGCATGTAGAAATTTGTTGCTGAAGACCGTCGTGTAATACGTTAGAACCTTCCCAGACCGTATTGAAATAGGAACCGCTTGGCTCCACATTGCTACAATGACGCCTTTAAATCATAATTAAAAAAAAAAAAATTTGTTGATAATTACAACTGTATTGTACAACACATCTAGTAAATGGGCTAAAAGAAAATAGACATGTAGAGAAGCTACCCAGCGGCAGCACTCTCTATCATAATATAATCCAGTGATTCTCTATTAGGTCTTTTTTACACGAAGGTATTGTAAATTGGATATTATTTTGAGTGCAGAGACATTTCTCTCCTTCTCCGTTCTTTGTATTCCTTTCTTAAATAGCGGTATACAACAATATTTTTATAAAATGGGTCTGTTTCCTTTTGGATTGCGATATACAATCAAACACATACATTATATCTTTGCTCAGATGCAAACTGGTATTAGTCACTTGAGAGTTTTCCACGTGAAGGTAGTTCGATTAGTTGTAAATGGTAGAGATGTTTACTCATATACTAAAAGAGAAACACTTATGGCATTTTGCTACCTTACGAAATGACACTGCAAAATGTGAAAAACCCATTTATAGAAAAAGTGTCTTATATTAATATTGCCACCTTGGCATAGACATGTGTTTTATATTTGATGAATGTTAATTTATTCATATACAAGAACCATATGGGCTAATATCGACGTCAAACCAGAAGACCATTCTAGAGGAACACAAGAGGTGTTTTGGACATCTTCTCAGGATGGATCTCAAGATAAAGGTGCCAGGAAGACTTGCGAGACCCGCGCAGAAGGGAAAAGACTGAGAAGAATGCCTCGCATCTTCTAGGAGGACAGTGTAAAGGAGGCATGCAGGAGGCGTGGAATAGATTGGAAAAGGAGAGTAGAGTTAGTAAAGGAGAGAGACATCTGGACTAGACTCTATAAGCAGGACCCTCACACCGAACAGCGGTAGAAGGGAGAATGGTTATGATGATGATGGACCTAAGATATATTTAATAGATTCAAAGGTACAGTAGGAAAATAAATATTTTGTATACTGCTTCAGCTTGAAATATGATTGAATCAACAAAGGTAAAGTAATAAGTGGGAATGGAATAAAGCGAGAAGTGAATGGAAGGTTTGAGTAAAAACTGATATTGTAGATTTTTTGGGGGAGATTTTAGTGGAAGATGGCTTGTATGAACTTAGTTTGAATATAAATCATGTTCACTTGACAGTTTTACCGAGCCTTCTTTTTGATAAAGATTATTATTATTATTGTTAATAAGTTCTATGTATATTTACCGGTTTATACTTCATGCTCAAATTAATAGAACTTCGTGGTGACCCTGACCTAGAAATTTATAAAAACCTTTACCACATCGTTCAATATACATACATAATTATATCTATATTCTACGCCTGAGATAAAATTAAGTACTAAGTTAACAAAAAAGTCATCAAAAGCCATTTTTGTGCAGGACTAAAATATGGAGTGCAGTATGCCTGATACATGCAGTACCTTCTTTTTGAACTTCTCCATCGAAAAGGTACTCCACCCGCGGAAGACAGTGGCTGCGGTTGATGAAAGTAAAATAGGGTAAAATAAGAGACTGGCACTACCTGAAAGGGTACAGGGTTCCACTTCCAAGGGAAAAAGTACTTAATAGTCGTCAGATATCCTCTAGAATTCCGTTGGGAATACAAGTTTAATAAGTATGGGAATAATTCAATCATATGTGACATTTTCGGTTCATTGTTGGCAATTTAATATCCGGCTGTTGGTGACGTTTTGCACTTTGAAGTGTCGGACTTAAGGTTACTTGGGATTGAACTTGAACTTAGGACTTGGGGAGGACCTGGCGGGCTGGGTGCCGGCTCTCGACTGGCACCGGGATCACCCTTCCGAAAATCAATTGCAGTGTCATAGCTACATAACTCTATCGCTCCATCTCACGCTAGCTGATCAATCCATCAGGGCTATTGTGTCATCTATACAATGCGATGCCTTACTTGTTTAAGCTACTTGTGTTTGGTCGCTGAACTCTTCGGTAGGCCTAATAATAGAGTGGAAGGTCGTTATTCACGTCAATAACGAGTTAAAAAGGTCAGTTAAATAAAAAAATAAATAAAAATAATAAAAAAAACTGCAAATTATTACACAATGGTTTATAATTTGCAATTTACTAATATGAAAATATGACTAATATGATACGTTAAAAACCTGTACCACTACAACCCATGAAGGGTCTTGGACTCAGTACTTCTGGAGATTCGTACTGCTTTTAGGCCAACGCCTGTGCAATGAGGTGATTGGGCTGAGATCACACTCAGCCGCCAGATTATTCCCCGATTTTTCGGTACCCACTTTATAGATGCTGGGTCTGGTTAAGGAGGTATGTTCTCCATACT
The DNA here is from genome assembly GCA_023052935.1 of Piezodorus guildinii. Lineage (NCBI taxonomy): Eukaryota > Metazoa > Arthropoda > Insecta > Hemiptera > Pentatomidae > Piezodorus > Piezodorus guildinii. The sequence goes on along the minus strand of CM041293.1, from coordinate 115,989,443 downwards.
CTTAGGGCCGCCCCTTCCCTCCCTCTCTGGTAAATTCTGTGCTGTTGGAAAAATGTTATAAGTCCCTTTTTCTAAAATTGAGAAATTTTCTTAATCTAGAGTGTCCACTTACGTTTTGAAGATGGTTCGTTTATTTGTACAAGGTAGTTTTGTTTACTCATCAACTGAAAGGGAAACACTTAAGATATTATCCTTGCTTCTCTACATAAACAAATGAGACTTTTACATAAATGTTAAACAAATTTAATTGTTGTAAATCCAATTCTTCCCGCATTCAATCCTTGCAATCCAAAATCCTCCGAAAGATCCTAAACGCTCCTTACTTTGTCACCAATAAAATAATTCATAAAGACCTAAATATCCCATTAGTCGCAGATCTAGCCCGAACTAGATATTCCTCATTTTATTCCAATCTATCCTCCACTCCAACCCACTCGTCCGCAAACTCTCATTACCATCTATTCTTGATAATCCCCCGACGCGGTTGAAAAGACGATAGGCTCGCGACCTAGTACATTAAATAAACACTGAAGGGCTACTTACTTAATGTACTTTATTGTATAATACAGTTGTAAATGTCTTTTAAATAAAAAAAAAAAAAACATTCTTGAAGAAGTGACTTATACGATTTTGCTATCTTAGCGCAGAATTAATCAAGGAAAATGGCCTATCACCACTGCTAATTTCAAGACGCTTCTCTCTCTTTTAATTTAGATCTCTGCTATTTCTTAATTAATTTCAATTATTATTTTTTTGTTTTGTAGGGACTTTGATTCCCAATTAAATAGCATGAATTATTTGTGGTAATTGTTATTTATTTATGCGCAAGGCGGACGGACGGATTTTTTTTCGATATTCGGGTTCTACGTAATTCGAAACGTAAGCTCTCAAATTTTGAGAGGGGAATTTTTTTTTTTTTTGTCGACTATAAAGGTTTAGCACTGCAAGAAATAATCCAAAATCATTTATACTATACTTTCATCATTTTACTATTTGCTTTTATTTTCTTTTAATTTTCATTGAAATATTTAAAATAAAAATTCCTGATTCCAGGACACTTTATATGTTTTCTCTATCTTTTTTTTTTTTTTTTTTTGTTTTGTTTTTTTCATCGCGGTGTCTTGATCTCGAAAACCGTTTCCTTTTTCTTTATCTTCAATGATAACCGATTTGAGGAGAGTGGGCAGGGGGAGGATTACATCTCTTATAATTTGTGATTTGACAATATAGATTTTTTATTTTTTAGAATTTGTCCTTCTTCGAAAACATTAGAAAATAACTGAATTACTAACGTATAAATATGCAATATTTAAAAAATATATTTTTTTCTCGTCGCAATGTACTGATCCTAAAACTCTTTTTTCTTTTGATCGATTACAAAGGTTCATTATCGGAATAATAAACCAAAATGGTTAATCTATATTATTTGACTCTTGGCGTACCATTTTGCAAATATTAATGCATGTACATTGAATGATGTAATGAATTTCAGGCAGTAGAGGCACTTTCTTTGGTACGGTTTTGGTAGTAATCCATAAAATTATACGTAATAAATATGAGCAGAAGAAATTTTATTTGTATTGACCTTGTAATAATTACGTATTAGTCTTAGTGTTACTTTCACTTCCTATATATGAAATATACCATATAGTAAGGGAAAGTATTACTACTGTTAAACTTTTCGAATTCCAGTTTTAAACGTTAATACCTTTGCGTGTTGCGTGAACCAGATTTTTTCAGTTATTATTATTAATCAGTATTGTTTCATTTAGAATGTATTATCATACTTATTATTATTAAAGTTTTCTGTTCAACGATAAATCCTATTAGTTCAGATCTTTACGAGGAAAAGGACATCGATTGGGACAAAGCATTTGATTAAATTTTAATCAGGTTTCCACCTTAATAATTCAAAACAGCATCCTTGGCTAAACCATTTATCTTTCGGGTCAATGTCGGAACTTTCATTACATGAACAATTTATATTGTAAATTTCCGTTTGATAGTTCGAGGGAATCCTGTGTTAGGTTCTCAAACGCTGACCTTGGCTTGGAAATTCGATCTTTTTAATCCAACCCTTGACAATTATATATGCTGATCACAAAGTAAAGCTAAAATAATATAATATAGAATGATAAAAAATATAAAAACAATATTTAATTTTAAGCTGATTGTAAAGAAAAAGCAACTTGACTTACGCAAAGGTAGAAGGATAAATTATTTTTTATAAATTTATAATTAACTAATAAATTAATTTCGTATGTGACCTTATTAGCAAAAAAATTTGGACTTAATATAAATACATCAAAAACAAAAATCACGAGAAACTCAATAGAAATACCAATTTATGCAAACAATAGTGAGATAGAATATGTAGAGGAGTACATTTACTTAGGGCAGGCGATATTGTTTAGGGAAAATATGAATAAGGAAATAGAAAGAAGAATTAAGCTCGGGTGGTGTAAATATTGATCTCTCCAAAAAAGATCTTTAAAATCAATATATCACTGGATCTTAAAACCAAAGTTCTGATCACATGTGTATATTCCACGGTTCTCTACGGGGCTCAAACCTAGGCAATAACAAGAAAACTTGATTGGAGGCTGAATACCATGCAAATGCAGCTTCTAAGGAGTTTAATGTTTATTGAGAAAAAGGAGAGAATAAAAAACGAAGATATTCTTCAGAAGGCAAACATTAAAAGTCTAAGGGTTGAGGCCCATCGATTGAAATGGAGATGGGCTGGGCAGGCTGAAAGACGACAGATGGACCAGGGCTTGCACGAGGACCATACAGAGAAAGGAGCGAATCGCAGGTGGAGGGATGAATTGACGCAGAATGTAGGCGAAAACTGGTGGCTGGTTGCAAGGGACAAATCCTGGTGGAAAAACATTTTAAAAATTTTTAGTTTTGTGTTTTATTTTGGTGTATTTTTTCAAAGACTCTGTTTCGTTGTTGATCTTTTTTTTAATTTATTTTTAATTATTTACAACTACTATAAATTCCTACCTATGGGAGAGGCTTTTGTCAATACTGATGCTATTGGGTTCTTTCACATGAAATGTCCGTTTTTATTGTTTCTGAAATACATAAAGGATTTTGCAGGTCTCTGTTCTTTTCCTCCGAATGTTTACATATTTAAAGTAAACAGTTACTAATTCTCTACCTTTGTATTATAAACATTAGCTTCCCAATCAATTTCCCACTTTTTAGTATACCTCCAAATATGAACATGGAAACACGCGATTTTCGAGTAATATTTTTGTACGAGTTTAAACTCGGCCATTCAGCAGCTGCCGACTGGAAAACTTGTCCCGAGGAAGACCTCCGTCCCTAATAGACAACGATGTCCCCAAACATAGAGTAGAAGGAAACCCCTACTAAATAGTTAATGGACTCTCAGCACAACTAAATGCAAGTGTATCTACCGTTTCCAGACATTTAAAGTGTATTGGGAAAGTAAAAGAGCTCGATACATGGGTTCCTCATGATCTCACTGAGCGGCAGCAAGACCCCATGTTTCAAAACATACCGTGCAAAAATTGAAAGAACTGGGCTACGAAGTTCTTCCGCACCCACCATATTCTCCCGACTTGTCTCCAGATTACGACCTGTTCAGGAATTTAGACAACTTCGTCAAAGGAAAACTTTTTGAAAATAATGATCAAGTGAAAAGTGCGTTTTCAGATTTTGTTTCACTTCAAAGCTCAGAGTTTTTCAGTTCGGGAATAAAAAAGTTGGTGTCACGTTGGGAAAAATGTGTAGAAAAATAAGGTAAATACTTCGAATAAAATTATCTTGTTTTCATGCCGTATTTTTAATAAAAATCCTTTACCTTGAAAACGGACATTTCATGTGACACAACTCAATAATAATGCAATTATTATTATTCGTATGTGACCTATAACCAACGATTCTTTACTGTTTTTTTAGTTTTATTGAATAGGGATGGCTATCTCGTGTCTTGAAAGGAATTTTATGAGGAATCTCTTTGACTACATTCCATAACATTGAGAAAAGTCATCATTAGCACTATGCATCATATGTTATACCCCTAGATTCATATCGAATTCAATGATTGGCTGGCTGTGTACTGGTTGTGTGCCACCAAAAAATCACTGAACTGAGTCAGTGACTGATCTAGGCATCTCGACGTACGCATCCTTTCGACGTGCCCAGGTCAGTCCAATCTTCTTTTCTTTATAACATTAAATATGTCCGCTTCTGGGAATATTTCTTTCAGCTCGGAGTTCTTTCTTGCTATAAGCCCATCGTTTTCTCGCTCAGTGCCAAATATCCTTCTTTGAACTTTTATTTCTTTTGTACTTAGCCTGTGGAATTAGCTTGCTAAATATCAATGTCTGTCCCGACCCCGGATAAAGCAGGAGGGTTGAGCTAAGGGCTGCCACCCATCCTCGTGAAACAATACGGTTTGAAGAAACCTTCACCTGCCCGACTCTTATGGAAAAATTCACTGATTGAGAGCAAAAAAATTGGCTTTAGTTTTTCTCCCAGGGTTGAAAAGACAATAGATGATGGATATGTCTATTTATAATTTATTGCTTTTCCAAGTCAGGGATTGATGAATGATAGAATAGGATTGATGAATGACAGGCGAGGGAATGCAACAAAAATGTAATTTTATAAGAAGTTTATTATCAATTTAAACGCACAATTATATTTAACATTTATTACACAAAATTATAATGTAAAGGAATAGAGATCAACAAGACGCAGCAATCATGATATGAAGTAGCTGTGAAGTTGATGACCAAAGAGAGAAAAATGAGCTCTGGGACTTCTTCTCTTGTCCTTTTATAGAGTTTTCTTCCAAGCCTCCTCGGTGGTTTTGATTGGCTGAAGGAAGCAAAAAGAGCGATATCTAAAGTTGAATTATGCATTGGCTTGATTTCTGCGAGACAAAGACGGTCGGCAAATCACCGTCTTCTGTGGGTAACATGAGAGGCTATCTCTTGATTCCTCTGATCTAGGAGGTGCTTCCGCTGCCGTACTTTCTTTATTCTCAAAATAATTTTCTTATAAAATCCGAATAGTTAATAAAATATAAATTAATTCTTATTATGGTATGGGCAACATACCATACTGTAATAATATATATTTATATTTTTTAGAATATTGTTTGTTCTGAATACTTTAGAAACGTTGTCATATTAAAAAGAGACTAACACGTATTAAAACTTCAATATCGAAAGTGAAATACATATAAGTAAAAACCATTGGGAAGACGATACAGGAAGAGAAATATAAAAAAAAAAAAAAACAAAGAAAGAATTCAATGACCAAACGTTCTAACGTTAGTTCCCATGTCGTATTATCGTGTGAGCCGAACACACCTAACGTAACAGCTGTGTCCAATACCTTCTTCTTTCAAGGTAGGACTATACTATGGTATAACAAGTAACGGAAAAGGTTTGGTTCCTTTGTGAAACCGAAACGCATTTACTTTTGATAATGGTATCTATTTTAGGATGAGTTTTTATCGAGAAAAAAAAAAATGTTTGTACTGTAAAAATCATTGAAATACACAAAAAACATTTTATCCACAAATTCATAAATAGTATTTTTATGTAAATGCATTCAAGAAGTATTTGTTATACTATTGGATAAACATAATAGATTCTTCTTCGACCTCTTCTTGATGCATTCTTGTTTAATAGAACATAAATTCTGGTGGAAACACTCGACTTTCACTTACCTCCATTGTAAATATCATTTTAAGACTTTTAAATAAAGCTAGATTCGAAAAACCGTTTAAGAATTAAATTGAGTTTCGATGGAAACATGTGTTTCAGATTTAATAATCTAACAATAGAAATTATTATCTACAAACGTCCGTTTTTGTAATTTTGCATTGCGTTTTACAGCTTTGTATATTTGTATCTTTAGCTTTCCAACGGTATATCATACATCTACATTGCTATTATGGTATTCGAAAAATAAAAAAAATATGTTTGCTTTTTCTCCGAATTCTTTTATACTGTATATTTACCAATGCTACCATTTTATTTTTATCAATGCTAGTTCGATGGTATGTTTTTTTTTTCGAATCTACAAAAATAAATGTATTTTAATGGAAGAACATTTAAAATAACGACATTTAAGCCCTTTCAGACTGTTTCAACCAGATTGAAACCTACATGGTATTAAAGCCCGTTAAATTGTATATTGATTTAGCGAGTTTAATCAAAATCGTTAGAGCAGTTTTTGAGAAAATCGTAAAAAAGGTGCAAAATGGTCAGTATAAAGTGGCTCTTCTGGTTCGCTTATATTGTTGAAAAAGTTGCTGTAACTTCACAGGAATATACGCTTCTAAAACATGATATTTCAGTTTCTTACGACTTTTCGTGTTCGTGCTAGACTAACGGACCGACGGACTTGGTTATTTGAATTCAGGGGACCGTAAAAAGTATTGTTACGGTCAGAAGGACAATGGCAGGTAAACCACGGTGACCTCAACAGCCTAGAGGTTCCAGATTTGGCCAGAGGCTTCTGAGACTTTCTGGACAATTCTCGAAGTGCCTAGAACGACCCATTCGTCTCCCTGCATTTACCTACCCACCTCCCTTTGTCCAGACTCTTCTATACTGATATAAATACAGGTCCAATACGCCTGAGACAGTCGGTCTTAATCTGGCTCAAAAAGATGGTGTATCAGTGAACTGTGACAATTCGTGTCAGTGTAACAGTGTTATAAAACTGTGTGTGTCAATCTTGTGATTATGGGTCGAAAATTAAAAAACTGTAGGTTATAATTTATTATTGTTAGTTTTAGAATAATTCTAATAGATTGTGTAAATTCATGTAAATTGTTTAGCTGTTAGGAATATCTGATTTTATTAGTAGAGACTTTAGTAGTTAAATAGAAATAGGCTCAAGTTAAATCTTAAGATAATTATTGTGTTTGTACATTTAATTAAGTTAATAAATATTTGTATTTTGTAAAGTGAGAGTAGTTTGCACCCAGTAGCCCGTAACAGTATTTTTTTGTTGAAAACTGAAATTCGAAATGTTCAAGATTGTAATACTTTCCCTTACTATATATTTTATATTTAGGTAAGTGAAAGTAAAAATATATCCAACATTTTCCCATATTTGATTTTATTTAGTTGCAATGTTAGCTGTGTTCTATGTTAATTCAAAACTTTAAAAAATTGACAATGTAAATATTGGGCTGATGCTAAATTAATGCAGGTTTCCTCTATTGCAATATCTTAATTCCAATTGTGTAAACAAAGCTAATCCTAACATTGATCATTATTATACCAAAACAAACCTTATCTATTACCCTCTCTTTCACCATGAATTTGTTTAGTAAAATCGTTTTGTTCAGTGTGTTCAAAGGTCTTGAATCGAAAATGTCAAAGTGCGATTTTCGTCAAATTTATTTTTACGAATTTAAATTAGGGCGCAGCGCTGCGCAAACGGCTCGTAATATTAATGAAGTGTGGGGTCAGGGGGCTATTAATGAGTGCACGGTGCAGCGTTGGTTCCAGAAGTTTCGCAGAGGAGATTTCGACCTCGAAGACAAGGAAGGTCGGGGCCGTCATCTTGCTCTGGACAACGACCAGCTGAGGTCAAAAGTGGAAGAAGACCCAACCAAAACCACACGAGAAATGGCGGCGGAACTAGGTGTGAACCAATCCACAGTTGTACGCCACTTGGAAGCAATTGGTAAGGTAAAAAAGTTGGCCAAGTGGGTGCCAGTAGTAACGCCAGACCACACGTTGCACAACCAACGCTTCGACGACTGCACGAGTTGGGCTACGAAGTTCTCCAACATCCGCCTTATTCACCTGACCTCTCTCCTACAGACTTCCACTTTTTCAGGCATCTGGACAACTTTTTGAGGGAGAAAAATTTTCAAAACCAGGACGACATTGAAAATTCTTTTCGTGATTTCATTGAGTCCAGGGATTCGGATTTTTTTTCTGGTGGAATAAGAAAGCTTGTTGAACGTTGGCAAAAGTGCATTGATTCAGATGGAAATTATTTTGATTAAATATATATGGTTAAAGTAAAGATATGGCGTATTTACAATACCTACTAAAAACCTGCATTAATTTTGCATCAACCCAATAGACCTCCATATCTGGGACCTAGTTTCATGAAATCTAAGAATAAAATGTCTAAAAATATATTTTAAATAAACGGGGTCAAATTGGGCGATCGCTGTCTAAATAACAAGAGTAGGTAACAGACAGTTGTTTGTTAATACTATCGATCACCTGTCTGCCTTATCTACATTTAGATCAGATACTCACCAATCTAAATTTAGGACTTCTTAATAATGAACTTAGAAGAGAAACGTTTCTATTATTAAGCCTTCCATTGACAGAATATTATTCGGATCATGAACTCGAAAACGTTTCAGGAATTTCAGGAAATGATTCGTGTTCGAACTTGACAGTTGAGAATAATCGATAGCAACTGTTGACCCAGACCTTAGCATCTGTTAAAAATTAATACGTGTCCTCCACAGTTCCACTTGTTTATATTCCTGAATTGGAAAGTATAAAATTAAGGGCAGTGTCAATGTGATTTATTTTGCACTAACAGAGGATGTTGTTTATTCGTAACTTTTATTCTCAATATTGTTATTTAATAAAGGTTCTTCACTTCTGAGGGTATATGATCGTCAGGGCATTTTAATATTAATCCATTAATTACAGTCGTAAATAGAAAAAGTCAACTCAAATTTAAAATTTTATAGGAAACCTAAAACTATGCATACTTCAAGGATTCATCACTGCATGATTTATCATTAGGGATTTTCATGTAATTAAAAATGCCAAATATGTAAATATATATGTATTGATTTTGATACGAATATGGAAATTATTATGTAAAATTAGTGAAATACGTAAACAGTAAATATCCTTCTAAAACAGTATATACGCTCATTTTTACTTTCACGTACCTATATATGAAATATATAGTAAGAGAAAGTATCGTGATCGTGAAAATTAACGAATTCCAGTTTTCGACGGAACTACACGTTTTAGGGTCCCCTGAGTCCAAATGACCAAGTCCCGCAAAAAGGTCTGTGTGTGTGTGGGTTGGTACTCCCGGGCGAAAACGAAAAGTCCTGTGAAACTGAAATTTTATATTTAAGACACCTATACGCCCGAGATGTTACAGCTACGTTTTTAATAAATTCGGTTTACCGGAAGTGCTACTTTATACTATGCATTTTGCTCCTTTTTACGATTTTCTCAAAAACGGCTCTAACGATTTTGATTAAACTCACTATGTCGATGTAAAATTTATTGGGCTTTAATATCATGTAGGTTTCATTCTGAAATAACTATCATATCTTGTTAGCTTTGATAATTAACTGCTTAATATGCAAGTTGAGCGGATTTGATAAACAGCAAAAGGAGAAAACTGAAAAAATATTTTTTAAATACAATTTTATGATATATTTATAATATACCGTTGAAAAGCTAAAGATTTTAGAAAAATATTATCTTAAAGCCGATAAAATTAACTGATTATTTTAGATAATAATATAATAGATTTTTAAATAAAACACATGTTTCTATTAAAATCCAATGTAAATAATTCTTTAACAATTTATTTCGTGTCTAAATTTGTTTAAAAATTCTTAATTTAATATAAATAGCGGAAGTAAGAGAAAGTCGTGTGTTAAGCGCACAAGATTTTCTTTTTTATTACAATACAAACACGGTTTTATTTTAAACATAAAAAATACAAAAGCAACAAACTTTATAATCGCTGTAAGGAAAACAGTTTGAAACTGAAGGCATTTTCAAATTTTTAAACGTAATACTATGCCGATTGGGCCTTCGTGTCGACCAAATTGGCTCCTCCTTGTATTTTTGCAAGTTTTTGATATATATCTAGCAAGTATTTTTTTTTCATGGTGGATTCACCAGGCTTTTTTTTCCAAAAAGAATATATTAGACGGATTATTAAATTTGCTGAACGGAATGTCGGCCTGCAAAAACGCTCGACAAAATCATATAAGTGTTAAAAATCCGAATGTACGTGTAAATAGTGTTGGAAACTTGCGAAGATATTTTACAAATGGTTCTTTGAATTGTTTTTTTTTGTGACTTTTCCTATTTCAACAAAAATGAATATGGAATAAATCACAAAATATAGTTTTCAAATGGTGTTTGGTAAGAGTAGCACACACTTCACGACTCACAGATGAACATTAAACAACAAATAGGTTTGTTCTGTTTATTTAGAGTCAAAATCAAGGGAGATTGAGTCTCAGAATTGTTTTGTAGGGTTTGGTTCTGAGAAGCAATCAACAGCTGTAATAGAAAAACTTTTTTATCATGCACTCGTAATTCAGATTTGTTGCAAAGAAATATAAAAATTTAAAAATCAACAAGTATGGAGTAAAATATGTTATAATTTTCCTAAATATGTGAAATGATGCCAGTGGTGTATTATGCCAGTGGTGACCTATGGCTCCCAAACATGGTCATTGACAAAAGCCCAAGAGAGGAAGATCATGGTGTGGCGAAATGGCATCGAAAGAAGCATTTTGAAAGTTAAAAAAATGGATAAAATCAGATGCAAGAAGATAAAGGAAGAAACAGGGCTCAAAGACACACTCTCACAAATAAGAAAAGGCAAATGGAAATGGGCTGGACATCTTCTGCGATGCATCGACAATAGATGGTCAAAAATAGTCACCGGAAAAGGATGAGAGGCCGACAAATGAAGAGATGGAGAGATCCATTTAGGCTTCTGGCAGGACCTCTCTGGTGGAGAACAGCTAGGGACAGAGATGTGTGGAAAGAAAAATGGTTAGAGGTCAGAAATCCCGCTTCCCAGTAGGGCTAGTCACCCAGGGAAGTGTTAAAGACTATTACTCCTAAGGGAAGGCCTATGAAGATAGTAAAAAGTTTTGTATAAATTATAATGCAAAAAAAAAGAAATTGTTTTATTTTGTTTTGTTACCTTTTGAAATTGTAATATTAGTGCATAAATAAAGGCTATTTTCATTTCATAATAATGTGTAAGTTTAAATTGGCTTAATTTGATCCCGATTGCGTTAAAACATATACTTTGAGTTGTTACAAGGTGATATTGAAATCAGGAGCTAATATGTATTCAAATAGGAATCCTAGCCCTAATTATCACTTATCACAATCTTGCATTAGCTACTTCGAGTTAAACGGCACAGGTCCGATTCAATCTGGATGGATTGAAATTTATTTTGTGGCTGTCTCACAGAATGAATCTCGATCTTCTGACTCTGTATAGGATAGGTTGGTATGCTGTAGAATTAACTGTTCTATTGGTAATTATTAACGTACGAAACTAACCATCGTGATTAATTTATTTATTTAGTAGTTAGTTCTTGGGTGTTTTGAAATAGAATATGTTCCAGATTTTTTTAAATTAATCCCGATTTACCAAATATAGGTCAGGTCACACATGATTCAAAATACACTGGCGGAGAGAGTTACAGCGACTCCTTAAAAATTAATGTTTTACACTACTGTTGTTGGCAGATTAACATCAAACTGATAAAAACGTTAAAATAATAAAATATATTGTTTATTTCGTGAGAAACAAAACTAAAAAAATTACGTAATTAAATAAAACATTTTGAATGGAATTTTACTTAATATCCTCTAGCCCAGGTACAAAAACTTGGTCATATTTTCTATTAAATGCCACTGTAGTTTTATTCCATTCTTCTTTCAATACAGATTGTAAATTTAATAAATTCGGCGTTTGATTATGAATTTAATAACATACATTCATGCAATAGTAAAAATCTTTCATCAGTGAATGGAATAAATGGAATGACAAAATGTCAGTAAAGTATAGTGCGGCTGTTGCAGATCCTCGGTGGATGACATATAATTTGATATAATTTTTTCAATTGATGCCACCCCAAATCATCTGTTTTACAAATACAAACAAATATGTTCTTAGATTTACCCGTGGTAAAAATTTACAGGCAGCATATCTTTCTCCAGGTCTACTCCACACTCCTCGTCCATTTGGAGAGCTTAGGCGTCTGGGCCGTAGTAGACCTGTTGACGAAATTCAGCCTCAATCTTTAGCTATCCAGGACGGAATGCTATTGTCTAGCGAATTCAAGCGTTATCTGTTGATGAGGGTTACAAGACAGTGAAACGATAGGCCATACTCAGCAAGTCTTCTACGAACTCTCGAATGTTTCTCACGTATCACAGTTGGCTGCTGAACTTGGGAGGCACTTAGCTAAAGAAATTTGTTATGGCAAGCTAATGTTGATCGCCCTTGTCCTTGACGACGAGAATAATTTCCATTCTGGTATCTCGTCAACATCCTGAATGAAACTGGTGGATTAAGCCCGAGTTGCAACGCAACTGCAGCAGATTCTCCTTATTAAGTCACAGCTCTATTCGCGTTCTCGTTATAAGTCACTTTTCTTTGAATCATTTTTTTATTTTATGCCTAGAAAGTAGAAATATTATAAGAATATTTTTATTTTTTTATTTGAAGGTTATCAGCAACAACTGTTAACGAACTGAACGAAATAATATAATAAGCCTAGACATGTACATAGAGTTTCCTTTATCCTCTACATATAGAACTTACTAGTAACTAGATAAATAACTGATCTCTGATATAGACATTCAGAACAATTGCAGCACGAACAAAGAATTTTGAGAATCTAATATGTTACGATATGATAAGAATATTGTTATGAAGTCTACATTTGCGAAAAAACAATTCTATATCAACTATGACGTAAGTGAAAGTTTTTTTTTAGTCTTCCTAAAGTAGCTATGTTATTTTTCACTGATTTTAATCGAGTGATACAAAATTACTTGTTATATTTTTCATTATTCATTAACAGTTCTTAGCAAGCAGCTCTATGAATGACTTGAGCAAACGTTATTATGCAATTGATGATTCTGATCAGAACCTGCGAAGGAAGAATATATAATGACTACTTAGAATATATACGTAACTGAGTGATAATATGTAAATTTTATATCACACAACGAAGCTACCTGGCCCAGAGAGGCAGTTCACTTCCTGAGGATGCGATAACAAGAGAGTGGGGCACTATGGGTCACCTGCCACAACAATCTGCCTCTAAAAGCACAATGCCTCTTCCGATCATCTGAATTACAAATGAAATCATGAACTAGTTCACTCAACATTTATATGATGATGTAACTTCCATTTCCTCATGAAGGCAATGGAACACCCATAGGCAGTGCTACTCTTGGACCTCTCTCTTTTATAATTTAGTATGTTTTAGAGTAAATCAAAATCTCTATCTTATCTTCTGTTATTTGAAATGTAATGAGGTAGGTTATGGTGATTCAGTGTTGCCACTGTGCAGTATTTTACAAGTTGTAATCTTCCATTCAGCACCCAAGATATTAGAAAAATATTACGTACCAAATTGTATGTAAGTGTAATAATGGCATGTAAACATCAAACTAACATTGCTATTAAAGATGTAAGAATGGTTGACTATACGTATATATTGAGGAGAAGTTAATTAAGGATTCAGTCATCAAAACTCTTGAATCCAGTAAAACTTAATTTATTGTGCCAACGTTTCGGCCTAAATGTTAGGCCACAGGGCGATTATTGTTGGAGAAGATCACTACAATATCAGAGTTTGAGATTACCACAATCACAGAGTTTTTTTTTTTACTTTTCGAATTTATTTATCACATCAATTCGAAACTCTTTAAGTAAAATAATAATTACATACACTTTTAATTGGTAATGACAATTGCTTTGACTCACATAAGCAATAAGAACTATGTATCTATATTATAGTCATCATTATTGCATCATCATATCTATCATAGCGATTCATCAAATAATTGGAATTGAATTTCATTTCAACAGTTTTAAATAACGTCCAAATAACAGTCCCGCAAAAAGGTCTAAGTGTCTGTGCGTCCGTCTGTGTGTCCGTGGGTAACTCTAGTACAAAAACGAAAAGCCGTACGGAACTGAAATTCCATATTTAAGACTACTACACCCCTGAGATGTTACAGCAACTTTTTTTTTTTAATCAAAATGAGCTAACCAGAAGAGCCACTTTATCCTATGCATTTAGCACCTTTTTTAAATTTTCTCAAAAAAAGGCTCTAACGATTTTGATTAATCTGGCTATATCGATGTAAAATTTAATGGGCTTTAACATGTAGGTTTCATTCTGATTGAAATAGTCTGATAAGGCTTAAATGCCGATATTTTATTTCTATAAAGTACCTTTATTTTGTAGATTTCTCTAAATTTACCATATCATCTGATTAAGATTGCTATAAAACGGCTAAATATTGAAGTTGGACGAATTTGATGACCAACTAAAGGAGAAAAGACCAAAAATATTTTTTTTTGCAATTTTGGTGTTTTCGAACCTAAAAACAGTAACACAGGCGTATAATATACCGTTGGAAAGCTAAAGAGTTTAGTAAAATTATTATCTTATACACAGAATTGTAAAAGTTAATGGAGAGTGGTGAAAAGCCGATAAAACTAACTGATTGTCATAAATAATAATAAAATACAATATTTAATAAAACACATGTTTCTATTAAAATTCGATGTAATTAATTCTTTAACAATTTATTTTTATCTCTAAGTGTATTTAAAAATTCTTAGAAACTATTTAAATTGATTTTAACAACGGAGGTAAATGAAAGACGTGTGTTGCGTGCACGATATTTTGTTTTTTAATTTTTAACTGCTTTATTGTTTATTGTTTTATGGTACATAGCAGCTCCAAAAATTATTGTTGATTCTCAGATTAAGATTATCAGATTGGGATCATCAGTACTTCATATTCCTATGAAGTTTTTATGTTATTTTAAATTAACCATGTCGTCAAACAACAATAGATAAGAAAAACCGTCATAAGAAACAGAGAAAGTGAGTTTCGTCATTGATGGAGGTTCGATGGTTCTGGTGTACCTTGGAGTGATAGTGTTGAACCTATTGTGCTTTTCAAGAAATGAAAGTCTTTAAGTGATATTTTTATGTTTAATGGTGCTGTTTTATAGTTTATTATAGATTATTATAGTGTTTTTTTAATATAGATTATTAAAATCAAAATGAAAGGGATTTCTAATTGTCGACATTCATTACCTAAAAACCTCCCTTCGTAAATTGAGACGTTGAGTTCCCAAAGGTACTCTATATCCACTGTTGACAATTTTACAGGAGACGAAAAATTCTTTCATTTATTGGATTTATTTATTGGACCAATTTACTTGATTCTTTAGTCGTTAAAATCTTAAGTTATTCTTTTAACATTTATTTTCAAAAATTATTCCACTTTTCCCATGCATTTTTAACAATATAATATGGATATAGTACTTTTTGGAATGAAACATGGATACAGTACTTTTTGGAATGAATTAAAATGGAATACAGTACTTTTTCGAATGAATTAAAAAGGAATACAGTACTTTTTGGAAGAATATAACAGTAACCTTCCTCAGAAAACATTTCTCACAACTAACGTCTTTATTATGTTAATTAATAAGTTATGTATATTTCCCTATTCTCACCCTGAGAAATATCTTTCCTTGTTGATTAAATAGATTTTATATTTTATTTTTTCATAAAGAAAGCGAATTTATTCAAAGGACCTTTTTATTATTTTCGGCACTAGAATAAGAAAGTATGTAATTATGAAATTTGTTTTGAACTTTTACTTATCCTTTCTGTGAACTTAACAAATTTATTTATAATATAAACTACGTGTAAACAATATTTAACTATAAAGACTGATAAATAAATAAACTTTTATTTTGTCTTTTACCGTTTAAAAAAAAATTGTAATAGGTTAGAACAGGCGCCGTTTCCCCCCCTCATATTTAGCAAGGTCGAGGAATTCTAATTCCAATCATTTGCTAGATAAAACCATTAATCTATTAAAATGTGAGTTTCTGAAAATTTTTTATATCAAATGTATATTGCTGCATAGAAGAAATACTACGAACAAACTTAATTCAATTGAGAACCTACAAGAACCGAAGCGAAACAATTAAGTTGTTTCAAACCATCCAAAAATTGATGATTAGGTTAAATAGTGTTAAAACTTTGATCAAAATAATAGCGGTGGTTCATTACGTATTAAATGAACCAATAAAATTGCATAAAATGAAAAAAAAAAAAAAAAAACGACAAATTAATGGTGATATGTAACGGGATTAGATGTTTCTCCTGTATAATAGGAAATATAGCAGACCCAACAGACAAACTCAGAATCAGATTTTCATCCTGCGGAGTGTGATAGAGAAGTCCTGGAACCATGGCCGAAACGTCTATCTGGCGTTCTTAGACTTTAAGGCGACATTCGATTCGGTGCCCAGGAAAGAAATTCGGTAAGCCTTTAGGGCAAAGAACATTCCTTAAAAGTTGTTGAGGACTATAAAGTCAACATACCAGGAGCCAAAAGGTTTAGTGCGCTTAAATGGGCAAGAATCCAAAGGGCTTAGAATGGAATTGTGGGGAAGACACGGAGAGAAAGGGTCAGGAAAGAGCTTAATGTATGTTCTGTTATGGAAGTCCTAGACTAGAGGCAGTCGGGATGGTACGGGCCTTTCTGCCGAATGGACCACCACCGGAACCCAATTAAAACAATGGAGGTAAGACACTTTGGAAGAAGAGCTAGAGGACGCCCAAGGACCTCCTATATCACCTACATGGAGCGAATAGGGATGCGTAGGGGTAAAAATCTGGGCGAGATAAGAAACCTTGCCAGGAACAGAGACGGTTGGTACCGATGGCTGGGAGCTCGCCCACGCTGAAAGGCAAATGGGTAGAAGAGAAAGAAGAAGAAGTACGTTTTGTTACGTGCTTTTAGTACCTTTTGGAATGAAATGAATGGTATTAGTGCCTTTGAATGAATGCAATTCTAATACGTTTTTCAAGGATTTCTATGTTTTTCAGAATCTGATGACGGATTTGATAAAACTAAACTATTAGTATGAAAACATGTCAAAATATCAATGTCGGAAGAAATGTCCTTTAGTACTTTTTGAAAATCAACGTTTCAATTGCTGATCCCTTCTATTTACGTTTCGGTTGGTCCGTAAATCTATTCTTTGCCGTATTATTATTTATTTTCTTTCGTAACCAACTTGATGGCTTGTTCAACAAAGAATTCATTACATCAAATATGGTCAGCGTGTTTCACTTTTAAATAATTCGGCAGAATATAGCCTTCAATGTTCTGTTGTTCACGCTTCGTTCAATGTATACTCCCTAACATTTGTTTAAAAATATTTAAGGTATTTTTCGAACCTGTAAAGAATTGCGAAGAGAATAATATTTTTGTAATTGTCGGTTGATTGATAGTATGTTTTAGTGAGTCCAATAGTTTCTATCACTTATACAAAACCTGGTATTTCTAAATGAAAACAGCTTTTAAAAACAATTCATTACTTTTCTCAGCATTTCCATTTATGACACAAATTACTACTGTCAAATGAGAAAAGTCGCTTGCTTCTTTTCCGGGAATTTATGGTGCTGTTTAAGGGTGAAAATACATTTTCAGTAGTGGTTTGGAAATTGAGCTGCCAAAAACTGTTTTACGGTTCTTAACACAATTGTGAAAGTAGACGGGCATGGTATTCAGGAAGAGTTAAGGCTAGTAAGGAAGGAATTAAGAGACAATTGGAATGGTTTAGTTTCTTATGTAACTTAAATATCGATTTCATTATCATTAAGAAGTTTCAAAGAACATTTTTTTTTTAAATTTATATATTTATTGATATTGGCAACTGTATATGAAATAAATGCAACAAAGTCATTATGGGTATGAAAAAGACTCGTGAAGAAACTATCTATCATCTAGCAATGTTTATTTAGTTTAGGAGATTGTATTTTTAGACATTTCCTCGGAGGATTATCGGAGAGAGATGAATTTGACAGGTTAGGAACAAGTGGTTTTGAGTGAGCTTGCAGTTTGGCATTGGAGGAGGTATATCTATTTCGGGCTGTCGGCATTAATAATGGAGTATTTAGGTCTTTATGCATGGTTTTATTGATAACAAAGCAAGGTGCATTTAGGATTTTCTTAAGATTTTGGACTGCTAGGATTAGAAGCGGGAGGAATTCGATGGTTTGGTATCTCCGATCCCATAAGTCTATATATGCCTGATGATGGTAGTATAGATTCGTTTTTAGTCGTATCTAGGAAGTTTTGAGCGTTTGTCTAGATGGAGTACCGGATCTGGTCAATTGGAATATCAAGGATACTGTTGACAGGCAGTCACAGGTTTGATAAATATGGTAAAGGTAATTTGATTGTTAGTGACAAACTAAGTAGCATTAGGATTTTTCTTAGGATTTCGGATTTCAAGGATTGGATGCTGGAGGACTTTACAAAGAATTGTTAAATATTGTATTTTATACTCTTACACGTTTCTGTCTCAAATAGGGAATTCGATGTCTAGTGAAATAATGTTGGATGTTTCTTATCTTAAATTTAATAAATATTGTACTTGGAAATAAAATTTTGTGGCTTTTTATTTATATTTTCAACCACAGTAACGTTCTAAATAAAATAATAATTAAATATGGCCAGATCCTGTGGTAATGTATCCTAATTAGAGATAGCTTGTTTGTAAAGTATATGAAACGAAATATAGAATAGAAAAAAAATGTATTCTGGGACTGGGTCATTTAAGAATAACGTTTATACATTGTTTATAATTGAGTTTATACATTGAAATATGAAGTAATTTTTTTTTTTTAATTCCCTTATTGGAAATTCTTGAAGTAGAAGTGGTATATTTATGCAATATATATGGTTTGTAGTTCTCCTTTTACTGCAATATTGGATGTTTGCATTTTAAGGAGTTTATGTACTAGTTTTTCTTTTGATGTGGGTTATCATTGGGTTCTCTTCAGCGCTGGGGTACTCTATGTTTCTGTTGTTTTTACTACTTATCTTAACCTAACTTACTCCTACTGTTTGTTGCCAGCGCACTGGTGCTGTTGCTGGTGTCAGTGTGCTAAATAATGGGTTTCTAGAATGTTTTAAGGAGTCGAAGTGTGTTGAAAGTTTCATATGCCGGTCCAGCTTTATGCCTAGATAGACTACTGAATTCGATGGTTGTAATACGGTATTCGAACCACTGAGCTCGCGTGGTAGCCTGTATTTCTTTCCTTTTTGTAGCGTGAAGATCACTTAGTCAGTCTTTGCCAGGTTAACAGTGATGTTGAGATATTTCAGTTGAACTATTTCTCCGCATACTGCTCCGACCTACTCTAGTGCTGTCTTCGGTCTCATACTGCTGAAATAGATAGCTATATCATTCGCGTAGGCTGCGACAGCTGCGGTCTTGTAGTTGTGTCCCACTATATCCGCCGTGTAGATTAAGAAGAGAACCGGTTACAGTACTGCTCCTTGTGGTACGCCACATGTGAGATCTATAGTGATGGATGTTTTATAAAGAACCCGTACTGCTAGTTTCCGTTGATTCAGAAATGATATTATGATACCATAGAGCTGCTCTGGGCACTCGAGATCCGATAGCTTGCGACATAGGACGCCGTGAGATACGGAGTCGCATGCCTTCGTACAGTCTATGGAGATCATGGAGATCATAGATGCATTTTTGTTATAGTTTCTGCACACTTGAGTCTGCAGCTTTATGAGATAGTGCTCCGTTCTGAGGTGTACCTGAAAACCCGTTTGTTCATAGGGGATAATGGAATTTTCTTCGCAAAAGTCTCTTAGGTAATTGAGAATAATTTTCTCAAATAACTTTACGAGGTGAGGTAATAAACTAATAGGTCTATGGTGCTCTTCTTTATCCCTTGTTTTATTTGGTTTTAGCAACGGGAACAGGATGGCCTGTTTTCATTTTTCTTGGAAGTGAAATAATATAATATGCCTGGCAAACAGAAAAAATTAACATAGTTATTTAAAATAACGAGATATTAGTTTAAAGAAGAAGAAATATTATACAAAAAAAAAAATTAAATCTTCTGAAATCCATGGCGTTGAACAGAATGAAAAATAAATGAATTGACAAACAATGTATACATTTAAACAATAAGCTTTTTACTAATTTTCTTCATTCAAAATTCAATACTTAGAATTGCAATATCATAAATGTTAAGCGTCAGTTTGGAATGATAGGAGGTACAGGAAAAGTTGATATTTGAATAAGGATAGAGAAGTAGCATGGCGGATATGGGTTGGTAAAGAATTCCAAAGGGTAGAAGAGCGGATAATAAAGGAATGATCAAAGATTTTAGTGTTGTGGGTAGAAACGTAAAGGTCATAATGGCGTGATCTTGTTTGGTGAGAGTGGACTGAGGATTTAAATTGAAGGAGACTATGGATATAGGGCGGATGATGGGAGTTAATGGTTTGGTAAAGGTATGATCTTGGGAAATATTGGTGGGGAGAAGGAGCCACTATAACTCGCTGTATAAGTGGGTAACATGTGACCTTCTAGATGTACTGAAGACAAATCTTATAGAGACGTTCATGATTCTATTCCTGATTAATATACTATTCCTCCGAGAGCTGCTCCTGTGTTGGTAATGAAGATGGATTGCTGGTAAGAGTTGAGAGGCATGAATATCCCCGAAGCATAACGAATAGAGTCCAGGAAGGATTTCCTAACTCATCGGACAGAAATCATTCTGCATGACCATCCGGGAAAATAGTTACGAAAGGCGAGTTGTCTTGAGGTCTCTGAAATAGAAGAAAACGCTGTCCTTCAGCAGCAGATTTTACATTTTACGGAGATAGCGTGAACACTCAACCAATCTCTCCTGTTTATGTCGGATGGAGGTGAATTCGCGGTGTGTTTTGTTTTTGTCAATGCGTAAACTTGTATCTTTGTATGATAAAGCGCAGGATTCTTTTCAGTATTCCACTATCAAGTTTGAAAAAAAATTGTTTATTCTTTTTATCTCTATATAAACAATGTTGTATATTTGCCTTAATGTGGCCTAATTATTATTAATTTGTTAACTTTATTATTCTTTGTATTTCTTTTATTTCTATTCATCTTGTACATATAGAATGAATGATTAAGTAATAAGTATACAAAATAATATTTCTTTTACAAATGATAGTTTAGGATTGAAAATACGTTATTACCATACTTCTTTTAGCACGAAACAATTTAACCCTATTTTTTGCAATGTTTATCTTAAACACTGGTGTATTAGAAGAATCTAGGAAAGGGTCATCATCATCATACTTTAATAAGAATAATACAGAAGTTTTGTGTAAGATTGACTAATTAAAGAGAAAATGAAGGATTATACTTAGAACCACGGATTCGTATAAAACACTGTTTCTGTAAACAGCGTATCCATCTTCGCTTTTCTGTTTCACAACATAATCTTTTAAGAATTTCCTTTGAAATACTGCTTAACATACTGCCTAACAACAGTCTCGAGTAGCACAATTGTAAGTCCATGCATACCTTTTTGTACCTCATATGTATATATATATATATAAAATGATTGAATTAAATTACACTTTTAATCATATATATATTTATGATTAAAAAAATGTGATAAATTTTTACTTTTACTTACCTATATATTGAATATATTGTAAAGGAAAATATTGTGATCTTGAAAATTTTCGATTTCCAGTTTCCAACGGAAATACACATTTTAGGGTCCCCTGAGTCCAAATGACCAAGTCCCGCAAAAAGGTCTGAGTGAGTGTGTGTGTGTGGTAAGTCCAGCACAAAAACGAAAAGTTGTGCGAAGCTGAAATTTCATATTTAAGACAACTATATGCCCTAGATGTTACAGCAACTTTTTCACCAAAATCAGCTTACCAGAAGAGCCAGTCTATACCATGCATTTTGCACCTTTTTACGATTTTCTTAAAAACGGCTCTAACGATTTTGATTTAACTGGCTATATCGATGTAAAATTGGATGGGCTTTAATGTCATGAAGGTTTCATTTTG
The DNA here is from genome assembly GCA_023052935.1 of Piezodorus guildinii. NCBI lineage: Eukaryota > Metazoa > Arthropoda > Insecta > Hemiptera > Pentatomidae > Piezodorus > Piezodorus guildinii. Next base: position 115,967,503 of record CM041293.1, on the reverse strand, counting down.
ATTGAAATAGTCTGACAGGGCTTAAATGCCAATATTTAAAAATTTCTTCTTATAAAGTACCATTAATTTTGTATTTTTTTTTTTAAATTGACCATATCACCTGATTAGCGTTGCTATAAAACAGGTAAATATATAAGTTGAACGAATTCGAAATCTAACTAAATGAGATAACTGCAAAAACAATTTTTAATGCAATTTTTTGTTTTTAAACTTAGGAACTATAATACTCGTCCGATTAGCTACAGTAGCATAAAGTGACGTTAAATAAATAAGCAAACAAACTAACTATAATATAGATGTATACACATACGGTTGGAACACTAAAGATTTTAGAAAACATATTATCTTATACACACTATTGTAAAAGTTAAGGGAGAGTGATGAAAAGTCGATAAAACTAACTGATTGTCTTAGATAATAATATAATAAATAATTATTAAAATACTTGTTTCTATTAGAATTCAATTAAAATAATTCTTTTAAAATTTATTTTTGTTTAAAAATTCTTAAATAGATTATAACCCCGGAGGTAAATGAAAGTCGTGTTTTGTGCTCATCAGATTTTTTAATAGTCTAAAACTAAAGTATAAATCAGAAAAATTATTAAAATTATAATAATATTTTATTGTAATTAAATATACTGCAGAACCCTAGAGAGACTCTCCAAATTTAATTTATTGATAAAATGCATTTATGGCAACAATCGAATGCAACTTGTAGAAGACCCGCCAAGGTCCATTTAGCCTGAGATGCAAGTGGGCGGATCTGTTCGATGTAGTCGTGTTGCGCAAACCAGGCGAAATTTATTTTTAGAATAGTTTATTTGTTTCGGCGAAAAAAATTGACAAACAAATCATTACTGAACAGGAGCCGGTAGTTGTGCAGAATAAAGGGCTTAGCTAAAAGCCAATATGTCTTATTGAAGTCATAATGATATCATCATCATGTGATAACAATAAATTATGGTAACTGCCGAAATGGAAACTTCTACCATATTCAAATATCTATTAACGGGTTCCAGTTTCGTACCCTCCTGTGGTAGATTAGTTATTAATTATCTTAATTTATATGAGGAGCTACTCAGCCACAATGTTTATCGTCCGATTAGCCATAGTTGCATAAAGTGACGTTAAATAAATAAACAAACAATCAGCCACAATGTCACACAAATTCCAGGGAAAAATCTAGCTGTTAATTTTTAGGCTAATCACAGATGGTAACCTAGAAAAAGTATGGTGTTTACTTGAAAGTATTGAACCAAAGACCCAATCATGAGTTATAGTTAAACAGGTTTTTTTTTTAATCCGTTCCATGAGACTTCACTCGAACGCTCTCTTCTTAAAAGTTGATTTAGGTAATAAATGCCTCTTTCTGTTCTATATGAAATAATACAAGTTGAATTAACAAGTATAGCTATGAAAGGAAAAGCTGAAACTTTTTTTCTTTAATGTTTATTTTTACTTTCACTTAGTTATATATTGAAGTATTGCGATCGTGAACATTTTCGAATTCCAGTTTTCAACGGAAATACACGATAACCATCCCTGAGTGTGTTTGATAAGACCAGCGCGAAAAATAAAAGTCCTATGAAACTGAAATTGCATATTTAAGACAACTATACGCCCGAGATAATACAGCAACTTTTTCATCAAAATCAACTAACCAGAAGAGCCACTTTCTACCGTTCATTTTGCACTTATATACGACATTCTCAAAACAGCTTTAACGATTTTGATTAAAATCGCTATACCGATGTAAAACATACAACTAAATACAAGTGTGTTAATAAAAACCGGTAAAGAAATAGGACTCGAATATAAATACCGATAAGACGAAATATATGATTAGTAGCAGAAACGGTGGCGATTTTGGTGATATTGATGTATCAGGGCATACTTTTGAACACGTAGAGAAATTCAAGTATTTAGGTTCAATTATAACTAGAAAAAATGAAATCCAGGAAGAAATAAAGTCCCGGTTAAAGGTGGGTAATGCGTGTTATTATTCAGTTGCTAAGTTACTTAGTTCGCGGCTCCTATCTAAAAACTTAAAGATTAGAATTTATAAAACTATTATTCTTCCAACGGTTCTTTACGGATGTGAAACGTGGCCGCTTACTTTGAAGGATGAACAACGGCTTAAGGTCTTCGAAAATAAGGTATTGCGTAAAATATTTGGTCCGAAGAGAGATGAGGCCACTGGGGAGTTTAGAAGGTTGCACAACGCGGAATTGCGGAACTTGTATCCTGTGAATATAATTGAGCTGATTGCATCTCGGAGACTCAAATGGGCGTGTAAAGTTGTTGGGCTCGATGACAAGCGCATTCCGAGAAAGTTGGTATTTGCTGATCCGACTGGTAGGCGTCCGAAAGGTAGGCCGAGGCGTAGATGGGAGGATTGAGTTAAGGCTGATCTCGGGGGCTTGGGCTTGAACGGTGAACATTGGACGAGTCTGTGTAGGCAGAATTTCGTGGTATCGGCCAAGCCAAGAAATAATAAAGAAATTTTCGGGTTCGCTAAGCCTATTATTATTATACCGATGTAAAATTTTACGGGCTTTAATGTCTTGTAGGGTTCATTCTGATTGAAATAGTCTGAAAAGGGCAATATTTTAAAATTTCTTCCTCTAAAATACCTTTAATATTGTATATTTTATGAAATTGACCATATGTTATGATTAGTATTGCTAAAACACAGGTAAATATATAAGTTGAACTAATTCGATACCCAACTAAAGGAGAAAACTGCAAAAATATTTTTTTTAATGCAATTTTAACTGTTTGAACTTAAGTAATATACGTGTATAATATACAGTTGGAATGCTAAAGATTTTAGAAAAAATATTATTTCACTCTCAAAAAAGCACTTCTTAACTTCCTTTTCTTATACATTTAAAAGTGTTTTTAAAAAAAGTCTTGATAATGGAGAAAGAACCCCGAAAAGTAGAAAAACTAAATAATATGTTGTGAAGAATAATAAATGTATAAAAAAGGAAGTTGAGGAGTGCTTTTTTGAGTGTGAACTATTAAGTAAAACTTCCTAAAAAATTATAAAAGAAAAGATAAAAAAATATTATCTTATACATACAATTGTAAAAGTTAACGGTGGGTGATGAAAATCCGATGAAACAAACTGTTTGTCATAGATATTAATATAATAGATTATTTAATGAAACAGATGTTTCTATTAAAATCCAATGTAAATGATTCTTTGACAATTTATTTGGTTTCTAAATTTGTTTAAAAATTCATAAATTGATATAAATACCGAGGGTAAGTGAAAGTCGTGTGTTAGGCGCACCAGATTTTTAAAATTATAAAAATTATACCATTATTATTACCCATGTTTACTTATGTTAAGTATCCAAATTTAAATATCTAGGAGAATTAATTCAACTCTCTGGATTGAAGACAGGGCAATAAAATTACAAGAAACTTATAGAATGAAATGGAATAAGTACAATAAAAATATTCATTATCATTATGAGAGGGAAGTCGAACCAGTTGTCAAAGTTTTTTTTTTTTTTTTTTTTTTTTTTAATAGGCTTAGCGAACCCGAAGGTTCGATGCCGATACCACCAAAGTCCGCCTATGTCAAAGTTAGAGAGAAAAAATCTCTGGCACTTTCAGAAAAAGAAGGCTGCAATTTTATGGCCACATTCTCAGAAAGGACAATAATAGAGTGACCTAAAGAATTCTATGCCTTGCCTTTTTGCTGAAATTTAAAAACAATCGCATACTTGAAATTGAAAAATATCTGGAAATACGCATTACAAATAAAATTCTACAAGACAGTGTTGCATTTAAAAATGTAATTGACAAGCATTAGTTTTAGGCTAGATCGAGTGTTACATCTAAAAAAAACATGGACCGAAGAACGTAGAAAAAACCTCAGTGAGAAGATGAAGATATTTTGAGATAAGAAAAAGGCGAGCATATCATCGAAATAAGTTTAATTGGACTCCATATTTGAGAAGAACGATGAAAAAAAAAAATATACCATTATATAATTTAAATTGTATACCTTTAGATTAATTTCATAAATATAGCTTTTTTTGCCGTGAAAACCTGTGTAAAATCATGTTATAACATTATTGCATATATTCAGGGCATGCTTGGAAGAAATGACCGTGAAGTCTAATCCATTATTCTCAGATTTGCACTTAAAATTCCCGCTATATTTCAAAATGTAATGAACATGCTCGTAAACTGATAACATACCATAATAATTGGCCTTATTTTCGACTTATTCTAAAATTTCTATTTAGAATAGCAATATGGATTTTTTTCTAGTGTCAGTGATTATCATAGTAATGAAAAACATACAAATTAAAGCTAAACAAAATATGGAGATGTATTTAGATTTTTAGATTAAAAAAAGAATATTGATAGCTTTAAATGCTTAATATAGCTAAGCGATAGATGTCATATAATGTTATCAGTAAACATCTCCATTTACTTATCTATATATAGTAAGGAAGTATTGCGATGTGAAATTTTCGAATTCCTTTAACGGAATTAAGTTTGGTCCTGATCAAATAACAAGTCCGCAAGTTGTGTGTGTGGTGTGCTGTGTGTGTGTGTGTAACCCGCGAAACGGTAGTCTATGAAACTGAATTTCATATTAGCAATATCGCCGAGACGTGACAAACTTTTTTCATCAAAATGACTTTACGAGAGATCTTATACATGCATTTGCACCTTTTTTCGATTTTTCAAACGTTCGATGAATTGATTAACCCCGCTATATCGATTAAATTGAATGCTTATAATGTATTTTATTGGATAAAATGGTCTGACAGGCTAAATGCATATTAATTATTAATTAATTATAATTTTAATTTTTCTCTAAATACCTTTAATTTTTTAGATTCATAATAATACTAGATTATTTTTAGCGTGATGAAAAACAGGTAATATATAATAATAATTGATACACTAAAGGAAAACAGAAAAATATATTTAATGATTTCGTTTGAACATAAGCAGAATATAATTATGATACGTGGAAGCTAGTTTTAGAAAATTATCTATACAAACTTAGAATTATAGATGATGAAAAGAAATAAACACTGTTTATTTGTAATATAGTTTTTATAAACCATGTTATATATAATTCAATTGATAATTCCTTATAGGTTTCAGATTTTATCTCTACTGTATTTGAAATTCTTCATGATTTTAAATCGAGGTAAGGAAAGTCTGTGTCCCGCACAATTTTTTTATTATGATGATATATAGTCCAGCAGAAGAATGTCCCATATCAGTGTTAAGAGGACAAGTCCAGTACCGTCGAGGACGTTTTTTGATTCCAGTAACAGTTATGGCAGTTTGGAACCGTTAACCGATTTTTGGGCGCCCGTTGGATCTGCTTTCTTGTATCTTCTTACAATCAGTGACATCTTGAATTGGAGGGAAACGAATTGAATAATAACACTAATAACAAATCAATGTAGCCTTATAAAATGAGAACTTCTAGTTTCTAATTCAGATCTTAGTGATACTCAGAGTCCACCTATATTCCATTACCAGGGGATTCCAATTGCTATTAAGATTGAACGTTTTTTCATTTATTATTCTTGTTTAATTAATATTATTAATGTAAAAACAGTGTATTCATGAATTGTTGGTTCTCATTACGTATTTAAAAAAAATGAAAAAAATGTCTTATTTAACTCGTTATTAAAATTTTAAAAATGGAACAATCAAGATTTAATAATTTAAATGAAATAAATTATAAGATTAATTAATTGAATTTCAATGGAAACACGTGTTTATTAAATAATCTATTGTATTTTTATCTACAACGATCAATTAGTTTTATCGGCTTTTCATCAGCCTCCATTAACTTTTAAAATTCCGTATATTAGATTATATTTTTTCTGAAATCTTAGCTTTCCAACGGTATATTGTACATCTATATTACTATTCTTCTGTTCAAAAACACAAAAATTGTGTAAATAAATATTTTTGAACTTTTCTCCATTATTTGGATATCGTATTCGTTTAAATTATATATTTAACCGTTTTTTAACAGTAATAAAAAGACGATGTAGGCATTTTTATATAATCTGCAAAATTAAAGGTACTTTAGGGGAAGAAAATATAAGTTATCGGCATTTAAGCCCTGTCAGACTATTTAAATCAGAATGAAACCTACATGATACTAAAGCCCGTCCAATTTTACATCGATATAGCGAGTTTAATCAAAATCGTTAAAGCCGTTTTTGGAAAATCGTATAAAGGTGCTAAATGCATGGTATAGACTGGCTCTTCTGGTAGCTGATTTTGGTGAAAAAGTTGCTGTAACACTCGGGCGTATTATTGTCTTAAATATGAAATTTCAGTTTCATACGACTTTTCGTTTTTGTGCTGGACTTAACACACACACACACAACGGACAGACACATATGGACAGACACACAGACCTTTTTGCGGACTTGTTTATTTGGACTCGGGGAGCCTAAAACGTGTATTTCCGTTGAAAACTAGAATTCGAAAATTTTCACGATCGCAATACTTTTCCCTTAATGTTATTTCATATATAGGTAAGTGGAAAGTGATATAAAAAACATATTCTTCATGATATGTATGCTCTATAACCATATAAATAGCATCTAACACAGAAAATGTTTTAAAAACGAATTATGTACACATTTATATTTTTATAATTATTTGCTTGCTAAGTATGTTTCTTTTTTTCTACATAAGCGTAAAGAGAAATTGTAATTAGTGATATAAATTTACATTTTAATTTTTCGTTGGCTCAAAAAACTCCCTAAGAGACCAATTTTTCGAAATTTAGTTGTTCGGACTCCGAAAACGATAAAACGTTAATTAAAAATTTCTATTGAAAATTCGGATCTGAAGCTTTTCACGATTATAACATTTTCCATGCTTGATTTCCTATGCAGTTAAGTGAAAGTAAACAGATACTTACAAACTGTCCTTGTGTTTCTTGTATACGAGATCACAACTAACCTACATCTGAACTCCTTTACCGCTTTCTTTAGGTAAACTTTTCTTCTTCCTGCAACCTATTTTCGAAATTCCTACACCTTGTGTCTCAGAAGCCGCGGATCGCTTTCTTCAAATGTCAACAATTCGTTTACTCTTCCTCCCCCTAGATAAAATGAAAATACTCGTACATATTGAGTAGAGAAAATAAAATTAGCTATTTCTTTTTTAATTAACTAAATACTTCTAAACTATTAAAAACACTTGAGAGGTCAAACAAATATCCAAATCCTAAAAAAAAATCATCGACTTTTGAATGTAGAATTTTTTTTTTAATTGTAAGTATTCTCAGGGACTAGTTGGATGCAAAGCTAGTGGGGATTAAGGCACCCTCTATTTCCGAGTTCAGTACTCTACACAACCACACATGAAAGTGACAATACACCTACTTTAACACAAGGTCATATAGAGTGCACACCTCAGGATTACCTTTCTTGAGAGGACCCTATGGAAGAGGGTATAAATTATCCCCTGTTGTTCCTAGGTAAGAGGCCTATGTTGTTAGTCTTTTGCCTGGAACTGTTGTGATCTTGTATTAAACACGTTCGAACTGCAACAGTGTCGCCCAGTCTCACGCAAAAAATGTAGATATTCGCACTGCGTGAACGTGTAAATTTATCTCCTCAGGCGTTATCCTCACAGTATCGCATATTCTGCTGAATTGTTTTTCGTTCAAAGCGGAGCGAAGAATTTAGTAGTGATATGGATATTGCGACAATACTGCAAAATACACAGGAATAATGACGAAAGCGGTTCAGGTTTGTGATTATTATAGAATTAAGAAAATTGTTGTAATGCTATTTAGGGGTAGTCTCAGTCGGTAGCTAAGGTAATTATCAGCATTTCTTCACATTTTCTAGATTTTTTTACTACTTTTATATATATATTAAGAATAAAGTTTCAAATTGTAGTTTTCACTGGAAATACTCGTTTTATGGTCCCATTAGTCCAAATAACCAATCACGTAAAAAGGTCTTGTATGTGTGTTTGTAGTTAGTAAGTCTTGCTCAAAAACGATAAGTGCTTCAGATGTTGCACCACTTTTTCATCGAAATCGGCCAAACATAAGAACCACTTTATACCATGGATTTTTCACTTGTTTACGATTTTGATTAAACTCGCTATATCGATGTAAAATTGAATGTGCTTTAATACATTAAAGGTTTCATTCTGATTGAAATAGTCTGACAAGACTACCTTACCGATATTTAAAATTTTCTTCCTTTCAAGTACTTTTAATTCTGTAGAATCGAAAAAATTAAGCATATCATCTTGTTAGCATTGATAAAAAATATACAAGTTGAAGGAATTTGATAACCGACTAAAGCAGAAAAGAGAAAACTATTTTTTAGTAATTGTTTTTCCGAATACAAGAATATTAATAAAGATGTATGTATAATTTACCGTTGGAAACTAAATATTTTAGAAAAAAATGTTACCTTATATATTGTACAAAGTTGTGGAAGGTGATAAGACGAATGGAGTGTCAAAAAGGGCATGAATTTAGTGATTATTATGCAAAACAATTGTTTAATAATTATTATATTATTTATTCTGAAACTTATTTCTTCAATTAATGTAATCCTTGAACATTTTTGACTCTAACTTTATTTAAAACTTGTTGAATTAATTTTAACAACAGAAGAAGTGAAAGTAATGTGTTGCGCGCACCAGACTTTTATAGGATATTTATTTTTATAGGTACTTAATTACTGTTACTAGGTTTTAGCTTTATAATAATAATTTACATATTTATTTACAGCTTTTAAAAACAGGTCAAATCCCAATTCACTGGTGCTCACAGTATTAAAGAGCACATTGACATACTAAATTTTTTATTAATAATTGTATTATATTGTACCAGTGACGCGGCTGAGAGCGAGGGTCTAGGATCTCTTGGATTCCGCTTTTTCCTCCACGAGTGGAGGAAAAAGCCCAGTCTGGGGTCCCTATAGCACTTCTATATTTTGTATATAGTAGTTGTTGATGATGTTTGTTTATTTGCAAACTTTTATTTATCTCAATATAGGTTAATGTTTTGATTTGTTTTGTTTTTATATTTATTATATTTAATCTCTCTCTCTCTCTTATATATCATATATATATAATTCATTTATTTGTATTTATCTCATTATAGGTTGTTGTTTGTTTTCTTATTTTGTACATATATTATATTTTATTTATTTGACTTTATCATTGTAGACTGTATATACTGTGTGAATGGGATCTTATATCACTATTACTAATATTCATATAGAAAATTGTAATATATCTCAATAAAAAAAATAATAAATAAAAAAAAAATTGTATTATGATCTAATTGGTAATTTCTTACTTATTTATTTCACACTCAAATATACATAACAATAACTTCCTTTTATTAACATTTATTTTCCTTCGCAATTTATTTCATAGTTTTTCTACGTTTCGGGGTTTTTTCCCCATTATCAAGGCTTTTTTAAAAACACTTTTTAACACACAACATATTATTTTACATTTCTAGCTTACTGCTATTCGTCCACTTAGATGTTTATTGGCTAACTGTTTCTATTAGTTAAGGAATGCATAATTGAGTGGGAAATATTAATTAAAACTCCCTTAAAAATTATAAAAGAAAATAAATTACTTATTTATGTATACATAGACACAACAAATAATAATAATAATATATTAATATTAAAAATTGATGGAAAATAAAAATTATTCTCGCTCAAATGAAAATAATAATGCTCAAGCTGTTGATCATTCAATATAATTGTTTTGTGATATTGAGGTTGAACTAAAAAGCAGTGTACTCACAGAGAGAGATGTCGTCAGAGGCAGCTGTCCATGGCAGAGGCACCAACACTACTGGGCGTTCGCTTTCCTCAGGCCGTTCCGTTAGTGGGTACCTTGTGCAAGAGGGTGGGCGTTCGCGAGTGGAGGCGTTCTGTCCAACTCTGACTCACCGCTGGTCTGGCTCCCTGGACATCCACCAGGCGAGGGCGAGAGATCCTAGATCTACTGCCGAAGAAGAGTAACCGACTCGAATTAACCTATTCCTAAAAAGGAGGAGACACGCCTCTTGGTCACACCACCTAATTATAGGCATGACGGAATTGGGAAGATAAGCTCATTTAATTTAGACCGGATCGTCATCACGTTCAAACAAAAAAATCAAACAGGAAGCTGTCGCAGTAGGGTAAAAGATAAGATAATATATCCTAGGTAGTAAATTTTGATAAAACATTCATTGAAGACTCCGTGGTTTTTATTAAGTGAGGGATATGTTTAGAAATTTATAAGAATTGCGAATAGGTTTGAACTGATTGATAGAGCACACTATTTTTTTTTTTTTCATTGGTCCAATAAGTTAGTCAGTTAATTAATGAATGAATAAGAATATTTATTTACAGAAAAAAAATCTGGTGCGCGCTTTACAAGACTTTCACTTACCTCCGTTGTTAAAATCAATGTAAGAATTTTTAAATACATGTACAGATAAAAATAATTTTTTAAAGAATTAATTGAGTTCTGCGCAAGCGCTACTTTTATTAACCACATGCTATCTCGTCTCTCTAAAACTTCATTATCTCATTGTGATATAGTTAGTTATCAAGTGATAAACTTAGTGTAGTAAAATCACATCACCTCTATTTTCATTAGAAACTACAATCGGTGAGTAATCAATTGATTATTAAGTCGTATTGACCAGTTCAATAACAGTCTATGAGATAAGGCTTGGAGATACCTGGACATCTTGGACATCCTCCCCACTCCCACTTGGAGCCAGTGAGCCTTCAGTGGCCCAAGAGAGAGGGTACTTCTCGCCAGTCAATTTTCTCCGCGCATACGTAATTACTTACGACTACTGGACAGATTATTTTATTTATTTTATTATTATTTATTTTTTTTCCTCCGCCTTTTCTTTCACAATAATATTTCATCGCTCCTAGCCAATATGAAATGAGATATTTTCATATGGTGATGTCGAGTAAAGCGACTAGCAATAAACGAAGTAGGAGCTTAGGGACTACTCCTACTAATTCTCCGCCAAAAAATAAATCTAGAAAATCACAACGGAAGGCTAATAACACCGTAACACCAGGCAGCTCAGTAGAAAACATGGAGCCCCGACCTGGCACCTCTTCACAGGCTATGACAGAAGAATCTCCTTTCTTCACCCCCAACCCATATCAGGCGTTATCTAACACCCCCGAAGACGGCATGGAGGCAGCACCAGCTCCCAGAGAGGCTAAACCGCCTCCAATATTTATCAAAAATATCAAAAATTTCAAACTCCTTTGTCAACAATTAAATAATATCGCGGGCTCTGGAACATACATTTGTGTCAGTCGTATAAATGACACAAAATTGATGCCAGACACCCCTGAGACTTACCGAAAAATAGTCAAATATCTGTGTGACACGAAAGCTGACTTTCATACATACCAGCTACAAGAAGATAGAGCTCTTAGGGTGGTGATAAGACACCTGCACCCCTCGACGCCTACAGATGCCATCAAAGAAGAACTGACATCTATGGGATTTGAAATCCGCCAAATTGTCAATGTTACCAAGGAAAATAGAGAACAGCCCGGACAAAGTAACAAAATACCATTACCTCTCTTTTTTGTTGATCTTGAAAGATCCCCCGGGGTTGAAAACATCTACTCCGTCAATCGCCTCTACTACACAAGAGTTGTAGTAGAAAAGCCATATATTAAAAAAGACATAGTTCAGTGCCATAACTGCCAGGCATATGGACACACAAAACGGTACTGCCATCATATATCCCGGTGCGTCAGATGTGGTGGACAGCACAAGACTGAGGAATGCACCAAAACAAGACAAACTCCTGCAATTTGCGCACTCTGTCACCAAGGGCATCCAGCTAACTACAAGGGGTGCCAGACCTACAAGCTCTTAAAGTCAAGACTGCAGGCAGTACCTCGTCAAGACCTCACTCCTAGACCGCTAAGAAAACCCTCCAGAATCGTTAACTCTGGGGTCTCATATGCCCAAATGCTGGAAGAAGATGAGACACCAAAAGCTCAGGCCCAACCGCAGCCTCGACCTCATCCCCAACCTCGAGATTCCTACCCTCAATATCAACATCCACATAATCCTACCACTCAACCTAGGACCGATACCCAAAAGTCCAGCCCACACAGAATTTCCTACATTCCTCCTCCTACCACCTCTACTGATATTACTGCCACCATGAATACATTCCTGTCTGAGCTCAAATCTCTTATTACCCCTCTCATCTCTTTGCTAACAAACTTAGTATCCAACCTGATCCAAGTACCTAGAAATCCATAAATGACACCGATAAAGTCCTTCTCCATTCTCCTTTGGAATGCGAATGGTGTTCGAAACCACGTCAACGAACTAACTACACTACTACATGACAAACATATCGACCTAGCCCTCATAACTGAAACACGACTGACTAACAAACGATCATTCAACATCCCTGACTACCAAATATACAGAACTGACCACCCTGATGGGACAGCTCATGCTGGCACTGCGGTCATTATCCATAGCTCCCTCTCCCATCACCCATTTCCCCTACCAGTTCATGATTTTCTTCAAACCACTGCTATAAAAATACAAACTAGTTACTTTCCCTTAACAGTGGTAGCAGCTTACTCCCCACCTAAAATACCGATCTCCGCAGTCCAATTCAATTCCTTCCTCAATTCCCTAGACCATCATTTCCTCATAGGTGCAGACTTAAATGCTAAACACCAGCAGTGGGGAGCCAGAACTACGAACTCTCGGGGGCGAACACTGCAGTCTGCACTCTATTCCACCCATAGTAACATCCTCTCTCCCGACTCTCCCACCTATTGGCCCACCGATCCTAACCGTAATCCCGACCTTCTAGATTTCTTCATCCACAAAGGCCTAGGACCGCTAAATCATTCTGTATCCCGGCTCGATGACCTATCCTCAGATCACAGCCCTCTTATCCTAACTCTTTCATTATCACCTGTACTAAAACTCCCCCCACCGTCATTCCTAAGAGGCCCAGTTAACTGGACTCTCTTCCGTGAAATCATAACCGACGCAATAGACCTCAGAGTATCCCTCAAATCTCCTCAAGAACTAGATGATGCCGTTAATTCCTTCACTACCCTGATCCAACAAGCAGCCTGGAATGCATCGTCACCCTCTCCTTCCCCTCTGTACCACAAGAAGAATCCAATACCCCAAGACCTCCTAGATCTCATCCATACTAAGCGACGCTCCAGAATCCTCTGGCAAAGAACCAGGCACCCAGACGATCGGAAATCCTACAACTATTTTACCAAACTAGTCAAACAGAAATTAGATTCCTTTAGATCCCATTCCTACAATTCTTACCTCTCCTCACTATCCATTACCGATAATTCTCTCTGGAGAATAACCAAAAAAGTTCTTAAACGCCATACTATCACCCATCCTCTCCGACGTGCCGATGGTTCCTGGGCTTCGTCAGAGGAGACTAGAGCTGAAGAGTTTGCCCAATACCTCTCCAACATATTCACCCCCCATCCCAACCACAATTCCACTCATACAGCTAGGGTACAAGAATTCCTCTCTTCACCAATACCTCTCTCTCTACCGCCGAAAGCTGTTAATCCCTCTGAGGTCAAATTCCTTATAAATAAACTAAAACCTCATAAATCTCCTGGCCACGACCTCCTCAGTTCCAAGATCATTCGACAACTACCTGAAAAAGCAATTATTTTCCTTACTTACCTTTATAATTGTATCCTCCGCACAGCCCACTTTCCTCTGTTGTGGAAACACTCCATTATTATCCTCTTTCTTAAACCTGGTAAACCTCCCAACAACTCCTCATCCTATAGACCGATCAGCCTCCTCCCTATCCTTTCAAAATTATTTGAAAAAATCCTACTTAAGCGTATCCTACATTTAATTGAAATTCCTTCCCACCAGTTCGGATTCCGCTCTGGGCATTCCACTGTACAGCAAGGTCTAAGAGTAGTAGACCATTTATCCTCTGCACTCGAAAACAAGCAATACTGCACTGGTGCCTTTCTGGACATTGCTCAGGCATTCGACCGGGTCTGGCACGATGGCTTGCTTTTCAAACTAAAATCCCAATTACCCCAATCCTTATATCTAATCCTAAGATCCTATCTCGCTAACCGTTCCTTCAGAGTCCGTTGTGGTTCAGAGTTCTCCACTTGTTACCCAATCGAGGCCGGCGTACCTCAAGGAAGCGTCCTAGGTCCTATCCTCTATATTTTATTTACAGCTGATATACCTTTAGATCCTAATACCTTCCTAGCATCTTTTGCCGATGATACTGCCATTCTTTCAACCCATCCAGACCCAGAACTGGCATCTTCCCATCTACAGAGCCACCTCTCCTTGATTGAACATTGGTGCGACAAATGGCGTATCAAAGTCAATCAATCCAAAAGTAAGCATGTCACCTTCACCCTCCGACGCAAATCCTGTCCACAAGTTCATTTTAACTCCATACCACTTCCCTGTTCCGACACAGTCCGGTATCTGGGTTTCTTACTAGACAAACGACTGACCTGGAACCCACATACTCGACTTAAAAGACAAGAGCTCAACAGAAGATACGGACAATTATATAGACTACTGAACAGAACATCACAACTTTCCATTGAAAACAAACTATTGATTTACAAGACAATTCTCAAACCAATGTGGACCTACGGAATTGAACTATGGGGAACTACTAAATTTTCGAACATCAAACGTATCCAATCCTTTCAGTCCAAAGTCCTTAGAACAATAGTCAATGCTCCCTATTATGTTACAAACAAGACCTTACATCATGACCTTAAGATCCCTTACGTCCTTGATCTCATCCCATCTAAATTCTCAACCTTCCACCAGAAACTTACTCTTCTTCCTAATCCTCTGGCACAATCCCTATCTAGTACCAACCATCCTTACAACCCTCCTCGTAGGCTGAGGCGGCAGTGGCCGAGAGATCTCCTATAAAAATGCAACTGGAGTGCTGGCAATGGCCAACTTCTCCACTCATGCCTGAGAGTGTGTGGCTCTAGCGCCCTCACTCAGTCTCCACTGGCTAGACTGGTGACGCGACTGAATGAGAGGCGCTGGGAACTCATGGTGTTGTGCCACTCCATCCACTTCTGGATATAGGGGTTCGATTCGGAGTTCCCAGGGGCAGTATGTAAATAATGTATATAGGTATGAATGTGGCCAAGATTTTATTTACTTTATATTTTATTTTTAGTTTACTTATCTTATTTCATCTTATGTTGTTATATATATATATATATATATATATATATATATATATATATATTTTTTTTTTTTTTTTTATTATTATTATTTATTTATGCATTATTTTATTATTACATTTTTTAATTTATTTTTTTTTTATTTTTTTTTTTTATTGTTATGTCTGTTTTGTTTTGTTTTTTACTCTGTACATATGGTATGAATGACTTCTTTTAGCCCTAATACTTATTGCCCAAGATAGTGGCAGATTGTATTATTTCTCAATAAAGCAATATTATAGATAGTAGAAAAGAATTAATTAAATTGAATTTCAATATAAACATGTGTTTTATTAAATAATCTATTATATTTTTATCTACAACGATCAGTTAATGTTTGGGGTAATCTCCCCAACTCAAATGTCAACATAATCTCAACTAGAGGCTCTGCTATTTTGACATGCCACCAGGTGGCAGCACGGTCAACATGAATTTCCCTTTTCAGGAAACAGAAACTGATTGTTTTATCGGCTTTTCATCACTCTCCATTCCCCTTCACAATTCCGAGTATCAGATAATATTTTTTTAAAGATCTTTAGCTGTCCAACGGTATATTATAAATCTATATTACTATTCTTTAATTAAGTTTAATCAATATCGTTAGACCCGTTTTTGAGAAAATCGTAAAAAGGTGCTAAATGCATAGGATAAAGCAGGACTTCCGGCCAGCCGATTTTAGTAAAAAACGTATAGTATGAAAGGGCCTAGCCGGATAAGCATGTGAAATCTGCCCCCACGTGTATTTGAACCAAATTTATACCATTGAGTCACACCTATGAGAAACAACCTTACGCAAATTTTTAGCCCCTTAATCCTAAGAGGGGGGGAGTTATGGAGAGGGAAAGATAAAACAAAAAAAATTGTTTTCTCCTGAACAGCTCAACCGATTCTCACGAAAAAAATATATCTTATGGATTTTATAAATAGGTTTCAAAAAATATTTTTTTTTATTTTTTTCCACGAAAATGTTGGTCCCAAAAAAGTTTTGAATTTTTCAAAAAAATATTTTTTGGTTATGATGGTTTGGTACACCTCCAATTTTTCGCTACTTTATTTCATTATAGGATCCTCCGTAACATATATTTTTTTCAATTTTATCGGAAGTGTACCCCATGGTGAAAAATGAAAAAAACAATTTTTTCCCCTGAACGAATTAACCGACTTTCACGAAAAAAATATATGTTAATGGTTTTCTATAGAGTTTCAAAAAACATTTGTTTGACTTTTTTATTTTGAAAACCTGAGCCAAAATTTTTATTTTTAATTTTTCAAAAATAAATTTTAAATTATGTTGGATTAGTACACCAACAATTTTTTACTAATTTGATTCATTGGAGAGTCCTGCACAATATATATTTTTTTTCAAGTTGGTCTAAAATGTACCCAATAAGGAAAAATAAAAAAAAAAAACAGCATTTTTTCAGCTCTCTGAGTAGTAGCTGGTCACGCATGAAGAGTAGGGATAGAGCTATAGGGTCGTAATGTCATTAGATATCACCTACACACTTTGCACATACATACTATTTATTATACCTATTATTATAAGTATCTTATATTGGATCGAATATATATTTTTTTTTTGTATTTAGTTAATTTTTTTTACTTGGATAACTACTACACAGCACTATATGCTATATTTATATAAAACGTAACTAAAAAGATTTTTTTTTAATATATATTTTTTCTTATTATTATATGTTAATCAAAAAAGTTATGATTACAGACTTGCATGAAGTGTTCGACAAAAAGCCTGTCGACTGTTAACTTTTTTGATTAACATATAATAATATGAAAAAATATATATGAAATAAAGTAGCGAAAAATTGGAGGTGTACCAAACCATCATAACCAAAAAATATTTTTTTGAAAAATTCAAAACTTTTTTGGGACCAACATTTTCGTGAAAAAAAATTTTAAAAAATATTTTTTGAAACCTATTTATAAAATCCATAAGATATATTTTTTTCGTGAGAATCGGTTGAGCTGTTCAGGAGAAAACAATTTTTTTTGTTTTATCTTTCCCCCTCCATAACTTCCCCCCCCCGTTAGGATTAAGGGGCTAAAAAATTGTGTAAGGTTGTTTCTCATAGGTGTGACTCAATGGTATAAATTTGGTTCAAATACACGTGGGGGCAGATTTCACATGCTTATCCGGCTAGGCCCTTTCAGTTTCGTACGACTTTTTTTTTTTTTTTTTTTTTTTTTTTTTGTCCACCCCTACCTCGCCTTTGAAGGCTATACGGGGGTTCTCGCGGGCCAGGGGGTGAGGGCGGGGGATATATGCCGAAATAAAATCCCCCAGCACGAGAGTCGAACCCGTAATTATTTGGTTTTCAAATTTTCGGTTATCTGTTGCTAGGCAACGCGTGCTCACAGCAACGCGCGCTAACACGCTCGGCCATCCCGCCCCCAAAGTTTCGTACGACTTATGATTTTTGCGCTAGACTTAGAACACACACTCACAGACACATAGAACTTTTTTCGGGACTTGGTCATTTGGACTCAGAAGACCCTGAAACGTGTATTTCCGACGAAAACTGGAATTAGAAAATTTTCACGATCGCAATACTTTCCCTTCTTATATATTTCATATATAGTAAGTTAAAGTAAAAATAACTATAACTTCTTCGATATTGTGACATACGATGATTAAGGTACAAATAAATAAGTCAGGTTTGAATTTAAAGATAATATAAAAATAGTAATATATAAACTTTTTCATATCGAATTTTATACACAATGAATATATTCATAAATACATATTGATTCAGATTTGAAAAATTATATTATATAGATAATAAAAAATAGAGCTTGCTTTCATTAAAATATCTGAATCACAAGAACATATGACACTGTCGTCAGTAAATAATGATAAAAAAAAAAGAATCAAACATCTAACGATGTCTTGCCGTTCAAAAGATGTAAGTTTTTACTTTATTTTAGTGAAAATTAAGGTTAATAAACAAGTGGGATTTAAATAAAAATTAAGATTTCGAAATTTTATAATTAGATATATTTTATTTGGAAGGATATTTATTAATAATGTGATCATTACTGTGACGCGTTTCCGTTGCATTGACGTCATCAAGATTCAGTTATCCCGCAGTCATGGCTCAGGTATATCCTTAGTAAACACAAAATATTTAAAGAAATGACAAAAGCCGTCGGCCAAAGTTGTCTGTAAAAGAAGGTACAAGAAACGTCATTAATAATAAAATATGAAAGCATACCTAACGTTTTTAAATTAAGTATTAAAAATAGGACAACCAATATACCTGGACCTCCAAGCAAGGCGGACGTAAAGTATAATGATGATCTGTTGACTTGTCAAGCAAAAAATATAACTGCTCTGGACAGTGTGTATTACTATTAAATAGATAAATATTAATACGGCCAGTATTTTACATCCATCTAGGAAGAAATATGTATATTCTAGAGCATGAGAATCGCATAAAGAACATTTCTTCAACTCGAGATTCCTCTAAAACCATTGCATATAGAATAAAACAAAAGATCTCCCCGAAGCCTTAGCAACCACACAGTTATTAACAATTATTAATTAATGAAACACACAGTTCCATGTTAGGCCTCAGGTCTAAATTGAAAAGACATACATTTTAGTAAATATAAATAAAATAAGGTTTAGATGATAACATCACAAAAGAAGAAAATAAAAATTACTAAAAGGAATTTTAGTATTTTACAAGGAATTGGAGTCAGTGAATGAAACTATTGAGTAGTTTCAGCCATTTGTTTTTCTGCCTACGTTTCGACCCCATTGTGGTTCATCATCAGGGCTAAAGAGAACATTTACAATAAACTATACTATTTTAAAAACTTTGGCTAGAGAATGTCAATAGTTTAACATAAAAGGAACTAGATGTGTAAAGAAATCGATTAATTAAATTACAATGACTAAGGTATAATAATGAGAGGGCTATACAGAGCAGGTAATGACTAAAGATAATGTACAAAGATACAAAATATTACATGAAATAAGAAACATTGAAATATGGCATCTCCACTCTACTCCATTAATTTAATTAATCGATTTCTTTACACATCTAGTTCTTTTTATGTTATAATATTGACATTCACTAGCTCAATAGTTTTTAAAATAGTATATTTAATCTTATTTTATCTATTTAGCCCTCATGATGAACCACAACGGGGGTCGAAACGTTGCCAGAAAATAAATGGTTGAGACTACTTAATTGTTTCATTCATGACCGCCACCCGGACTAATTCCTTATAGTAATTCTCAACGGCCAACTAATTATATTCACTATGAAAAATAAAAATGAAAAATGAAAACTTCAAAACTTTTTAATCAGTTAAACCAATAGATTTTCTTTTCAATTATATTCAGGGAAAATTTCTTGAAAAAGTGTTATTCACTGAGAATAACAGCCTAGATTAAGGCTTGATCCAGGGCTGTGGTCTGTCTATTGGCGTTGATGTTTTGATCAGTGGATTGGTAGATTATAGAAGGCTGTAGAAGGAATTTTATATACCTATGTAAAATAAAGCGTCACTGTTGAGAGCTGGAATGTGGTATGCAGCTTTTGCTATATTCCACAGCACTCCATTCTGAAAAAGAGCTTCTTAGGAGTCGCGTGCGATAGGATTTTTAGATCGATATTTGGCTATGACAGAAACTCTATTTTATCTTTACAGGGATAATGGCACACCCCTAAAATTCCCCCTTCACTTCACATTCAAGCTTAGATAACTGCATCATCTACCTACTATAGCAGGCTACATCGTCATGATTAGATCTTAAAGAATCACCTTAGGGAGTTCAAATATTGTAAAAATCGTACCTCTAAATGCAGATTTTCTCTATGAAATAAGTTTAAAAAAACTAAAAAGTCCTTTATTTTCAGAACTGTCTTTCCTTCAGAATTCTGATGATAAACGACAATATGGGGCATATTACATTTTGCATCTTTAATAGTTTTTACATAACAAAGCAATAAATAGTTAAGATGATATGAATGGAACAATGATAACATTAAATTGAACATTTTCAGTAGAGAATGAGACATTTTTATTAATTGATTGCTTTAAAAAAACTTAAAATATTAGACGAAAGATACCATATAATTTATATTTTGGTCTCCGATCTTACAGTTTAAATGTAATGGTAGACTTTAGAGATGGTCGATCGATGGCATGAGTACCTCGGGACAGTAATCGGAAGAAATGGAAATAGACCATAAAATATCGAACATAATTCAAAAAGCTAATGACATCCATTATCAAATCGGTATACTGTCATAGAGAAACGAGAGGTCGAAAATAAAACGAAAATGACAATACATAACACGCTGTATCTTCCTACCCTACTATACGGATGGGAAAGCTGGGTCCTACTCGACCAACATGAAAGCAGACTGATCGCATCCGAAATGAAATATCTAAGGAGAGTAGCTGGCCGAACCAGAAGAGACCATATCCGAAACGAACGGATTCGAGAAGACCTGAAAGTGACTCCCATTGTTAAAAACTATGGAAAGTAAAGCAATCAAATGGTTTTGTCATGTAATAAACATGAGCGAGGAAAGGGAGCCCCGAAAATTTTTGAGGCAAGACCGACTGATAAGAGGCCTAGGGGCGACCTCGAAAAATATGGTCGAACGAGATTGCAAATGGGAGAAGAGGGGAAAGCAGCTGGGTGCTTTGAAGGCGTTGGCAAAGGACCGCGATGGCTGGCGAAGATGGATAGACGAGGCCCTCCACGCTGAAAGGCACCAAGGAGGAAGAAGAAGAAGGTCTCCGATCCAATTTGACAATAAATATCATAGATATGTAAAAAATCAATTCAGAAAATTTTGGCCTCTTCTACTTTACACGCTCCCTTTATGTAAAATTATAATAAAACAGACTAACCAGGAATAATCGTGTTTTGGTTACATTTATCGTAGAACAGTAACAGCCTAATAGACAATATTATTATGTTTCGAATTATTGGATTTATTTATCCTGCTTGCAGTTGTGAGATTGATTCTCCACACATTACAATACAATGGCTGTTTAGTGCTTATGTTTCCGCATTGGCTGAGGCAACAATTGTGATTTTGAAACAGCTTCGCAATATCCCATATGTGTGAATAAAGTCGACTGCTACGAGTTCGAGTTCGATGTATGGCTAGATTTATTGAAGAAGTTTGCCTATCCAACTCTATTTTCTGGTTCCTTAATTACCAAATATATTCCTCAAGTATGTAAGCAGCATATTTTTTAAATATTACTGAAGGATGAGAATGTTCGGTTGCTTAAGAATGATTTTCAAAGTAGTATAAACTAGTAAAATTAAATTATGGTTGAGGGTCCCGTCATCAAGAAAATCACACTTATAAGATAAACTTATTTTATTGAGTGCCCACGTTCGGCCTAAAGTGTGAACCTTCATCAGGGCTTTGAAAAACAAGATTAAAAAGAATACAATTCAAAGAAAGTAAGAAGAAATAATAAATACTAATATATACAAATCTTGTGTCACTGTGTTAGTGATCGGAACGGCTCGATCTATTTTTATAAATGATTTTATGTAAATTTTATTGGTATGTAGGTCGTAATGTATAGTTCATACCGCTAGGTGATTCGTGTGTCCTATCCAGAAGTTTCTCTTATCTACAAACATTTTTTTTTGGCTCCGAAAAATAACTATTAACTTTGCCAAACTTAATGCATCAGTATTAGATCTGGCTTGGGTACCCGTCGTATTAGTTAGAAAAAATAAATTTAAATTCTTACCGTAGTAATATATCGAATGCAAAAATATACAGATAATTATTAATATTAAATTACATTCATTATTGCACTGTCCTTGTGTAACCCGAAGTAGGCGTTAAAAGTGTACTGGAACTTATTTAAAATGAAAAGTAAGACGCTCTTAGCACTTTGTATTCAGGGTTTGGAAAGATATGACGTTAATTGAGAATTAATCAAACTCCAAAGTGGGAACTGTTTCCGCTCTGAAAGTTTCACTACGACAAATGTTTGATAATGAGATCGTGTACCTTATTTGGGGTGTGTCTTTCCATGGCCTCCGGTCAGCCCCTTCGGTTTGACCATGGCTTCCCAGAACATGGACGTCAAAAGCATCGACCTAGATATCCTAAGCAAAATTAAATAGCAAGAATTATATAATCTTATATCAAAGTAAAAATTATCAAAAGAAAATTAAAATTCAGCTATAGACAAAAACATTTTCATTTCAACATAATTCTAATCACATATATCACAAGGAAAAAAAAAAAGTTAATTAATCAGCATCAATTCGCACAATATAAAAACAAAACAAAAAACAACAACAAACATACAATGGAGAAAAGAAAAAAACGAAAAAAGTTAAAAATAAATAAACATCTCAAACACACTTATGTACATTGTATACTGAAGTCTAATTTAATGAGTAGTGGAGGGTGGGGCTAGTTGACTAAATGGATTGTAATTTTTCCTGTTAACTGTTTTTTATTTTTCCCTTCAGAGGTACTGGAACACCACGGATGTCCTATTCTACCAGAAGTTATTATTGAATTTTCAGTAACAAGTGAGGATCTCTAATTTATTTATAAAAATAGAGGATAATAATTATTAACGAATGCGACTATACTTATTGGGAATGCGAGTTTTTAGTTTCTTGTAGGTTTTCCTTTAGTTTTTCTACGCAATAACTCTCTTTCCGTTCGTTTATCTAAATTGATTTGAGATGTTACCAAGTATAATTAATTTATGTTTGTGATGAGTTTCATTATAAAAATGTACATACTAAATTCTAAATATTGGATGAATATTTTATAAATAACTCATGCAGAATTAATCGCATGACCTTTATAAGAGGAATTGTGTTCATTTACATCTTTATTTTTGAATATTTTTTAGTTGTTAAAATATTCATTAAATTAATATTATATTCTATTAGATATATATTCTTATATATATATTATAATATTATATAATATTCTTATGTTAAATAAATTACTACAAACAAACACCAACCCTTTACAGAAAATATTTTAAATGCTCTACGAATCTCTACAGCCATCCAGACAGACTACCAGGCGGTGGCCAAGAGATATGTGATCACTTAACGAACTCTGCTGTGATGAGCGCTGCTTCAGCAAGTTCCACAAATTTGCTTATTTCAAAGGAAATGCAGATGGCAAATTAAATTTGTTATGTCAAATTTTTTGTTTTGTAATAATATAAATAAATATCTGAGGCGGTATGAATGCTTTTTCGAGAGTTTAATAATGATGAAAAGTGATTCTTTTTAAATTTTCGCTCTTTCAATTTCATTATTTGAATAAATTATACAATCTTTCTAAAAATATTTGGAAGAAGATATTATAAAAAAATCTTGATTTATTTCTAATACTGATTCTGAAATTAGGTCTTTCTATTAATTTATACTGCTTAAAGCCATAAACGATTATACGCCATAATAGAAGAAGAAAATAAACTTTATTTACATATTTACAAATTTAGCTTGTGGCTTCTATCAAGGAACTTAAATGTTAGAATTTATAAAACCACTATTTTTCTGACAGTTCTATACGGATGTGAAACGTGGACGCTTACTTTTAATTATGAAAAACGCCTTGAGGTTTTAGAGAATAAGGTTCTACGTAAAATATTTGGTCCGAAGCGAGATAAGGCCATTGGGATATTCAGAAGATTGCACAATGCGAAATTGCGGAGCTTGTATCCTATTAGTACAATTGAGTTGATAGCAAATGGGGTGGTTAAGAACGAGTTCCGAAAACGATGGCTTGCGCTAAAACGATCGGTAGGATCGTGTTTAGTCTGATCTCGGGGGTTTGGGCTTGAAAGATTATTATTAGATGAATCTATGTAGGCAACATTCGTAGGTATCAGCATGAAACGTTCGGGTCCGCTGAGCCTATTATTATTAAAGCTATAAAAAACAAACAAAAAAAACAAACAAACACACCTTACAAATAACTACCGAAACTAACTAAAGGTTGAGAAAGCTAGAGCCATTAAAGTTGTGGTACCTTCATTACTTCTAGAGTAGCTCATGAATTTCTCTTTATCGGTTTGTTGCAATTTTCTGAATTATTTTAATTATAATTCACTTATCATTAACCGTTACCCGAAATTAAAAAATAGTTTGTATTATTCATCGTTTTACTTTCACGTACTATTTGTGAAATATATAGTAAGGAAACTATTGCGATCTTGAAACTCTTCGAATTCAGTTTTCAACGGAAACCACGTCTTCGAGTCCAAATAACCAAGTCGCACAAAAGGCTTTGTGTGTGTCCGTGTGTGCCCGTGTGTGTGTGGTAAGTCTAGTACGAAAACGATACTAAAATTTTATACCTTTATTTTTTTTTTTTTTACTAAAATTGCTTACTGAAATGCCTGATGCCTGATGAAATGATTTTAGAAAAACATTAAATTAAAGATTTAGAAAAATCATTATCTTATACACAAAATCGTAAAGTTAATGGAGAGTAGTGGAAATTCGATAAAATCAACTGATTTTCAAATATAATATAATTGATTATTTAATAAACCGCATGTTCTATTGGTATTCAATTTATTTTTTAACAATTTGTTCTTATCTCTAAGTGAATTTAAAAATTTGTAAAAACTATTTTAATTGATTTTAACAACGGAGGTAAGTGAAGGTTAGTTTTTTATGTTGTTTTTTTTTGGCATATTTAAATATAAAATGAAGGGATAACATGTAGCAGTGTGCCAAAAAAAACAAAACATGGTTTTTGAAATAATATATAACATTAAGTTTTGTATATAGCATAAACATAGTTTTCTCCCCTATTAAACTAAGAAACAGGTAAACATTAACGGATTTAATTAGACTTTTAAATGATTGCAATTAATTTTAAAAATCTGGTGGGAGCAACATACGATTTCCTTATTTTATTACCCATATCTTCTATCTTCTATCTTATCCCTATCCTAATTAAACCTGGATAGGCAAAATTTAGGACTCCCACCCACTGTAGCACCGTCCTTTTATCTACAGTAGCATTAACTGACGTTAAATAAACAAACAAACAAATATAAAAGACATTTTCCAAGTGTTCATTGGTAAAGCTAAACGTTTTGTATCTCAATATCTAAAATTTTGATTTTGTTTCTGTTTAATTGAATCCTAAGGAATTATTAATATTCTTTTTTACATCATATTTAGATGACCTATTGCAAAACTAAACATCAATAGATTCTTTGACATTCATAATTGTTCACAAAGAAATGCCTGGCTTCGAGATATTTCTCTTTTATCTTATTCACATTATTGTACAATCGCCTGGTTACAACCTACAGTTCTCATCCCTTATTGCCACTGAAGGACATCTGAAGCACTTTCACCGGTTCTTGCCCAGCCTTGTATCCTTGGTCCTGGCCTAGCCTTGTTCCTTTATCAAGCAATACTCTTTGAGCTTTTCACGTAATTAAATATGTCTGCATTACTGGATCATGTATAATTACAAGAGGACAATGAGCGATTAATTGTTATTCGGAACTAAAATGACTGTCTGTTTGTTTATTTATTTAAGGTCACTTTTCTGCTACTGTGGCTAATCCGACGATGATACAACGCAAGTCCTGAATTTAGCTATTCTGGTTTTATTAGGATAGGGATCTTTAAGTAGTACCTTTCATCGCACAGGCTCGGAAACACCATTTTAACTTCGTTCTGAAGGGCGTTATAACCAAGGATTTTTGACTTCCATTAAAACATCCTAAGATCTCCCCTCAGGTTTGAACCCACGATATTGGGCATAGAGAGCTATTATGCTAGCTACTACACCACAGGCGTATTCGCTTTGGCGGTACATATACTAAAATTGGATCGCTCATGTTGATAAATAATAATTTACCTTCGAAGCCAGGAAAATATAATTAACTCTTACCACACGTAGTAAATTAACAGATATGCATCGACTATAATCTTGCATGTAATCCAAGAAAGTTGAAGAAAAATCATGATCTTCACGTCAACAGAGATACATTCATATGTGAACGTACGAGTAGGTTTACACCCTCTGCGGATATGAACAACTCTCCATATTATACATAGAAGATTCGGCAGTTTCTTCAGTTCCTATGGAACACTCCAAGTAATGGAATTCTCATTGGAAAGCTCATATTACTCATATTGAGGATACATGATAAACGATTCTTGCATGTGATTTCATTAATTTAATAATTTCACCTTTTTGTGTTTGGCTCGATTAAGGAATATGTAATAACAAAAAAAAAAATTCTATTATTCTCGACATCTGATATGATCTCGAAAATCTATTCTTATTAACAGCATAAGAATAAAACAAAATAATGTTAAATATTTATATTTGTTCCAGTTTGAGTTTTCAGATAAAAACAAAATATGAGTTTAAATGTTAGCAAATTCCTCTCCCCAAAATACTTCCTTATTATCCAGTCCTACCTCACTGACAGATCCTTCAAAGTCAATCATAATAATTCCTATTCATCCATTTTTAGTCAGTTTGCTGGTGTTCCTCAAGGCAGTATCCTAGGACCCATTCTTTACACAGTTTATACAGCTGATATCCCTTCCCATCCTAACACTTTCCTTTCTACCTATGCTGACGACACTTGTGTGTTATCAGTCAATACTGATCCAACTATTGCCTCTCAAACTCTCCAATCCCGCCTCAGAGACCTTGAGGTATGGTGTCAGAACTAGAGAATTAAAATTAATGCCAACAAATCCAACCAAATTACCTTTACCCTTCGTCGTAAACCTATGACATCCTGCCCTACTGTCTCCTTCAATAATACTCCTCTTGTCCCGGTTGAACAGATCCGATATCTAGGACTGCACCTTGACAAACGCCTTACTTGGAACCCTCACACAAGACTGAAACGACAAGAAACTGCACGACGTTTTCGACTTCTTCAACACTTACTAGACAAACGTTCTAATCTTCCACTTAACTACGAAAGACTCACCTACATGACTATCATGAGGCCGATATGGACTTACGGAGTGGAGCTTTGGGGCTCTACTAAACCATCAAATTCTTCCCGTATCCAATCCCTACAATCCAAAATCCTTCGTAAAATCCTCAATGCTCCTTATTTGGTCACGAACAAACTTATCCATAAAGACCTCAACGTTCCGTATGTTGCTGATTTGGCCCGATCTAGATACCATTCCTTTCATGACAAACTCCATTCCCACCCTAATCATCTTGTTTCAATACTTTCTTCCTCTTCAATTCCTGACAATCCTCCGAGGCGTCTGAAAAGAAGATGGCCTCGAGACCTTCTAGTGTAGAAAAGTTACAGGAGTGCTGCCATTGGGTAGTTCTTCTTCAAGTTTGTTTCACGCCATTTAACTTTTGTCACATTTACTTGTTGTACCTTGAAGTACAGTTGTAAATTTCAATAAATGATGTTAAAAAAAAAAAAAAAAAAATGTTAGCAAATTATAGTTAGCCGTTTCTTTTATTTTAAGTAGAATTTATGTGGTTGAAAAGAAATTTTAAAAGGGATCACTTGTAACTGGGTGGTTAGCAGAACAGCCTCCTATGCCAAAGTTCACGGGTTCAAAACCGTAGGTGGTCCTAGGATTTTTTTACAGGAGTAAAAAATCCTTAGTTATGCCGTCCTTCGGAGGGGACGTTAAAAGGTGGTCCCCAGTAAGTGCGATGTCTGGTACTCGTTAAAGATCCCTATCATAATAAAACCTGGATAGCCAAAATTTAGGACTCCCACTGTAGCATCGTCCGATTAGCCATAGTAGCATAAAGTGACGTTAAATACATAAACATATAAACTAGAAATATTAAAAGCTGTATAAATATAGGGGCTCATCAGTGGTGAAGTGGCTAGCATAACAGCCTTCTTTGCCCTAGGTTGCGGGTTCAAATCCGACAGATGGCCCTAGGATTTTTTAAACAGAGTAAAAAATCCTTGGTCATTTCGTTCTTCGGAGGGTACTAAAATAGTGGTCCTATTCTGTGAATGTCAGATTCTGAGATCAGAAAATAGCGTTTCCTGCTCAATCGAAGCATTCGATCAATAAATCGCCAACATAAACTAGGCTTATAATTTTATTGTACCTTAGAATTCGCCATAAAGTATTAAATATGAGATTCAACATACCTTTAATGATGGATGAGGCTTTTTGAACCTTTAGCTGTCAGTCGTTTTCACAAAGGGATGTTTTATTTGCATAATTCTTTTCCAACATACCATATTCCATCAACTTTATTTACGTGGCTTGTTTGTTGTGCAATGAGATTATTATAATGGCAATGTGCATTTTAAATATGCTAAAGAAAGGCCCTGAACTTTTGCACTCTCTTCAATGTAACGATGCATCTTGGGAATGCCACGACTGATCACGACATACATAAAAGGTTGCATCCGCTCTAAGCTTGTTTAAAATCGCACTTTTTTTTTTTTTTTTTTTTTGAACTAAAAAGAGGAATAAAATATGTTTCATGAATCGTTAAACCTTCATGCTCCAGTTGTTTCCCGGCCTCACGGAAATAAGGAAAAAAATCTAGCATAATTTTCCGACCTATTGAACCAATCTGGCACGCGGATAATGGTATAAATATAGAAATCTCTTCCCAAACATTTGATAAATATTACCAAATGCAATATTTCACAGTGAAGTGAGAATGGTTTACTGTGTGTATATATTTGAGAAGCTAGTTGAGGATGCAGTCAAATAAACACACAATTAAGTAGAAACTTAATTTAATGGTCCCGACGTCTCGGCCTAAAAGTTACAAGTTCGAATCTCTGTCCCGGGAGGAGTGTTTCAGGCATGTAATTGAATGAGGATTAACTCGCAACCTTCCGCTGGTATGTGAGACCCGTCAGCTAACTGGTGGCGTCTTACAAGAATAAGTTTAGGAACTGATAACCCTACCCTATAAAGTATCATCGAAAATCGCGATGTGGAACCATAGGAAACCGTACCACGCGGCCAAGGCCTGTCGCGACAACCTAAAAAAAAAAATAATAATAATAAAATAAAAAAATCTCCGAAACTAATGGATATATTTTTTTTAATTCCCCACAAAAATACTAGGGTATGCAACGATGATCCTAAAACCTAGACGTTGATATCAGCTGTTTTTTTTGTTTTTTAATGGTGGCCGATTAAATGTGATTTAATCCAATAACTCCGTCATTTTCGAAGATAAAGAAAAAATTAATAGTAATTTTTAAACATAAAACCGCGAATAATAAAAAAAGTGAAAACAATTGAAATTTTATTCATAAATACGGCCATAACTCAGTTATTTTTGAAGATACGGAAATATTGGTAGAGAGTTTTAGAATCAGTAAAGCATAACATAAACAAAAAAACAAGTTGGTTAGTATATTCAAGTCACAAATTATAATAGATGCAATTCCACCGAAAATATGTTATTATTGAAGATAAAGGAAAATCGAAAAGATTTTCGAGATCAAGACAACGCGATAAACCAAATTCCGCCTACACATGCTCGTCCAATGTTCACCGTTCAAGCCCAAGCCCCCGAAATCAGCCTCAACTCAATCCTCCCATCGACGCATCGGCCTACCTTTCGGACGCCTACCAGTCGGTTCAGCGAATACCAAATTTCCCGAAATCCGCTCCTCACCGAGTCCAACAACTTTACTCGCCCATTTGAGTCTCCGCGATAAATAAATAAATACCAAAAATATTAAAAAAACATTTGATAGAGAATGAAAATTTCGACAAAAAGAATCGTTGAAATTGGTTAAGAACTAGCAAATATAGCGTTTTGATATCAGCAGTAGTGATCTGCTATTATCCTTTAAATTATTGCTTTTCATATTACTTAATTGCATATCAACAGTTATACCCTAATATTGTTATTTGGAAATAGTAAACCATTGGGTAATAATTTGCAGCGTTTTTTTTTTTTTTTTTTTATGAATGCCAACACCAAGAAATGATTAATTATTTCATACACTTGTATAAAATATAAAATTCTCGTAGTATGAAGCGTCCCGTGCGAATCTGAAACACTCGTACCATTCGATATTTAACATACTTAACCCTATAATATTCTTGCCTCTCATGATTTGAGAACTCCAAAAAACAGTATTGCAGATTCAACATATATGCGTTAAAAACTTAAAAAAACAAACTATTATGACATTTTTATTTATTTTTATTTTCATTAGTATTGTATTTATAATCGTATTATTTGATTCTTGTCTAGTCTTCTTGTTTTCTACATTATTATTAGAAGTTTTCTCTTACTTTATTACTATTATTAATTTTTCTTAGTTATATCTGATTTTGTTTTTTTTGTGATTTTAACTCTGAGATAATGAGTTTCCATTAATTAAGGATTAAGATAATGAATTAAGGAAAATTCATTTTCCTGATATATTATTCTGAAGGAACTTGTCCCAGAATAAGTAAATAATTTATTATTATCATTATACATATATTATTGATATTGACTGTATGTAATACAATACAACGAGTAAATAAGCAACACTTAAATTATTGCTATGAAAAAGTATCGCAAAGAAACTACCGAGTGGTAGCACTTCAAGGTCTATTTAGTTTATGAGATCACGAGATCATGGTTTTTTCAGGCGCCTCGGACGATTATCGGGAAGAGATGTAGATGAAAGATTACGGACTAGTAGGTTTGAGTGGGCTTGTAGATTGGCATTAAAGGAGATATATCTATTTCGGGGTGTCGGAAACTAATGAGGTATCCAGGTCTTTATGGTTGGTTTTATTGGTGACAAAGTTAGGAGCATTCAAGTTTTAAATTGTAAGGATTGGATGCGGGAGGAATTCGATGGTTTCGTGAGAACCCATTGTTCAATCCGATATGTCTATATAGGCCTGATAATGGTAATATAGATTTGCTTATTGTCGTATATGGGAATTTTTGAACGTTTGTCGAGTAAATCTTGTAGTAATCTGTACCTACGAGGAGTATTATTTTTTTAGTTGTCAGTGAGGACTTGAAGTGAGATGTTTGAAAAGATGGAATACCGAATCTGTTCAACTGGTGTAAGTGAGATATTTCTAAGGAATACAGTTGGACAGACAGCCACAGGCTTAGAAACACACTAGTAAGTTGTGAGGACAGTGCTAGGGTGGATAGGATATCAGCTCTATAAAAGGAATTAAGGTTCGAGTCTAATTAAGATGATACAATCAATTTTTTTTATTGGTCACTAGCTGACCCAGCAAACGTTGTTCTGCCATATAAATTATTTTGCACCTTTTTACGATTTGATCAAACAACAGTGTAAAATTTAATGGGATTTCATTTCATGTAGGTTTTTGTAGTCTGACAGGGATTAAATGCCGATATATCCCTTCCTCTGATGTATCTTTAATTTTGTCCCAAAAAATTTACCATATCATTAGAATGATAATAATATCATCTTATTAGGATTGATAAAAAACGACTAAATATAAAATTTGATAACCAAATAAAGAAGAAAAGACCAAAAATATTTTTAAAAATATAGTTTTTGTTTTTTTGAAAATATGATAAGAACGGTTACATAGAAATATAATATACCTATAAACAAATTTGTAAAAGGTAATGTAAAGCAATGAAATTAAAGTAAAGTAAAATGAAATGAGTGAATAAACTGCAAAAAAACTTTTTATTTAAATTAACTTAAAACATTTTTCAGCTGTACGTTCTTTCAATAGTTCTTATATTCATTTTTACATTCGTGTATTCTATAGCGACCTTCAAAGGGAAATAAATGAATCCAGGTGTAAGAACTATAAAATAATTATATGTGGAGACATGAATGGAAGAGTAGGAGGAATGAATAACAAGAACCTCGGAGTCATGGGCCCTTATGGAGGAGAAAATACAAGGAATGACAATGGACAGAGAATATTGAACTTGTGCACAGATAATAATCTACTTCTGGGCAACTCCTGGTTTAACCACAAACATATCCATAAAATTACATTTGTGGGTGAAGGACGAAATGTTACTAGTATCATTGATTATTTTATATATGATGAAGAGTTAAGGAGGTATGTAACTGATGTCAAGGTGATAAGAGGAGCAGAGCTGAACACACATCATAGGCTACTGGTCATGGATACAAAAATGTCTCTAAATAAAGGTAGGAACTCTCAGGCTAAAAAGTACGAAAGAATTAAAGTTGGAACTTTGCGAGATGAAAGAAAAAGAATGCAATATGAGGAAGCTCTCAGCAGGAAACTTAGCGAAGTAAATGCAGATAAAAGCCTAGATGAGATGTGGGAGATGATTAAATCGACCATTATTACCTCAGCAACAGAAGTTCGTGGAGTTAGTAAAATAGGACCACAAACTAAGAGAACAAATTGGTGGAGTGAGGAGGTCAAACAGATTGTAGCACAGAAGAAAGAAGTCTGGAGAAACTACTTGCGCTCAAAAGATCCACAAGCATGGCATTTATATGTTGAAAAAAGAAACCGTGTGAAATTGGTGATCAAACAAGCAAAAAAGAAGGCGTGGGAAGAGTTCGGTCTGTGCAAAACAACTACAAGGACAATACCAGAAAGTTCTGGAACACTGTTAAAGCGCTGAGGGGTAGAAAGGGAAAGCCAGTCAGAAGCATTAAAAATAAGGATGGATTGATAGTAACTAGAGAGGAGGAGATACTGGAGGAATGGAGAAAATACTATCAGGAGAAATTTGCTGAAAGATCTGCTCCTAATGGTGAACAAGGAAGAGTAAGACAAAGAGATGTGGAGGATATGGATGACTGTATCAGTGAAGAGGAGGTGGAGCTGGCAATACAGAGACTAAAACTGGGTAAAGCCTCAGGAAGAGACAACATAGTGCCTGAATTTATAAAGTATGGAGGCGAAGAAATAACAAAGACACTCCAAGTGCTGTTTCAAAAGATATGGGATGAGAAGAAGATACCCCGAGATTGGGAGTACAATATTATTGTACCTATCCATAAAAAAGGATCTCAAACCCAATGTGAAAACTATCGGCCTATATGTCTTTCACCGGTTGTGTATAAAATATATACCAGAATTTTAGAACAAAGGTTGAGGAAACTCATAGAGGAAGATCTGGAAGAGGAATAGGCAGCGTTCAGACCCGGTAGACAAACACAAGACCATATATTCTCCCTCAAAATGATAATGGAAAAGACATGGGAAGTAGGGAAGGATATTTATTTGGCCTTAATAGACCTCAAAGCTGCATTCGATTCAGTCCCAAGGGATGAAGTATAGGCAGCTTTGCAGTATAAAAATGTTCCCTCAAACCTTATTGCAGCTATGCAGTCCATTTATCAGAGTCCAAAAGGAGTAATACGCCTAAATGGAAAAGAATCCCAGCCTTTCTATTTTCATGTTGGGGTCAAACAGGGGGACAGCCTTAGTCCTTTGCTATTTATAACCTTCATGGACGAAATATTAAAAATGTGTAAGAGAAGGACTACACGAACCCTGATTGGGTATAGAAACTTGATGCCTGTATCAGCCCAAGCTATGATTTTCGCTGATGATATAGTTCTAGTAGCAAATTCACAGGAGAACCTACAACAAGCAGTTAATGAGTGGAGAGAAGAACTATATAGAAAGGGTATGCCTATAAATGCACAGAAAAGCAAAATCATGAAAGTAGGGCGAGACGAAACAAACGTGAATGTGACCTGCAATGGTGAATTGCTCGAAACTGTAAAATTTGGGCACAACCGTAAGCAATGATGGGAGGATAGAACATGAAGTAAATGGCCGGATTAGAAAGGCCAACCTCGCATACTACCAAATCAGTCACATTATAGGAACAAAAGAAATAACTAATGCCACCAAATTAGTCCTTTATAAAACAATTTTCCTTCCTATCCTGCTGTATGGAGCAGAGCACTGGACAGGCCCAAAGCAAGTTATAAATAGAATGACGGCCTCAGAAATGAGATTCCTGCGAAGGATAGTTGGAAAAACAAGAAGGGACTGCGTTAGAAACGAAGTCATCAGGGAAGAATTGAAAGTGGTGGCACTGAAAGAGACAATAGAAGAACGCCAACTACGCTGGTTTGGGCACGTGTGCAGACTCCCAGAAGACAGAAGAGTGAAATGGTTCATGGAAGCCAAACCAATAGGAAAGAGAATGGCTGAGAATGGTGCTATTCCCTCGTGTATTTGGAAGATACAATATTTAACATATCTAGAGACATGGCTACCGTTCATATATGTAATTATTTTCTACATTTTTTTCGTTTTGTTAAAAAACCATTATCTATTTAATAAAATATTTAAGAACTTTTTCAGAGGAATTTAAACTTGAAATATGTATGAGGCAGTAAAAACATTTAAATTTTTGATGAGTTTTAAGTATGAATATTTTACAACAGAGGCATAGGGAAACTTAAGGAAATGAGTCTGAAGTCATCCCTAAGTACACTTGATTATGTTTGATCTACAATAGAACCAATTATGAGAAAGGATATAGTATTTCAGTCATATTAAAATAACTGCGTATTTAAAAATTTTATTGGGTTCTAAGGATATCAGAAACATAAAATCAATGTGAAGTTACTAACAAATCTCTGACCCTGTAGTTAAATAGTAGAAATCCTGATAAAGTATGTGTTAGAATCTACTAAAAGTATAATTTTAACTCTATTTCTTCTCTATACCACAGCACCCCCATAAACACCTACAGCAACACTTGCTGACAACTAAGTTAGTCTGACTTCCAACAAAGATGCCTCTGAATCCTCTGAAGAACTGCAAGAAAGCCCTTAGCAAAAAACAAATTATATATATATATATATATATATATATATATATATATATATATATATATATATATATATAGAGAGAGAGAGAGAGAGAGAGAGAGAGTGAGCCTGTTTGTCACACTCACACGAAAACATGTTTCTTGCCCTCATCTTCCTCAATAATATTGCTATTCCAGTTTCCGATATTACTTTACCTAGACAAATCACTGACATGATCTAACCACCTCAAGCGATAAAGAAAAAAACTTAATAAAAGATATGGATTCCTTTATAATTCGGCCCAGAAGGATATCGAGACGCTGGTCAATAGACTTGTTAGTTAATTCATTTAACGTCACTTTATGCTACTATGGCTAATCGGACGATGCGATAATCTAATAATATACTCTAAATATTCCTATCCAGGTTTAATTAGGATATGTATCTTTAACGAGTGACTCTCATCGCACAGATTCGGAACGATTTTTTTACGTTCCCTCCGAAGGAATAGGGATTTTTTACCCCCATAAAAAAATCGTAGGGCCACATACAGTTTGAGCTCGCGACCTTAGGTTCCATGCTCGTTGATTGGCAGTTATACTATCCAGTACGCTTGAGGTGACGCCTCTTGTGAATATATTTATTTATTTACTGATAGCAATTTGTTTTTATAATCTAGTTAATCTTCATATTCTTTGTTTCTGTTTGTATCTCAACGATTTGTATTTCTATTAATTTGTTAGCATATTTGTTTGTTGTACAAGCAGATGGCAAATTTCATTATTGTCAAAATAGTCCAACAAAAAAAAAAAAAATTCTTTTTCATGATGAAATTAATATAATCATCAATGTTTTCCTAGTTTTTAGGAATTTTCAAATACCAAATTTCTTTTAGGTTTGAAATTTAGTCAATCATTCCCAAAACATATCGAACATCAAAATATTATTTCAACCAGAGTAATATATATATCAGGCTCCTATGAAATTTTGTAACGTATGTTATTGTTTTCTTATATTTAAATTAAAATATAATTAAGTAGAAGTTTTTAACACTTCTAATGCTTTTAAATAATCTCTCTATAATTTAGTTATAGGAATTCAGCAATTGATAAGCAATTGATATTACAAAAACATTAGGTCATTAACTGTGGCAATGGCTCTTAATTACTGTTGTTTTATAAAAGAGTTTAATTACAAGTCTGTCTACGATTTGCGTAAGAACTGTATTTATGTAATTATGGCTCTTGGATAGTTCCGCCAGGTGCATCGTAAGTCGCGCTCTAGAACATTTTCATACGTCTTAAAGGATGGAAAGGATCCTCAGTCGGTTTATTTTGCAAAGGATAACCCACTTTAAGGAGTATTTCCTGGATCTGGAAACCAAAGAAACAATACGTTATAAAATTATTCATTCATTAAATTTCTTTATTTCCAGATCGGCTGCTTGAGCTATACATGGTTTTTTTTTAACATAAATGAATAATTATTACAACTCGTAACAATGGAAAAAGTGGGGGTATAGCCTCGTACAAAGACACCCCTAACGATTATAAATTTATAATTATTTCTGAGAATTAAATAATAAAAACAATTTGATAACAAAACGAACAATTATAATAAAAATTAAAGAAAGAAAGAGAAGTAATGAATATACAAAAATAAAATTATTCATTACCCTGTTTCCATCCGTAGGTAAAGTATGCAACACAATAAATCTCCAAGAAAGAATATCTTCCGTGGTTTTTAACAATTGTTTCGTTATTCATCTTTTACCACAATAAGTTTTTAGGATTACCGAACTAAAATAAGAGACCTACTGGATTATCAAGCTACAATAATAGATTAATTGATTGGTAGAAAACAATCCGGACAGGTAATTCCACCATCGTACTCTTTAGAAAGAGAATCAGAAGATGAGATAATAGACAGTTTGTCTCTACCAATAAGGTACTAGTTGGATTAGGAATAACGAACATCCCTCTATATATGAGTCACAAAGGATTCATTTGCTGCAACAAACTCGTGAGAATAACAAAAAATCTGGTGCGGGCAACACACGACTTTCACTTACCTCCATTTTTAAAATCAATGAAAAATTTTCATATACAGTTAGAGATAAAAATACGTGAAATTATTAAGGAATTAATTAAATTAAATTTCTATAGAAACATGTGTTTGATTCAAAAATCTATTATATTATTATCTAAAATAATCAGTTAGTGTTATGTTCATTTCATCACTCTCTATTAACTTTTAAAAGCTTGTGTATGAGATGATAATATTTCTAAAATCTTTAGCTTTCCAACGGTATATCATACATGTATATTACTGCTCTTATGTTCAAAAACGAAAAATTGCATTAAAAAAATATTTTTTCTGTTTTCTCCTTTAGTTGGGTATCGAATTTATTCAATTTATATATTTACCAGTTTTTCATCAGCGTTAACAAGATAATATAGTAATTATTATAAAATCAACAAACTTAAAGGTACTTTAGAGAATAATTAAAATATCAGCATTTAAGCCCTCTCAGGCCATATTAATCAGAATGAAACCTACATGATATTAAAGCCCATTAAATTTTACATCGATATAGTGAGTTTAATCAAAATCGTCAGGACCGTTTTCGAGAAAATCGAAAAAAGGTGCAAAATGCATGATATAAAGTGGCTCTTCTGATAAGCTCATTTTTATGAAAAATGTTTTGTAACGACTCGGGCGTATATTTGTCTTAAATATGAAATTGCAGTTTCATAGGACTTACCGTTTCTGCCCCGGAGTTACCACACACAGACCTTTTTTCGGGACTTGGTTATTTAGACTCAGGGGACCCTAAAACGTGTATTTTCGTTGAAAACTGGAATTCGAAAATTTTCACGATCGCAATACTTCCCCTTACTATATATAGTAAGTGAAAGTAAAAATACGTGAAACTATTAAAGAATTAATTAAATTGAATTTATATAGAAACATGTGTTTTTATTTATTAAACTAAAATTTATTAAACTAAAATAATCAGTTTTATCTTCTTTTCATCACTCTCTATTAACTTTTGAAACCTTGGTATAAGATAATATTTTTCTAAAATCTTTAGCTTTCCAACGGTATATCATACATGTATATTACTGCTCTTATATTCAAAAACGAAAAATTGCATTATTTTTTTTTTCAGTTTTCTCCTGGAGTTATTTTTTAAATTCGCACAACTTACATATTTATCTGCTTTTCATCAGTGGTAACAAGATAAAATAGTAATTTTTATAGAATCAACAAAATTAAAGGTACTTTAGAAAATATCGACATTTAAGCCCTGTCAGACCATTTTAATCAGAATGAAACCTACATGATATTAAAGCCCATTAAATTTTACATCGATATAGCGAGTTTAATCAAAATCGTCGGAACCGTTTTTGAGAAAATCGAAAAAAGGTGCAAAATGCATGGTATAAAGTGCCTCTTCTGGTAGGCTCATTTTGATGAAAAAAGTTTTGTCACGTCTCGGGCGTATAGTTGTCTTAAATATGAAATTTCAGTTTCATAGGACTTACCGTTTCCGCCCGGGAGTTACCACAGACACACACACACACACACAGACCTTTTTGCGGGACTTGGTTATTTGGACTCAGGGGACCCTAAAACGTGTATTTCCGTTGAAAACTGGAATTCGAAAATTTTCACGATCGCAATACTTCCCCTTACTATATATAGTAAGTGAAAGTAAAAAGTCAGCTTTTTGACACTCTTATACTTCTATACTCCCTGTGTCTCTTTCCTTAACTGATACGCCAGTATACCCGAAGAAGGATTCATTCAATTTGGATAAATAACACAGGCAAAAAGATGCCGAAAAAAAGGTGCCTCATGATTTTGCGTGGGATAGTCACTTAAATTTCCAATCAAAATCAATTTGATTCCGATCAAGTAATTTCTTATACACCTTTCCCTTCTTTCTCTGCTAGCTGTTTAAGGGTTCCATGATACTATTGATTTTATCCTGGAATTTTGATTTAATTATGCTGTGAACTGAGTGCACTACTTATAATCTGTGTTTTAATCCAAATATGGAAAGGAATTAATGTTAAGAATTATTTCCATGGCTGCTATAGACGTTCTAATCAAACCCGTAACTATGGGGACGGTTGCAATGATTTTAAATGTATCTAACAGGATAATCCTTTTTTACTACACTAATTAACATTCTATATAATTATCAATAAAGGCTCAGCCAACTCCTGTTAAATACATGTAATGTTATAAACGCAGTATGCTAAAGCATTTAATAATATCATACAATTTTAAGACAGTTATAAAAATAGTATTTGAATATAACTTTGATGTAGGAAAATGATATGCATCCATTTAAGTGTATATCTCGAGTTAAAAGAGAAGTTTGTATGATTTTTTGTATAAACTCGAATCCCATCCTTAAACTCATTCCTTGAAATAGTCTAGTTAAAATGAAAACGTTGTTCTTTGTTATTTCCATGAAAACTTTTTTTTGTCTTCGTCTCCAAGGAAATGTTATTACATCACGTTTCCATACGAAAGTTATTCCTTTTGGAGAGGTTTTGGGGTGTGAGGGAGAGGAGGAGGGATGATTGAGAGGTAAAAGGAACCTAATCGATTGAAGAAGTACACACAATATCTGATTCAATATGTGGGGACGTTTAGGTATAAAATTTCCCCAATAATGCATTCTAAGGTCACTTTTTTATTTTTTTTTTTTGTTCACCCCAACTTCGTCTTTTAGACTATATGGGGTCTTTCTCGAGACAAGATTAGCGGATTTATGTCAAAGTTAATCAGGCACCAAGACGTGCACTGATAATTTATTTATACCAAGTCTTTTGTCATCTGGTTGGTGAGCAACGCACATTCACAGTAACGCTTGCAAACCCACTCGGCCGCACCATCTTCATTCTGCGGTCTACTATTCTATCTATGTGCGTGGCTCTACAACCCTTGTTGGGTCTTGACCTTCTCAATGAGCCGCCGCTGAGTTTTCAGGATGAAAAAAATTTAGAGGTGAGGGTTACCTTTGCTTGCCCTCCTAGTCAGGTGGAGGGGCTGCCTCCTTAGAGCCCCCTGACAGGCTCTTAGACGAGTTGCTTGGCTCTAGCCTACATCAGCAGTCCCGAGCCGACCGAAGAGGAGTTTTCAGCCTGCGCCACGAGGAGCCACCAGAACCACCGTTGTTGTAACTCTCGCTTCCTCACCCTAGGGTGCTGGCCGTCATTGGGCGATTCCACTACTTACCAGAAACCCCTGGCTAGTTCCAACCATCGGCAGGTCTATTATTCTGCCATCGTTATTCCATTAGACTTACTTGGAAACCTTATTCCGTTCAGTTTTCTTAGAAATGTTAGGATGGAAATATTACTCCGTCAGAAAACTAGGGACAGAAGCACAGTAATCTGAAATTTAAAAATTACTTGTTTCAGTCACGAAAGCGGCAAAATCTATACGAACACATGTAAATAACAGAATGTCCCTTGCCTGTGCGAAAAAACCTATAATAAAATATAGAAATAGAGATAATTTATTGTCTGCTGATGGTTGTGTGATATACACTAATATACGCAAGTTATAGACCTCGATATTACAGTAATTATTGAAGTACAAATTGACGCCTTTGTATCAAGGACAGATATAGGCGAAATCGATATTGAGTACATCATTAGCAGGGGGAGGTAAATGAGCTGTTTGCTGGGACCCAAGGTAAACATCCTTGTGGTTTCGGTTCTCAGTTCATAACGTCACTAATGCACTTTTCTTCGGCTATTTTAGGGTCTTACTCACAGAGGAAATTTTGCTGTTTTTATTCGTCTCTATACATTCATGCATATGAGACAAATAAAAATGTCCCGAAGGGGACACCTCTGGTTTAGTGGCTAGCTTATCAGCCTTCTATGCTCAAGATCCGTAGGACCCGACGGATGACCCTAGGATTTTTAAGGTTTTAAAATATCCTTGGTTATGACGTCCTTCGTAGGTTTCAGGTACTGGTTAAAGATCCCTATACTAATTAAATTTAGGATTACCACTATAGCATCTTCCGATTAGCCACGGTAGCGTTAAATAAATAAACAAACAAATAATAATGTGTCGAATTTGGTTTAATTTTTTTCCCTTGGGTCTATTATCAAGAATAGAAAAGGACAGGACAAGATACACAAGGACAATTTCCCCTAAGAAGAATACATATGAACAAAACAAAAATTATGAATATATCTAAACAGTTGTTGCAGAGTATTAGATCTGAGAAGTCATTATAGGAGTAGAAAATTGAAGACGGATAAAACTAAAACAAAAATAATGAACTCGCGATTTGAAAACTTAATAGAAAGCGAGAAAAAATACAAAGTTTTCGCAACTTATATTTTATTCAAAGACCTAATAAATCAAATCAAGTGAACTAGATCTCTACCAATAATTTTTTTTTAATTTATCCTACATTTTAATACAATAAAAATTCATCGGTTCCATATCCTTGGCAGGAGGCCGTCTATTAAAAGGAATAAAATGAGGTATCAGGATGAATGGTTTGATAAAGACTAATTTTACTTCGAAGGAAGTATTTAATTTTCAAATTTATTTGGATAAGGACTGTTTGTAAAAAAATAACATATATATCCCTCTCTCATGTTATGTTCTTGAACCTATTTGGCCTCCCTAACGAACATTCTGCGTACCTCTTTAATCAGTTGTCTATATTTAGGTGGTAGACAGTAGGAGAAAAGTCGTGGGAAAATAATTTTTGGATTAAGTAAATACTAAAAATCGACAAAATTAAAAAAAAAAATTAAAATAAAAGGAAGTAACATTCTGAATGTTCTAAGGAAATTTTGAAATATCTCATGCATATCTTCTCATTACCAAAGATGACGCTATGGAGAGGTCAAAATAAGTAAATGAACTAGTAAATGAGTATTTCTGATCTTCAAAAGAGCAACGTTAGACTGCTATATATTTGAGATGTTTCCAGTTTCCGTAAATTTAAGATTTTTTTTTAATGCTTATCTAATATTTTTACTGGCAATAATTCGAAATTAAGGTAATACAAGTCATCCAAGCTGAGGAACAGTTTTTACTATCATACCCAAACTATCTTCGTTTTGATTTCCTAATAACCCTACTTCGAAATACCACAACCCATTTTTAGGGCTAATGCTCCGCTACACGGCCGTAGGAGGAGAAAGTTAAATGTAAAAAGGTTTGATGTGATGTGAATTATCATACATTCTAACATACTTTTAACGTACTATAATAAATATACAATAACCCTATTTTCCATTTAATCTTATATATATATATATATATATATATATATATATATATAATTTTTTTTTTTTTAACTTATTGTTTAATTTATTAAATTGGAGTTTATACATTTAAAAAATGCTGTAAATTATTACACAATGAATGGTTTATTATTTCTAAATAACAATATTAGGGTATAACTGTTTATATGGCTGTCGGTAGGCAATCATGTAATATGAAAAGCACTAATGCAGAGGATCATATCATAACACTACAGCTGATTTCAAAACTCAATTCTTTTTTCATTTGGTCCAAAATTTAATTCTCTATCCAAAAGCACTAAAAGCAAAAATTTATTTGTTGGGAGAAACGGATTTTTTTAAAATTCGTTATTCGGATTCTACGTATCTTGAAACGTGAGCTCTCAAATTTTGAGCAGAGATGATTTTTTTTTTCTTTTTTTTGGGTCGATTACAAAGTTTGGTTATTGAAAATAATAAACCAAAAATAACCTGATGTGTATATATGTAAAAATATGTGGATGTGTGTAAAAATAAGTTCATCATTTATTTTTGTCATGTTTAAAAAAAAAAATAATATTTATTGATTTTAATGGATATTTAAAAAAGTAATATTTGTTGTTGTTATCCGAATTTATAAATTAAAAAAAAACTAATAATAATAATAATACCTTACCCCTCTTCAGCTACATTTCACGAATTTTCACCTACTTCTTCTCTCACCGTGTAGCTCGGTCTTAAAGAAGGTAAAAAG
Source organism: Piezodorus guildinii (assembly GCA_023052935.1). Classification (NCBI taxonomy): domain Eukaryota; kingdom Metazoa; phylum Arthropoda; class Insecta; order Hemiptera; family Pentatomidae; genus Piezodorus; species Piezodorus guildinii. The sequence goes on along the minus strand of CM041293.1, from coordinate 115,924,437 downwards.
GGTATAAGTAAATAAGAGTTTAAACAATATAAGAGAAGTTTTGGTGATTGTTTTTATCTTACGCTATTTAGAATGATCTAAATTACATATATTTTGATGCAATTTCTATGTAAATCATATTAACATATTTCTTCAGAACTGATGATGAATATAGAATAGGAACGGCTGTTTAAATTTAAAAAAATAAATGTTTTCTTGTGATTATTGTCATAATCTCTCTTGACCACTCAGCATAATTTTTTTATTTATTTTTTTTATTTAAAAGAAATTTACAACTGTATTACAATAAAATACAATAAGTAAATGTGCTAATAGATCAAGTGGGCGTGATACAGGCATGTAAAGAAACTACCCAGTGGTAGCACTTTAAAGTTTATTCAGCTAAGTAGGTCTCGAGGCCATCGTCTTTTCAGCCGCCTAGGAAGATGATCAGGAATAGGAGATGAGAGTTTGCGGACGAGTGGGTTGGAGTGGACGGGTAATTTGGAATAAAAGGAGGAATATCTAGTTCGGGCTAGATCTGTGACTAATGGGATATTTAGGTCTTTATGGATTATTTTATTGGTGACGAAGTAAGGGGCGTTTAGGATCTTTCGGAGGATTTTGGATTGCAAGGATTGAATGCGGGAAGAATTGGATGGTTTGGTGGATCCCCATAACTCAATCCCATATGTCCAAATAGGCCTAATGATGGTTATATAAATTAATTTTTTGTAATATGTAGAAAGTTTTGATCGTTTGTCCAATAAGTGTTGTAGTAAGCGGTATCTACGAGCTGTTTCTTGTCGTTTCAGTCTAGTGTGAGGATTCCAAGTAAGACGTTTGTCTAGATGGAGTCCTAGGTACCGGATCTGTTCAACTGAGGTGAGTGGAATATTGTTAAAGGAAATAGCGGGACAGGCGGACAAAGGTTTTCGACGAAGGGTGAAGGTAATTTGATGGGATTTAGTAGGGTTGATTTTAATTCTCCACTTTTGACACCATTCTTCAATGGAAGAAATGTGAGACTGAAGGGTTTTAGAAGCAACAGATGGGTCATTATTTACGGATAACACACAAGTGTCATCTGCGTAGGTTGTGAGGACAGTACCAGGATGGCAGCATAATTTAATACAGTTTTCTTCCCCCTCTCCCCCCTCCCGGCTAGAAAAATGAACAGTAATAAAGTTTATAAACTTCTTAAAAGTGAAAATAAAGTTAAATCAGTGAATGATGTGAATAGCTCCGTACAAAAACTGAAACAAAATTTTGTATTAAGTGAGCCGAATTTCAGGCTAAGATCCATTACTTAATCAAGGTTGTGTCGACACGCAATAGTAGCTACACACAATACTCAAATTTAATCCAAAATAAAAATCTAATTATTAATATTAAGTTAGACTAGAAGTGTTAGTTGAATACTATTAACTTTTTTAAGGAATTCACAATTTATGAAGTGTGCTCGGTTCATTCGCACTGTTTCTAATTCAACGGCAGGTCAATTGATCGAGATCACACAACATCTATATATTTCGGTACTCATTAGGCTGAGCCACAATACTTCTATTGAAATTTTAATTCTAGTTACGCAAAAAGAAAAGTAATAGTGGTACCGATGAATATCTAACGATTACAAGTAAGTAGTAAAATATTGGCTACAAACTAACTTAAGAGTAAATATTTTTATGGTAAAAAGCACCATTTTAGGAAGAAAGAAGGTGCTGAAATAGGTCTTTAAATGAAGAAAGTGAGGGAGCACAGTGGATGTTTGGAAGGAGAGAATTCCAAAAGCTGGTGGGACGGACAAGAATAGAACGTTAATATTTTTTGGCTCTGTAGGAAGAGACGTAAGAGTCGGAAAGTCAGGATCTAGTTTCTTATGAATAAATGAGAGTAGATATGCAGGCCGCTGGAAGTTGATAGTTCAGTACAGTAAGGAAACATTGGATAAGGCCACTTTGTTTATATATATATATATATATATATATATATATATATATATATATATCTATATTTTTTTTTTTTTTTTTCTCTGGCGTGACAAGCCGTGTAGGCTCTTGGCCGCGTGGTGTAATCTCCTGGGAGAATGTACTCACCCATTTCTCGATGAATTTTATAGGATAGGGTCATCCTTCCTACTTACTTCGCCTATTTTTGTGAGTGGCCACCAGTAGGCTGACGGGTCTCACATAGCCGGGAGAGAGGCTGTGAATGGATCCCCATTTACTTATATCCTTATAAAAGTCCCGCTGGGACTGGGATTCGAACTCACAACCTTTGGCGTGGGAGCATGCTAGCCACTCAGTCATGGGCTCCCTTTGAGTATATATATACATATATATGAAGTATTTAATTGGGTATTGTGACATTAAGATTCTTTAATTATTTTATCCATAAAAATTATATCAAAATGGGATAAACTATATTAGCTATATATATATAGCTATATTAGCTATATATATTACTATAATATTACTAATTTCTCTCATGTGTAAGAGATATTGACTTACGTGTATATAAGTATTCAGCGTTGTGTGGCTGGTTAGTTTTTTTAATAACAAGGATCATATCTCCTGTACTCATATCTCTGATTCCGATATTAAAATTATATGTTAGTAAAGAATTTTTGAATGAACTCATTTTGAATGAAGATATATGTTATGGCTATGTCTTGGTTTGTACAGTGTCTAAAGTAGAGTCTGCTTTCCCAATGTGTTTGCAGTTCATTTCCTGTTCAATTGAAACAGAGGCGGATCCAGAGGGATTTTTTTTAGGAGGGAGGACAAGGTTATATTTTTTAAAGTGGGTACTTTTGTTTTAAATGTTGAGCGGGTGATGATTTAACGTACTTACTAACTTCAACTAGATCAAACGTACGATAATTGGTAGTTGTTGGAATTAGGTATGTATTGTAGCATTACTAATTAATATTACAAATCTATTAGTTATATACCTATTTATATTCATGCGCAAATATTAAAAACTACGTTTTATCAACAAGAGTGTTTTGATAAAGGGGTAATTAATTAACATTTGCTTTTGCACTAACTTTAGCGTCTTAGGGAGATGGGTAATATGGCAGATTAATAAAGCTGTTTGTTCTGTCTCATGGAATAAAAAATGATGTGAAGGACCATGACAAAGTTCCTCGAAGACTTTAAAAGCATTCTAAAAAGATTGATCATCACGTAGAAGGTCGGATAATTTTTGAATTAAAGTCGACGCTCTTGTTAGAATAGTTCACCTCTTAAATAGTTGGGTACCCAATGTTTCGCAATACTATACCAGTCTTCGAACCATATAGTATTGTTGTTTTATTTCACTTATAAGCATAATTATTTTGTGTGTAATTGTTAAGAGTGATGAGCGGTGTTTGGCGTTAATTTGAGCTTTTAAAATATACCTTAGTTTAAATTTTCACTAAGTTTAAATTATTTTTATATGGTCATTGGTGTATTGTGATGTTTTAATATCAATAAATGTCAAAGGAGAGAAAAGCTATAAGCTATAAGGGTCTATTATCTCATTAATACTTTTTAACTTTCATGATATTTACGACTGTATTAAGAAATACATAAAGGTGGTCACCTGTAATATATTTTCAAGCATAACAGCCTCCTATGGCCAAGGTCCCGGATTCAAACCCGCAGGTGGCCCAAGGATTTTTTAATGGGAGTAAAAAATCCTTAGCTATGCCGTCCTCCGAAGGGAACTTTAAAAGGTGGTCCCGATTCTGGGCGATGTCAGGTACTCGTTAAAGATCCCTATCATAATTAAACCTGGATAGGCAAAATTTAGCACTCCCACTGTAGCATCGTCCGATTAGTGACAGCAGCAGAAAGTGATGTTAAATAAATAAACAAAAAGAAATACATAAAGTAAATATGATGTGAATACAATAAAATGGCATGAATACCCATAGAGACACTACCCACTGGCATTACTCCAGTAAGTAATCTAAAGAAGTCTCGAGGCCACCTCCTTTTTTAGGATTATCAGGAATGGAAAAGGAAGCAAGGATTGAAACTAGTGGGAATGGAGTGTGTAGTAAAAGAATAGTATCTGTTTCGGGCCGAATTAGCATCATATGGAACATTGAGCTGTTTGTGGATTAGTTTATTCGTAACAATTAAGGAATATTGAGGATTGTAAGGACCGGATACGAGAAGAATTCGATGGCTATATTCTGTAAGTCCATATCAGCCTTATGATGGTGATGATGAACGAGCCTTTTGTAGTTATGTGGAAGGTTATGAGCGTTAGTCCAGTAAGTGTTAAAGTAGCCGAAAACGCGGGTAGTTTCTTGTCGTTTCAGTCTAGTCTGTATGATGATTCCAACTATTAAATGCTAAATTGAAATTATAAAAATGATGGTGAGAGAAACTTTTCAAACACCAATTGAAATATATATACCTCTTAGATTAAAAAAAAAATCTCACAAAAATAAATGCACTAGTGAGTTTCTGGTTATTTACATTAAATATTTTCCATTTACCTGATGTATTAATGTTAATATAGCTGTAAGTAATTAATACATATTATTAAAATTGTCTAGAGTGTTCTTGTATGACTTGTATCACTCCATAGTTACGAAATATATTCCATGGTATTAGAAAATTGATTAAATAAAGAAACAACAATTTTACTATAAACTGAATATAGTTGACGGCATTATTTGCATTAGTTTTGGAACTGAAGATAAATATTTTAATTGATAAATCGTATAGAATAAGTTTTTTTATTTTTGAATATGTTCTGATTGAACAAATTGAAAATCACATTGAACCATAACATATGGTTTCCTTATCTTGCAGTCTCACAAAATGAACAACACAACGATTTACACGCGTGCAAGCAGCCTTCCTTATCTGTTTGCTCAGGTCAGATATGGTAAGTGAAAGGTAAATCCAGGACAAACAGGCTTTGTTTATAATAAACAAGGGCTCTTTCAACTGGGTTTTCCAACATAGTTTGTGGATTATGGATCTGCTTTACTGCTGTAAATATTTCTGGATTTCCAAAATTTTTATTTTCAAACATACATATAAATTTTTTAAATACACTTCTTTTGGTTAAAAAAAACATACATTTGTTTAAAACGATCTTGAGGTTCAGTCAAGACCCCTAGATAGTTTAAATTATCAACAGTCGAGAACTAACAAGAATATATTATATAATTATTACTATGTTGAGGAATACTGAGGAGAATTAATTCATTATTAGAATATTTTAATATTAAACAAATAATTATTAATAAGCTTTGTCTGCAAAAGATCAAAAGGCGTTTACCTAAATCCATGGGGTCCCCCAGCGATACCTTGGGAAACTTCCTAGACCCCCGGGGCACTTCCCATACCATCGCCACCTTCCTTGTTAATAGTAGATCGGCAATTTCCAAAGTATTTTCGGAAAGAAGAAGCGGAGAGGGCAAGTCTTATTCCAGCCACGAGAGTTGAAGTCCAGCAAGAGGAGAGTCGGTTTCCATCTACAAGAAGAGGAGAGGTTCTCGGGGTTCAGCTGGAGGATGAAGCTTGAAGGGGCGCCTTAGACTAATTTCCCTTCGCCAGCCAGCTAGTTTTGTAAGGTATTTCTTTATTGTAATATTGTATGGCAAGGTTAAATCTAATGTTCCTCAGTATTCTCAGGCATTGTATAAATAAATTGTATATGTTTAAGTTAATTGAAATAAAATGTCATTTATTGAAACTTTTCTAATTTAATCTTACCCTGCATGCCACATATGGGGATCGGTAAACACGATACCTTTAGAAAGGAAATGCGATGGTTTCATTAAATATAGTTATTAGCGATTAAAGATATCAAGTAAGCTAGTTTCTGAGGGAACCACTGCCTTAGAAAAGCAGTCGATCAAAAATATATAGCTATATATATATATCAGTTTTTTAAGTATCAAGAACCGTGATTTATTATTTTCAATGATGACTCTTTGTGATTGGCCAAGAAAAACATATCTTTTTCCAGTCCTCTCAAAATATGAGCTGTTTCAAGATACGTAGGATCCAAATCCGTCCTCCGAATGAATTTATGAATATCAAATGTTCATATTCAAGAAACTAATTAGTAGATCATTAAATACTTTAAAAATAATCATTGAAACCGAATGATGTTTCAGAATGGGCGAAGATATTGCATTTTTAACTTCTAACAGTTAATTTTCTTTGAATATACATTGACAGAGCTATTGGTTCGTCTTCCTTAGCTATTTGACTAATTTATTGATATAAATTAATTGCCGACACAGCTTTTTAAATTTTAATACCATAATGCGATTATTTGGAAATAATAAACCATTTCGTTGTGGAGTGTATTTTCTTTTTTAATAACAACAAAATTAATATATAAATTTATTATGGAACTGTTTTAAATTACAATATTCAACGCGTTAAAGTTAAGAAAATAAGCAATTTACCAACCAAAGATTTGAAGGAATCCACTGGGAACAAAACCTTCCTCCAAAATATATAGGTGCAATGCTTCAGAAACACTTAACGTCTTTTCTCTATCTTAATAAATAACCGAGTAACGGAAATATTTAATCGGCCGCCATTTTGGAAACGATTCACAGATTTCAGTGTCAAATTAGAGGATCATTTACAGGTATCCACTAAACTGGTTCTAAAATTGAAAAAAAAAATTAACTAATAATAACAATAAAAAATAAAATAAAAAATCGGTCTGAAAATTACGAAGAAAGCCATGGACGGCGTATACGGAATTTTTAAAATCGATATTTGGAATCTAACCACCTTTAAACACAAAACATCTATTTTTTATTAGTCGATTAGCAAGGTTCTTTATGGAAAATAATAAACCGAAACGGATTATTTAAATTTTAATACATTAATTAATACTAGTTAAAATATTAAATTTTTTTCGGGCAACTAGTTTTTTGGATTAAGATCATCCTGTCTCCTCTTGATGTCCAATTTGTCTTTCTTTTCTCTTCATCTTCTTGTTCGGTTAATTAATTTTCCCATGCTGCGATGACTTGATCTTATTCCAACACACTTGTGTAGGATGATACCGATTTCTATAACCTAGTGCTTCACATATTAGACATGGTTTTTTCTCAAATTCCGCTGAGTTGACAATTTTCTTTTTATCATTGTTTTCTTCTTTTCCTCCTCTTTCTTTTCCATCTAAGTTTCTTCTGATAACATATGAATCATCATTTTTTTTTAACTCTCTTATTAAGTCATCTACAGTTTTTATTGTGTCTCTGTCTAATCTATCCTGTATGTCTATCGGTAGATTACAAACTATTCGATAAGGTCTAAATTTGTCGGGAATATCTTTGTCTGCTTCCAGCAATAAGCGTTCTTTTTTCAGAACATGTTCAATTAAAGAGCCAAACATGTGTTTATAACGAAAATACTGGTCGAATGACCGACAAACCCTTCTTACTATAAACTAATAAAAATGATTTTTTTCCAGTCTTCCGAACCAGATAATGACAATTTATTTAAATTAGTTCTATACCATTCTTGCACACTATCATCAATAAAAAGTCTTAAAACTTTATTTTTTTTTACATCATCTGTGATATTGAACTAACACATTCTTTTTAAATATATTATCATTTATAAAGCATCATTTCACTTCACGACAAATGACAACGGTTAATCCTGCCAGGGCGGGTTGAAATTTGTTCCTGCTAATATTAAATATTTTGGTAACATGGGCAACCCGTCCTGTTTGGTATATGTAGTTTCGAAAAAACTTTAACATCCCTCATCTCAAATAAAAAATTATCCCCTTCAATGAACCTTTGGGTCAACTAGTAGATCATCTGCCTTATGACCATACTTTGTGAAAGTTGAAATTGAATCCAACCCTAATGTTTTTTAGTACAACATACTATTCAATGTTTACTTAAAAACTGCTGTTCCAATTATATTAACGAAACCTTTCGAACTGGTGATAGAGTGTAGCTGATTGAGGTAAGAAAAAAGATATTGGAAGCCTACATGCAGCCACTTGAGTTGATAAGCTTCCTGATATATCTCTTTCCAATTGGAAGAAAGGTCGTCCAGCAATGTCGATACTGTGGACCAAGCCGACTGCCATGGGATGAACAGTGTTTTTCATAAAAAAAAAATAGTTATATATATGTTTCATGTTTTCTCATATGTTTACAATTTGTAATAAAGGGACCTGTTTTTATATTTATATATATATGTGTTGTGTGTGTATAATTTTTTGTTAGTCTGTTTAGTTTTGAGATACATCAGATTTGAGATGGAACAAGGAATACGGGAGATCCTATGAGTGGTCCGCAGGAGGTTTCAATTACAGTATTAAGAAAAACAATTTTTTTTAACTTAATACAACTTTTTCTATGGCTCTACTTACCTTTTTCTCACTTATTTGGCATTATTCAGTCATGAAAAACATACACCCCGAATATCAAATCACTTGATTTAAGCAAAAAACAGTAAGTTCCAGGGGTCTTTTCTATACCTTCGTCATGGAAAAAAAAAATATCCTTAACTATATCAAATGATTATGATAAAAATAAACAAAAAAGTCTTAGAGAAACAAGCTGGCATATTGATTTCTCCAAGAGATCCTATTTTCTCTAATATTATCCAGAGTTTCTCTAAAGACAGCATCTTACAACCTTGATCTTATTAGGTCAATTAAAAAAGAAGCTGCTATAATGAAGAATTAAGATCCTGTTTAACTGAACGTTAACCCAGAAATACCCGGAGATCCATGCTTACACCGATTGCTGGGCTAAATATTCAAAGACACTGGAGGAGCAGGGTGTACTCGCATCTATTTGGGATCTCGAAGTTGGTAAGGAAAGGGTCTACAGATTTACAACAGCGAAATTCGTGCTATACAACTAGCTTTAGGGGTTACCTGTAGCAGGGTGGCTAGCATAACAGCCTCCTATGCCAAAGGTCTCGGGTTCAAACCCGCGGTGGCACTAGCGTGAACAATATTTTATGTTAGCCCATCTTTAGAGAACACAAACGGGATGGGTACCCACTCGAGAGCATGCTACATATAACTGTCTATGTGAAAAAGATAAGTTACACTGAGATAATAAAATAATAATTGTAAAGATTACTACTAAGCTTGATGCATAAACAATAATAATGGCCGAAATCTGTGGAGTGAGTGAGTGAAGGCTTAATAGTCTGAGAGAAAGAGGAGACCGGCTTCGGTCTCATCCCTATTCCGTGCTGTTTGCTGGCTGGAAGAGACACCGGTAGAGCTCTAGAGAGAGGATAAGTTACCAAGTGATAATTGATCAGTTAACGAGCGGAGAAGAGCTAGGGAAGAAGTTTTGGCCGAGAACATTTGCTTTTGCATGGTTCTGAATAATCACCAGCACAGTTACCTTGCGAAGTTTGCCAAAAGAGTGTTGGAATCTCCACTTTGCTGTCTCTGCTATGCGAAATGTGAAATGGATGAAGCGAATTTAGAAATATGCTCCCGATTGGAGAAAATCAAACTTAAATTCCATTAACATCGGAATGGTACTAGGTTACAAGACCTCTTATGGCGGAAGCCGAAAAGGGGAGGGCAAGATAAAAAAAAAAAGAAGATTAATTATGATCATTGACCGAATCCTGTAAATGATTTAAGTGGAAATTCAGTAATATATCTTCGAATATATAAAATTCTCGTGTCACAGTTTTAGTTACCATACTCCTCCGAAACGGCTTGACCGATTTCATGAAATTTTTTTATGCATATTCAATAGGTCTGGAAATCGGGTACTATCTATATTTCATACCCCAAAGTGATAAGTGTTGTCCACTCCTAACATTTTTTCTTATTTTTTTTGGACCAATATTTTATTTTTTTTATAATTTGGCATTAAAAAATACATACAACCTTAAATCTGTATCCTTCGGTCACCAACCCATATTTTTAATAGTTATTTTAGTATTTTAATAATTTTTCATCCCGCTCGTTAACTGATAATTATTACTTGGTAAGATATCCCCTCTCTAGAGCTATACCGGTGTCACTTCTCAGCCAGCAAACAGCATAGAGTAGGGATGAGTTTCCACGGTCTTCTCTTTCTCTCAGACTATAAGCCTTCACTCACTCCCTCCACAGTTTTCGGCCATTATTATTGTTCATGCATCAAGCGTAGTAGTAATGTTTACAATTATTATTTTATTATCTCAGTGTAACTCATATTTTTCACATAGACAGTTATACGTAGCATACTCTCGAGTGGGTAACCCATCCAGTTTGTGTTCTCTAAAGACGGGTTAACAAAAAATATTGCTCACGCTATAGCATTAAGAGATTGATATTTTTTTAAATTATTTCTGTCGTAATTAATTAATGATATATATATATATATATATATATATATATATATATAAATTTTAAATAACAAATTATAATGAAGTAATGTTTGGCGTTTTGTTATTTTTATATTCACTCATCATTCACAGCACTCCGTGCCCCTTTCACTCATTACCACATCCTTACACACTTACAATAAGTTAGTTATTTTTTTCTACACCATAAATTTCCTAAAATAATTTATATGGCAAAACAACGTTAAAACAAGTTGTCGGGTCAGCTAGTATAATGAATAATTTCAGATAATTCTAAATGCTTGAAAACACTTGTTATGAAGGTTTCTTAATCAGTTGTTTTGAGAGAAGTGGTAGGAGATGACAAGGCAGGTCGTATTGTGTGGTGTGTAATTAATAAAAATTACATTGATTGGTGTATTATCTATTAGAGATTAACTAGATTAGTGTATGATATATAAATAGTTGCCTCCCACCAGCCCTAGGGGTGGCATCCCTGGCTCAATCTTGCCCTTGCTTCAGATATGACCTGGCCCTCCTGGAGTTAACATGCCTCATCACTTCTTCTCCTTCAGGTGATAACTATCATTATCTAAATATTTCTTAACATGAAGAATATCTTTATGTGCCTATTTAAATAAATAATACATATACGTAGAACAGAATCTCATTGAATTAATTATCCATCCAATCAACAGGTTAGACATTCTTGTGAAGAAGAACGGGCATGTAATCGAATACTGAAATAAATAGTTTTTTAATTTTTATTTTCTGTGGATATTATATATGTTTAAATATAACTATCAAAGATCTAATAAGTAAAATTTTATTTCATTTCTCTTCAAAAAAAAAGAAATCTGGTGCGGACAACACACGACTTAGCTCACACTAATTTACCTCCATTTTTAAAATCGATTAAAGAATTTTTAAATACAGTAAGAGATAAAAATGAGTGAAACCATTAAAGAATTAACTCAACGGAATTTTTATAAAAATATGTGTTTTTAAAAAAAATCTATTATATTATTATCTAAAATAATTACTTAGTTTTATCGGCTTTTCATCAGTCTCGATTATTATTTTAAAAGCTTTTGTAGGAGATAATATTTTTTCTGAAATCTTTAGCTTTCCAACGGTTTATCATACATGTATATTACTGTTCTTATGTTCAAAAACACAAAAATTGCATTAAAAAGATATTTTTTCAGTTTTCTCCTTTAGTTATTTTTCAAATTCGCTCAACATGCATATTTAGCTTTTATTTACCAATGCTAATAAAATAATATGGTTATTTTTATAGAATCTACAAAATAAAAGGAACTTAAGAGGAAGAAAATTTAAAATATCGGCATTTAAGCCCTGTCAGACTATTTCAATCAAAATGAAACCAACATAATGTTAAAGCCCACTAAATTTTACATCGATATATCGAGCTTAATCAAAATCGTTATGGCCGTTTTTGAGAAAATCGTAAAAGGGTGCAAAATTCATTATATAAAGTGGCTCTTCTGTTAAGCTGATTTCGATGAAAAAGGTTTTGTAACGTCTCGGGCGTATAGGTGTGTTAAATATGAAATTTCAGTTTCATAGGACTTTCCGTTTGTGCGCGAGAGTTACCACAAACGGACACACACACACACATACCTTTTTTCGGGATTTTGTTATAACGACTCAAGGGATCCTAAAACGTGTATTTCCGTGTAATCATTACATTGATAAATTTTAATTTGATTCAATCACATAAATGTACAAAATTATCTTATTTTGATAAGGCTAAGAATTTTCACCAATGGTGACCTATCGAAAGCTGCCAATATTTCAAATCATACCACAAAATACTTACAAAAATTGAAGAAGCATCCCAAAGTCAAAGATATATATTACGAGAATAAATGCAGATAAATTGATAAATATTCCACTTTTAGATCAAAATATCTATATCCATGTAACATTAAAACCGTAATACAATAAAAATAAAAGAGGAAAACAATATATTGTAATATATTTATAATAACTATGATATTATGGGATGTGTACAAGTTAATTTTTATATTTCATATTTAGTTAATTATTTATAGAGTATGAAACGAACAGTGGTAAAATTAAGATAGCCATTCCAAGCTAAATAAATCCTGGAGGGAAAAAGCGCCGATTATTTCATTAAAAAATAAATAAAGAAAGAAAAACAGATTAAAAAATAGAGCAGTCCGTTTGAAATCGTCCAGTTAGAGTTAATTTAGCTACTATACATTTTTGATTTGTGTCAATTATTACCCTATGGTTTTTTTAATATAAAACTATAGGCAGAATATTTTTTAGGATCATACGTTTTGTTTTGTAATCATTTTAATTTACTTACGAGGCTAAAAACAATTAGAACTACAAGAATAAAAAAAAAAAAAAAAAAAAAAAAAAACCATTTAACCATGAACTTTTTTTTGCTGTATCACCCAAAATATTTAATATCTTATTTTAGGTTGATTATAAAAAAAAACAGAAAAAAAACACGAAAAGAACGAAAGTTCGGAATAAAATTTATGAGATTAAGGTATCTCATATGGCTCCACACCAATTTCGTCGAATTCCATTCGCTACTTTTATTTAGGTATAGACAAATGTTTTTTTCTTAAAACGTTTATTCCAAAAACCGCAGGATTTAAACTTGGAATACATATTGTTTTACATTCCAATTGATCGATTTAAATGTAATCAGTGGTATTTTTTAAGAGTTAAATCTAATAATATTAGGGCCTCTATAGGTAAAACAGTAGGTTTCTTCTGTTGATTTTAAATTTAATGTATTGAATCTTGTATAACAAAGAGAAAGCTATACTGATCTAATTAGCATTGAGATTTTTTGTTTTATTTATTGGGATTCTAAACTTTTTAAAAATAATACATTGAATAAATGTGAACTATTAAGGCTTGATAAAGTCTGAAGGAGCTGTACATTATAGAATAAGAATTTGATTTGTTAAAAAAAGGGTGATTACTGTCCTGTTTTAATGTGTGCTTGCTATATTTTTGAAGCTGTCAAAAGTGTTAATTTAATTATATCCACACCCAATTTCAATATTTCTTACTAAAAGCTCTTCTTATCTCAATAGTTTTATTTTTCCCGTAGGAAAATGAAGTGGACGGTCTACTATTTCATTGATATGTTCAAGCACGTACTATAACATGTTTCATCCAGCTATTTAGCTATGGTCCTGCATAAACTTGGGCCTTTATTATGACCTTCACTTAAATATTAAAAAAAAATTCTTTGTCATATCTGACTGGAAAAAAATATAAAGAGGGATTGAAATTGTATATTTATAATTATGATTTTAGTTGTTTTGCTTTGAAAACGAAAGAAATTTGATCATATTACACTCAAGCACATGGAATTTTCATCTAGGTCCCTTCTGCCATATCTAGATATGATCTACGTCTAGAGAACGTCTAGACGTTCCTACGTCTGTAAAAAATGCGGTATAACAAGAGCTACAGAACATGTAATCTTGATTAGAACAATACTTGGATTACCAAGAAATATCAAAAGACAACAAAAATATTCTTAGCAATAACTTAAGTTTATCATTTTCTTTAAGATATGACTAAATATTAAATAATAAAACAATAACTAGCTACTAATAACAAATTAGAACTAGAACAGAACAATTAATAAATATATATTAATTTTTCTGTCAATTAATTAATTTCGAATCGAATATGCAATAAAGCTTATTAAGGTCGTATGATTATGTTTCTTTCCGTATACAAATAAGTCATTATCAATAGTTAACAAATAACACTTTTATTTAAACTTTGTATATTTATTCACTATGGAAACAGAAACATAAACTTCTTAATGATATAATATATTACACCTTTACAGTAATAACATTTTGACCGGAGTGCCCTGGCCCTAGGATTTGGGGGGGTACATATAGGAAGGAATAGAGGAGGGGATGGAGGAAAGGCGGCAGAGATCAAATGGAGGGACATATGGATCACTTAGCACCCATAATGTCAAAGTACTTCCTGTAGGGGCTCAGGTACGAGAAAAGGTGTCCCACAGACCCTTCGGAGGCAGAAGGCGGCATCCTTTATAATAGGAGGCAACATAAATATTACTAACAACAATCACAATAACCTCTTCATAATTATAATTACAACTGTAATAGCAATTACAATAGATGAGTAAATCTCATTCCATAACTACTCTCCCCTTTAAGCACGAAGCCCCTTGAGTGCAATGTTGAATTATGTTAGTTGACATTATTTGAATATGTATTAGAAAGGCTATTGGAAATTCTGGATAGGAAGGCTCAGAGCAGGCAAAGAAACAGTTAGTTATTTTTTTAACCTAAGCTTACAACAATTCTTAAAATTAAGAAGTTACACAAACAAAACAAATTCGAAATTCTGATACAGTTTAATTACAATTATGATAAATTACATACAACAGTGAATTATTTTTACTATCTGTACAATACTGTATGTATAGAAGATTAAGGTTTTGTAAACAATTATATAACATAATAGTTTCTTACCAACACATAAACATAATTAAATACGTAACTACAAACCTAAATTGAGTGAAAGCATTAAAAACGGTGTTTTAAACATAAATAGTGCATAACAATTATTTTCTTAATATACAATGTTTCTTAATATTATCGTAATATATTTTAAAAACAAATGTTTTTTAAGTAAGCTACGGTGAACATAGTAATATGTAGAAAAAAATTAAATTCAATACAAATAAATTAATAATCTCCTGATGTTTCAATAATGATTGGCCTAAATTCAAATGAATTTCGAAATCTTTTAATGTTACCAATATTGGGATAAGACGTTATTTGTAATGATTTACAATTTACAATTAAAAACAATTTCTCTTTAACAATTATCTGCTGTAACAGTTAGTTATTTACAATTACGTTTTGCATTTTAATGCTGCTGTTTGGTTTAAACAATATTGAACCATTCTTAACCATTACAATCACAATTGTTGTTTTTCAAATATGGCAGAGGCAAAAATCAAATATGTCATCATTCAAGGTGAAAACAATGGTACATAAGTGCGGAATGCATTATCCCTATTCAAGATTAGTTTTATATTGTTTATACATTTATACTTTTTTTTTTTTTTTTTTTTTTTTTTTTTTTTTTTTTTTTTTTTTTTTTTTTTTTTTTTTGGTTTTCATTTTTCAATCTAGAATTAAATTATATTGGTTTAAATAATAAGTTTCATTTACAGGTAGGATCATTATTCCCGGACTTTGTATTGTTACCATTAGTAACGGCCAAAGCATTTAAACCTGGTGAATTACTAACTACTGAAACGCATCTTTCACGTTCTAGTTCATACAATTTATTTTCCATTTTATCATCAATAATTTTATCAAGTTCTGTTTGTAAGCGAGTAGATTGTTCACCTGATAGTTCCTTATGTTTCAATTTCTTTTTTGGACTTTTAATATTTTTTGGGTGTATTTTGATTGGTTTTCCCTTTTTGTTTAAGAATCTTTTGTTTTTAATTCTTCCTATATCATAACGTCGTGATATCTTTGATGCTAACCTTTTTGTTTTAACTACAGCTTTCCCAGATGAGATTATACTGACGTCGTCTCTACTGTGGTTAGCTTTATTTATATAATTTTCTTTATTAACTTTCATTGTTTGCCTAACAGCCTGCTGAGTTATTTTAAGATCAGCATGGTATTTTTGAATAAGAAAGTCGTGAATTATAGGATGCTCATTTAATAAAGGCGGTAGGACCCCAAAAGTTATTTCATTAGGAGACATTTTCAATTTGTTGTTAATGGTGTG
This sequence comes from Piezodorus guildinii, assembly GCA_023052935.1. Classification (NCBI taxonomy): domain Eukaryota; kingdom Metazoa; phylum Arthropoda; class Insecta; order Hemiptera; family Pentatomidae; genus Piezodorus; species Piezodorus guildinii. The sequence goes on along the minus strand of CM041293.1, from coordinate 115,908,328 downwards.
GTTGTATACGATCGTGGCCAGTTGAATTAGTTCCAGTTCCGATTTTTCTGGCTGTGATAGTTTTATAGTTCTCATTATTTCAAGTAATGAAGAACTAGCTCTATTTAAAATTCCTAAGGAGTTTGAATTGTATGGAGTCGTTTCGTGTTTTTCTATTTGTAAATATTTGATTAGGCCTTTGAATAATAAGTTTTCATATTCTCTACCGTTATCTGTCGTAATGGTTTGCGGTTTAGGAAAAGTTACGGTATAATCCATAAGTGTTTTAGTAGCATTAATTTGGTTGTTCGAATCAAAGGTCCTTAAGAATAAGCGTTTCGAAAAGGTATCGACTATTAGGTAAATGTATTTATTTCCCAGGTGTAGAGTGTCCATCATAATTTCTTGGAAAGGTTTTTCAGGAGTGGGAGTTATTTTAAATTTAGGCTTTGATGGGTGTCGATCATATTTTGCTTGGGCGCATACGTCACACTTATTTATCCATTCACGGACATGTTTGCTAAAATTAGGCCAATAATACTTTTTTCTTATAAGATTATACGTTTCATCAAAACCTCTATGGTATGCCTTTCCAATGTGATAATTAGAAATTAGTTCGACTTGAGCATCCTTGTCATGAACATCTAAGACCATTTTATAATACCGTTTGACACGATTAGTATAAAATACTTCTCTTATTAGGGAGCTAAATTTATTAAAAATATCATCATACAAATCGGTTTCAATCTCTTTTCCCGAGCAATATATTCCATAAGTAGTATCCGGTAGAATAATGCTAAGCAGTTCAGACTTTAATTCCTCAATGGTTTCCAATCCATGAAAGTAGATAACATGTCTTTCCCTTCCCGGAAATGGCATTTCAGTTTTATTTTTATCAACTCCTTTGGTGAATACAATTTGATGTTTTTCAAAGTTTACGGGCTTCTCTTTGTCTTCAATTACCATTACTCTATTATCGGAAGAATGTGCAGAATGGTCTGTCTCTAAATCACTGGACACGCTGTCTTCAATTGTCAATAATTCCCTTTCCTCAAGCGGGTATCTAGATAAATGGTCTGCTACCTTGTTGGCCCTGCCCTCGATGTGTTTAATTTCGAAATCAAAATCTTCAAGCATTAGTTTCCATCGTATTAGCCTAGCATTTTGTGATTTACATGTTTTCATGTATTCTAATGGCTTATGGTCCGTATAAATGAAAAATTTCCTTCCATAAAGATATGGCTTAAAATGATTACAAGCCCATATGATTGCAAGACATTCCTTTTCAGTTGTGGAGTAATTTTGTTCAGCCTTGTTTAAGACACGGGATGCAAAACAAACAGGCAATTCCTTGCCCTCTTTCTTTTGAGCTAATACTGCACCAACCGCGTAGTTCGAAGCGTCTGTGGTTAGGAAAAAATCCTCTTCGAAATTAGGTAATTGTAATATGGGACTACTGCAAACTAATAATTTAAGTTCTTCAAATGACTCTTTGTAGAATTCGGGGTTTATAGCTACATCTTTTCTTAACGCTTTGGTCATGGGAGCTGCTATCTTAGCATAATTAGGTATCATCTTACGGTAAAATCCTGTGAGGCCTAAAAAACTTTTTATTTCTTTTTCATTACGTGGTAGTTTCGACTCCATAATAACTTTAATTTTGGCTGGATTAGGTTGAACACCTCTTTCTGATATAATGTGACCAAGAAATAACAGTTCGCGTTTGCAAAATTCAGTCTTGTCTAACTGGATTTTCAGATTATGTCTATCTAATTTTTGTAGAACAGTCTCTAGGTGTTTTAAGTGTTCTTCCATATTTTCTGAAAAAATGATTATATCGTCCATATAGACTAAAGTATTAGGGACATCCGAAAATATTATATTCATTGCTCTTTGGAAAGTTGCAGGCGCGTTACATAAACCAAACGGCATCCTCAGAAATTCAAAATGCCCTTGATCCGTTGAAAATGCAGTTTTCTTAATTGAATCTCTTTCTACTTTGATTTGGTGGAAGCCGGAGCAGAGGTCTATGGCTGTAAAAATTGACGACTTTCCCAATTTTCCTAATAAATCTTCGATATTAGGCAAAGGGTATCTATCTGGTATGGTCTGTTGATTTAATTTTCGGTAATCGATAACCATGCGGATTTTCTTTTGTCCAGAAGCATCCGTTTTTTTCGGGACTACCCAAACTGGTGAGTTGTAGGGTGAGTTGCTCGGTTGGATAATTTTGTTTTCTAACAATGTAGTGATTTCTTCCTTGATACTTTCTCTAAAATGATGTGGATATCTGTAGTTTTTAGAATAAATCGGGTCATCAGTTTTGGTTTTTATTTTATGTTCTAATAAATCCGTCGCGGATAATTTATCATCTCCTGTTCTAAATATTGTAGGATACTTCCTAAGAATACCAATTAACGCAGCTTTGTCTTTGGGACTTATATGGTCAGCGCGTATTAAAGTTGGAATCTCACTCATAATGTCTATTGTTTTTGGAATAGTTATTTCAACTTCTTCCCCCAACAATTCTTGGTAGTTTAATTCACAAATCTGATCCTGTTCACTAATAATGGACAATTCCTTCTCATATATTCCTTCAGGGATTTCAATTTTTTCATTTTTTAAGTTAATAAAATATATACCATTTCGCGGGATGGATATTCTATTTAACCCCGATTTTAATTCAACATATTTTATATTGGGATCTTCCTGAATATTGAATTTGATTTCATTATACTTGGTTTTCATAATATTGTTTTTGAAATCAATATTAGCTTCCATATCGATCATTAACTTGTTTCCCAGAAGAATATCATAGTTTGGGCTGAATTTATATACGTAAAATTTAATTAAACGTGGATATTTCAAAAAGTGATTACGACAAGATGTATAAATAACTTCGGTTCCTTTTTTTTCACCTGTAGCAGTTTTAATTATGAAATTTTCTTTTTTTCGATAGATGCCAATAGGAATGATATCAGGATTAATATAATTGTGTTTAGAGCCGGTGTCAATGAGCCATTTTCTATTAGAACCGTCTTTAATATAAGGGAGTTGATTTAAGTTATTTGTTTGTAGCTCAATTACGTTTGGTTTTCTGGGTTTTCGGTTTCCTCTAAAAAATGAGATGTCATTTCTTCAATCCTTTTTTCCAATTCTTTTAATCTCGATTCTAATGGGTTTTCGTCTGGAGTTGTCTCATATTCTATTTGATACATCGATTGTCGGTTTTCTTGTTTAATAGGTCGAGTGGGGAAAGCTTTTCTAGCGGAGCCCTCGTAATGACTTTGTTGAGATTTAAAATTGCCTTGGCGGTAATCATACCGTTTTTGATTATTTTTCTGATTCTTCGGGTACCAATATTTTGTATCTGAGTAACTCCCTTGTCGCTCTCTATTTTGGGGACCGAATGATTCGTTTTGCTGATTAGGGCGGTAATTATTAATGCTTTTGTATTGCCTAGGCTCAAGTCTATCATTATAAAATTCCCTTTTATGGTAATTGTTACGTTCTGGTTGTAAGCCTCTGCTAAGGTCTGTACAATCGGATGGCTGATGATCGAATAGGAAGTGACTTTCTTGATGCATAAGGTCTAATAAGTCATCTAGATCTTTCAATTTGTCTGCTTTAGTCAATAAATATGTTCTTACATTTAGAGGCAAGTTCATTAAAAAAAGGTGTTTAATTTGTTTATCTAAAAGGATTATAGAGTTATCAAGGTCGGGGGTTCTATCGATTTTGTATCTAGAAATTATTGAGGTCCTCTCCTTATTAAGTCGCTTCAAGAAGTCAATGGGGTGCTCATCCGGGCCTATTTTATAGTTAAGTAAATTTACAATTAATTGTTCAATCGGCCTAGAATCTTTGAATTTTCTTATTAAAAACCCTAATAAACCTTCTACTGTACTGGATTCGTTATCATTATTTAATAGTTCTCTAACGTCTGGCGTGAGGCGAGATAAGACATGGTTAAGTAGTCTACGCTCATTAATAATTTTGAAGGAGTTATTTTCGGCACAAAAAATGTCTTTAACAAATCTAACGGTTTTTACAAAATCTAATAAATTGTGAGATTTCCCATCAAAGATAGGTATGTGATCATAGTCTGGAGTTTCTATTTTGAATGATGCCATATTTGAGATTTTAAGTTGGGAAAATTGAATATTTATATTATCTAATGATGGATCTAACATAAAAGAAATAAAATAAAATATAGTAAATCTTAAAAATATTTTAAAGCTCACTGATCTGTTGGTGTGGTCTATAGTCGTCCGGTGAAAACCTCAGGCGAACTCGGCAGGATCCCTCTTCTTGAATGGGGTTCTTCGCATCGACCAGTTATAGAGAAGAATCTTCAAAGGTTCATGTGCTGACTGCAGAGTTCATCAAATCACTTCTTGATTCGAAACTTGCAGTCCCTACTTCGGGCGCCAGTTAACAAATAACACTTTTATTTAAACTTTGTATATTTATTCACTATGGAAACAGAAACATAAACTTCTTAATGATATAATATATTACACCTTTACAGTAATAACATTTTGACCGGAGTGCCCTGGCCCTAGGATTTGGGGGGGTACATATAGGAAGGAATAGAGGAGGGGATGGAGGAAAGGCGGCAGAGATCAAATGGAGGGACATATGGATCACTTAGCACCCATAATGTCAAAGTACTTCCTGTAGGGGCTCAGGTACGAGAAAAGGTGTCCCACAGACCCTTCGGAGGCAGAAGGCGGCATCCTTTATAATAGGAGGCAACATAAATATTACTAACAACAATCACAATAACCTCTTCATAATTATAATTACAACTGTAATAGCAATTACAATAGATGAGTAAATCTCATTCCATAACTAATGTATTACGGACAAGTATTAGGAGGACTTTGATAGAACTTTTGTCAACTATTGCATAATTTTTTAAATAATTTACAAAAATAGTTTTATACCACGAGCCTTTTGATCAATAAGCACATTATCATATGAAATTATTCAAAAAGCTGTGTGAATCTCTAGTTTGTGCAAAGTTCTCGTCCTTTCTAGAAGTCATCGCCCGTGACATTCACGCCGCCATAACGCCTACTCTTTGATTTCGGCCTTGACTCTGAACTTGTAATATGTTACGCAATTGAGTTTGAAATAGGTTGGAAGTGGATTAAAATATTCGAGTATTCTTTAAGCCTTTGTAAGTTTGGTTCAAGAATAGAAGAAAAAAAAGAAATAGGGAAGGTTTAAAAAAACTTTGGAACTAAAGCATTGGTTTTCAATTTTTAGAACTATTAAAATGAGAGAAAACGCGGATTTTAAAAGATGGCTTAACATCGTATTTGATCAAATTGATGTCAAATTTGCAAGTGTAAGTAAGCATCTTACTTGGCAATAAAAAAAAATAAAAAATTTGGTGTGGGCAACATACGACTTTCACTTATTTCCGTTATACAAATGTACTAAAGATTTTTCAAATACAGTTAGAGATAAAAGTTGGTGAAACCATTAGAGAAGTAATTAAATTAAATTTCTATAGAAACATGTATTTTATTTAAAAAATCTGTTATATTATTATCAAAAATAATCCGTTAGATTTATCGGTTTCTCGTCACTATTTATTTACTTTTAAAAGCTTGTGTATAATATTTTTTCTAAAATCTTTAGCTTTCCCACGGTATATTATACATGATTATTACTGTTCTTATGCTTCAAAAACAAAAATATTGCATAAACAGATATTTTTTCAGTTTTCTCCTTTAGTTAGGAGTCGAATTTGTTAAACTTATATATTTATCTATTTTTCATCAGTGGCAACAAGATTATATGGTTATTTTTATAGAATCAATAAAATTAAAGGTACTTTAGAGGAAGAAAATTTAAAATAACGGCATTAAAGCTCTGTCAGACTATTGCAATCAGAATGAAACCTACATGATATTAAAGTCTATTAAATTTTACATCGATATAGCGAGTTTAATCAAAATCGTTAGAGCCGTTTTTGATAAAATCGTAAAAAGGTGCAAAATGCATGGTATAAAGTGGTTCATCTGGTTAGCTGATTTTGATAAAAAAGGTTTTGTAACATCTCGGGCGTATAGTTGTCTTAAATATGAAATTTCATCTTCATAGGACTTTTCGTTTTCGCCCGGGA